>JALPQD010000307.1:1952500-2318670 GCA_023101885.1 Typhlomys cinereus | reverse complement strand
TGGGCATAGCTACACATTCTTCACCCCCTACCCTAGATTTTCTAATATGAACCCTGGTGTAAGCTTCAATAAATGAGTTCAGATTCACTCAGCCTGGAACTGCGTGTCTGCTGTTCTCCATCTCCACCGACTCCTTGTCCACTTATTGGGTTCTTGGATCTAGGCTGCTTTGGACCACAGCATGTGTGTGTGCGCACGCGCATGCACACACATGTACACTAATGCTTGGGGCCCCAGACTCACAATCTGAGGCTGTGGCTCAGGCATCAGTTGTTCTAAGGCTCAGCCAGGGACACTGAATAGGAACATTCGCCATCCCCAGCTTGATTGCCAGGGTTCTCATGCCAGCACTCGCCCGACCTTCCTCTCCTGAGAAGGTAATTCTCTGTGACAGAGACTCAACTGAAAACAAAAGTTCCTGGTGCCTTTGAGAAGCTAGTTTTACTATTTTGTTCTTGAGTTTCTTTCTTCTCTCCTCAGTAGAGTCTGAAATCCTTTTGATCTGACCAGCTTGTCCCTGGGAAAACACAGTCCAGTTCTTGTGACATCTCTCTTGCCTGTAGATTTGAAATCCCAAGCCATAAACTGTCCTTGGATATTTATGGAATTGCAAGAGATGGTCATGTTTCCCTTAACACAAGATCCTTTCCTGGTTTGTTACCGTTGTTCAAAAACCTGCAGGAGAGGTATGCCTGGTACCATTGCTCAGAAGAGGCACTCAGACAATGGACAAGTTGAACTCTACACAGTCAGTAAGTGTCAGAAGCAGGACTTGGATCCAGGACACTCTGATATATCCTTCCACATCATGTGGTATTCTGAAGGTGGTGCTTTGTGTTAATTTACATTTCTAATTAAAATCTTAGGTATAGAGGGTCACTTCAGATGCAGAAAAATTTAAGTTGCTTGCTTGCTAGACAGGATTTTAAAATGCTGGAATTCTTTGTAATCCTTCCCTAGAGGAAAAAAAAACTAAATAACTTATATACCTACCTGTAACCACTGTATCACATACTTCTAAAAATATATATAAAGCTACCAAGTGTTCTTCATTTTTAAAGATGATAAAACATAAAATGGATTTAAGCTATACATCAGGAATTTAAATTAGGTATAGAGTTCTTTATAGTGTTAAAGAGAGGTAAAGGAAAGGCCCCTCTCCATTTCTGAGACTTTACCAGTCAAATCAAAACAGTAAGTAGGGCAAGGGTGGGAAAGAGGGTATTAATATTCACCTTTTTGTGGGGATCACTGGTTTTTCACATTTGCAGGGACTGATCATTTTGCTCTGGCAGGCCTGAGCAGGTTATGGTGTGTAAGAATGAGCTGAAGGCTTTGAAACTGGGAAAAAGGCTGATGGAATGCCAAGATCTCCCCGATTCCAGTGACCTCGAGGTAGTCCATCAAAAATGGAAGGAGGAGCTGGGGAGATGGCTCTGTCCATCAAGCAAGCAGTTGCCTCACAAATGTGAGGGCCTGAATCCAATCCCCAGGACTCGTGTAAAAAAATGGGGTATAAAAATGGCATGCCTGTAATCTCAGCAACAGTAAAAATGGAGGTGGAGACCGGCAGATCCCTTGAAGCAAACTGCCAATCAGTCCAACCTACTTGACCAAGTTCCATGCCAATGACACACCCTATCTCAAAGACAAACAAACAAAAAGGTAGAAGGTTCTTGAGGAATGACACGCAAGACTCCGTTTCATCTATTTTAGTGTACTTTCCTTCTTATCTTTTCCGCTGCCCAGAGTGGGTTGAGTAGGTGGAACTTCCTCAGTTTCCTTGGGTGATGCTATCACTTTGAGAATAAAAGCAATTTGAAATCTTCCTGACTTTGGGTCCGAGGTCCTGGAGGAGGCTGAGAGATGGAGAGAGTGAGAAAAAGTTGGGAGCACATGGGGAGGAGGAAGAAACGTCTGAGGGCAAGGCGCCCACAGCATAATTGACTCCTGTAAAGATGTAAAGACTCAGAAATGGGTGCAGAGTTCACCCACATCCCAAAGCTGTACTAGCAAGGTCTCTCCATCAACTCAGAACTAACGTCACACCAAGCGCAGTTCTTACGAGTGAGAATCTCTAATTACTTTTCCCTTTTATTGATCTGGGTTGATGAATTTGTTTCCTTGAAACTGCCTGGTGTGTAGGCTGGTCCAATTAGTCTCCCTGGAGCTGTAGAGCTTGCTTAATTACCGTTGGCATCAAGTTGTCCTTAGAGTCTCCTCATAGAAGATACCGTTGACACAGGCAGAGAACATTTCTTCATAACATGGCATTTTCTCAGCAGGATTTGACCTGTCAAACGGGAAACCCCAGCGTGCCAGGCAATCTGCTGGGGCATTTGCCACGCTCCAAGAGTTTTTCACCTGTTGAGCAGCTGGGACTGGGCTTCTAGAGGTCTCCTGAGAGTCAAAGAAAGGCTGTGTGCATACACCGGGCTGTGCAAGCCCCACAGCGTTCCAACACCTCTGTGGTTGCAGATTCCCATGCTGACCCCAGCCCCCAACTGGGGACTTAGAAAGAAGCAATGAAATTCTAGATCTCAATCTAGTTCTACCTGCCCCGAGGGAGTACTTAAAATTAACCTGCCAGGTCCTCAGTGCACTTATTTGTCAAGT
Source organism: Typhlomys cinereus (assembly GCA_023101885.1). NCBI lineage: Eukaryota > Metazoa > Chordata > Mammalia > Rodentia > Platacanthomyidae > Typhlomys > Typhlomys cinereus. The sequence continues at coordinate 2,316,054 of JALPQD010000307.1, read as the reverse complement.
ATGCTTTAAGTTTTCAGATGATTATTATTATAATTTTGTGAATTTCTTTATTTGGAATCATAAGTTTCACTGCACACGGGCAATTATTTTTCCTATCTTTTTTTTGAAGCATAGTTGGCAAAGAAAATTGTAGGTATTGAAGGTATCTATGTGGTAATTTGATATGCATATTGATTATGAAACCATTGCTCTAATCAAGGCTGTTGGATAAATCTATCACCTCACATGGTTGTGTGTATGGATGTGGTGAGAGCATGTAAGATCTACCCTCCTATAAGATTTCAAATATTCCATATAGCATTATTAAGGTACAGCAATTCCTTTTAAGTATTTAATTTGAGAGAGACAGACAGACAGACAGACAGACGGACAAAAGGCATACTTATGCCATATTGTGCACTGAGATCAGAGAAAAACTCCCCAAACCTGTTCTATCCCTCCATCAGGTAAGCCCCGGGGATTTCAACTCAGGTTGTTAGGTTTGTATTCAGGTGTCTTTATCCAATGAACCTTCTCACCAATTCTTTATTGCTCAAATAACCTTGATATTTTGCTCAGAAACTACAATTATATATTAGTAAATTGAATTGAAATGCCTGTCTTCCATAATCTCACCATAGTTAATGTTTTGTATGTACCCTTCCCAATGTTTATCTAAGTGTACTTTTTTAGAAGTAATTTTATAAAAAGACTTGCCTCCTATAATTAACCCATCCATAGTCCTTTGAACAAAAAAGACCCCTCAATACTGAAAGCATTTTTCCCTGTTAAATATTTATGTACACATCATCATGCTTAAAATACTGTGCTCTTAGAGTATAATAAGATTTATTATACTAAATTCATGGCTTGTGCTAATATAAATATTTTTCATTGGTTATCTGCATATAGTTTATTTTCTTGGGAAAGATTCTTGATGCAAAATATCTGAATTTACAGAAACCTCTTTCTAAGGATTTTATACATATTCTAAGCTGTCCTATAATTGCATAGATTTACATTTGCCTAAAAGAATACCTTTCCCCCATTCCATCCCTCTTTTCTTTGCTGTTTCTCTTTCTGACAGGTGTAACCTATTGTTTTCTTTCTATCTTTTTGAAACAAGGTCTTGCCATGTAATTCATATCAGCCTTGAATTCACTGAGGTCCTCCTGCCCTAAGTTCCTGGCTGCTGGGATTACAGGTTTGAGTCACTATATCTAGCTAAGCCTATAACTTGTGGTTGTTATTTGATGATAACCAGTGGTGTTGACTCTTTTTCATTTTTCTTGGAGACTTATGCATTCTGTCTAGAAAACGTCTTTCCATGCCCTATGTACATTTTTCAGTTATATTTTCTCTGGGCTTTCTTGTGTAGGGGTAACTGCTGCTGCCTTAAACATGACAGAATATTCATGACAGGATGAAGGAGGGAAGGAGGGAGGGAGGGAGAGAAGGAGGGAGGGAGGAAAGGAGGGAGGGAAGGAGGTAAGGGGAGACAGAGAGAGAGAGAGAGAGAGAGAGAGAGAGAGAGAGAGAGAGAGAGAGAGACCAACAAAGCCTCTAGTGGTACAGCGTACAGTCAGAACTCCAAAACTGGCATGTGTGCCCCAGCACTCCATCCCACATCCCCAACCCTAGTCCCCCACTCCAGTGAACAGAGAGGAAAGGGGCACAGAGCCCATACACACCCCCCAGGGAGGTTCTGGGAGCTGAAGCGACCCTTTAGGTGACTCCCTGAACCTTTGTTGTTACAGCAGAACAGGAACTGGAGATCAAGAGCAGCCAGGGGCTGCCATTTAGAAAAGGGTATGATAGTACATGTTTATAATCCCAGTACTCAGGAGGCCAAGGCAGGAGGATTGTGAGTTCAAGGCCAGCTGGGGATGTACTACAAGTGCTAGGCCAACCCTAGCTATGTGGTCAGGGTAAAAGTAAAAGTGTCAAGAAGAAAACAATGAATTTTTAGCATGGGGAAAGGGAAGGACTAACTCCAAAATGTCCCCCTTCATTACTGATGGTCATCACATTTTTGCTTTTAATTTTCTATCAAATATTTATTGAGAACTGTGAGTCTGGGACAGTGTTTACCAAAACAAAAAGTACGCTATAGTAAATTGTTACTCACGTAGCATTTGAGGTTTTGGTCATTCAAGGAATCCATCTGCAGTGCACAGCATCTGGACGACTGTGGTCTTCATCTGGAACACAGAGGAGGCCCATAGCCCTCAGCAGAACAGGGGCAATGGGCAGCCCAGAAGGCTTCCACGTCATGCGACGTTTCTGCAGAGCCATGGAGCAGCACTAGCCCTGGAGGTGACATCTGTAATTGCCAGCGCCCTTAAGGGTTTCTTTGGTGCTGGGGGAATTGACAGAACCTCCTTTTTCCCAGCCAACTCTCTCTCTGGTTTTCCTGAAAGACAAATGCTTAGCAAGAAGACTTTGGCTTCATGTTGGTGATGTGAGAATGAGCGATGGTGGTGGAACCTGAGGCCGTTTGCTTTCCAGTGATATATGTTAGACTAGTTTAATGCCAAAATCTCCAGACTAGTGACTGAAGAGAAATGGAAATGTCTGCGTAAGAGTCTGTGGTGGCTGCTCAGTAATTCACTAGGGCTGACTCAGAGATTTCAAAAATCAGGGGCATCCAGCCCCTCTCCCTGTCCCCAGGCACCACTTTCTGCAGAGTACAATCAAAAATCAACAGTTCAGTTGTGTGCCTTATCCCAAAGGCTGGAGGCAAGACAATACATAAAGCCCCTGTTCTTTATGATTCTTTTGCTTTGTGCCTGACTTTGTATTTACAGCCAGTTTCCACATCTCATGCTGTTTTCTGCTTTCTGGGAGTTTTGTTCCACTGGGCCAAAGGGTAAGTACTGCAGCTTGTAGCTTCCAGACAGCAGGTGGAGATCAGGCGCTATTTCTCCATGCCTCTAGAAAATAAGTAATAAGCATCCAGGAACGTGGAGTTTTGTTTCAGCAGTTCTGGAGAATTCATTCTTGGTAGAGGAAACTCATTTGCTCGTGGCAGAGATTCAAGCTACTAACTTCCCGGAGGAGGCGCTGGAGACAGATTCTCCCTCAGCTCCAGAGGTCAGAGGGGACCCGACTGTTCTTCCAGGGCAGAGCTCTTTTATACATTCCCTTGGCTTTCTGCGCTCTTCTTCACAGCTGATTAACACTCAATGGCCGTTTCTTTCAAAAAGAAAGATTCAATTCCTAGGTTTAATTAACTTCCCCATCACAACCATCCAGGATCCAGACAATGACTTTGTAGCACTTGATTTCCATCTAGGCAATTCACAGTTGCAGCTCATTAAATTCCAAATATGATCTCAGGGCTGGATGGTTAGAATGAAGCTTGGACTTAACCTCTGGCTTAACCTCGGTCTCTGCTGAGACAACTTGCAAATGCCAAGGTAGTATCCATTGTAGGCAGTTAAAAGGCCGAAATTTTCTGCTGTGAAAATTTCACCTGCATCTCATGGCCAAGTTTAAATCGGCCTTCTGTCCCTCTCTCAGTGCAGACTTGTTGACAACATGGGTTGTGTTATTGTTAATTTGAACAAACTGGTGAGGAGGGCACCATAGTTTGAATGTGAGTTGTTCCCCACAGGCTCATGTATTTGAATCCTTAATTGCTGCTTGGGATTGTCATGGCACCTTTGGGAGGTGAAATCCTGGGGGAGGGCACATTACAGGGGGTAAACCTTGAGGTTGGTTGGTCTTGCCTTACTTCCACGAAGAGTCTGCTCCGAAGTTTGCAACAGATCTCATAGCCTCCTTGATGGACATGACAACCATTCTCCAGCTTCTGCCAATAAGTCATACTTTTTCTACCATAATGGACTGACTCTTCCCTCTGGAATTGTAAGCCCATTTCTCCCCTTAAGCTGATTGTATAGTGGTATCTTACAGCAGTGGAGAAAAGTAACAGGTACAGGGTGTTGCTGTGAGACTAAGAGGATCTAGTTCCAGAAAGTGAAATGTGAAGCTAAGAGAACTTGGTATTGAGAAATATGACCATTGCTATGATGTGACTATGTGCCTTTGGAAATGTTTGTTGGGAGAAATGGGGAGAACTTTGGGATTCTATGCTGGAAAAATCTTTGTGTCTTGGTGATGGGGCCTCCTGGGCCATTCTGAGAGAAAGAGAATAGATTCTTAGGCAGTTAGAATAGGAATTTTAGCTAGAACAAATTTTTCTAAGCAGTTCAGAATAGAGAAGCTAGACTAGGAAGGTCCTTGAAGGTCATCCCCACTGCTGGGAGTAATATAACCTGCCAGTTAGCAGGAGCTAGCTCCAATCCCTTATAGAGATAAGGCCTCCAAATTCCTCCTACTCTGTGTTTATGAAAGAATATAGAGATGAGCTCCTCAACTGCAGAAAGGATATAGAGATGAGCTCCCCAAATGCAGATGAGTTAAGTTCCTCAAAAGAAACAGCTGGCTGTGAGTTTTATCAAGCTGACTGTCAGCATAAACATAAAGGACACCAAAAGCCCCAATCAGATTAATGAAATTAAAACTAACCACTTTTCCCAGACCTGCCTAATCCCATAAATACCCCTGACTCTGTCAATCATCAGATGGCTCCATTGTTCCTTTCTTTTTCCCACTTAATAAATTCTACCTTAATCCTCTCAATGTGTTCTAGTGTCATTCTTTTACCCCAAGAACACAAGAATCTAGATAGAAATTCTTGCATCAATTCTAGTGAGAGCTTGGAGAAACACATTGATGTAAGAGATGCAGATAATGGAAGCCCAGTTTGTGATGGTGCAGAGGGGAACAGAAACTGTATTGAAAACTGGAAAAGGGACAAATGGAGTGATATATTGGCAGAGAATTTCATCAAGTTTGCCCTCATCCTGAAAGCTTACCTAAAATTGAATTAGAATATTTCACAAGGAAAATTTCAAGGCAAAGTAGTCTTGACAGTGTGGCATGGCTATTTTATAGCACTCTTGTTCAGATTTATGATGAAAAAGAACAAGGTATCAAACAAAAAGGGATGAAAACTGTAAGGTTGAATGAGGAAAAGTGTGAAGACAAGCCTATAGAGAATGCAGTAGGCAAAATAATGTCTACTTGGGATAATAGAAGAAGCTGCACCTTGAGGGTTAGATCCTCCAGGAAGGATCCTACCCATAAGAATGCAAATTCTTTTGGAAGGGAAGAGCTGAAGTCAGAATTCCAAGGTAATTTTCTGCTCAACTAAAGCTCAAGAGAGATTTTCCTCACTTATCAGCACAGAGAAACTGAATCAGCTGTCATTCAAGTGAGCCAGTCTCCAGCCCAAAACTATAGCAAAATCTGGCAATGTCATCCATGTGGTCCTGGTTAGAGGCATCAAAGGTGCAAGAGGAAAGAGGATGTGGATTTCTCCTCCAAGGTTTCAAAGAATGGCTGAATTCAGACAGTTTGTGGCAAGACAAGAAAACTTGCAGCAAGGCCCAAGATGGGTATTTTGTGCTGTGGCATTTAAGCCTGGTTTGCCATTGAAAGAGAAGGTGGTAGACATGCCAGAGCCAATGTGGGATATCTGCCAAGGAAAGCTATGCACCATGGGAGGAACCAGCCCAAAAAAGTAATGTGTTCTGTGGGCAGCTGCTCTTGAGAGGTGGAACCAAACCCTTTGAAACTGAGATAATTTCTACAGGAAGACTTGGATTTGGAGTTTGTGCTGCAGTTGTTTGATCTTGTTTTGCACTGATGTTTCCTGAACATGTCTCCATTCCTCCCTTTTGGAATAGAAATGTATGTTCTGTGCCATTGTATGTGGAAGATATAACTTGCCTTTTGGTCTACAGAAGGCTTTGGACTTCAGACTTTTGGACTATGTTGGACCCATTGAAGCAGTCTACAGGGATTTTTGAAGTTGGACTGAGTGCAGTTTGTATCTTAAAGTGACTACGAGCCTGTGAGGACCAGGTGTGGAGATGTCACGGTTTGAATGTGAGTTGTCCCCCACAGGTTTATGTGTTTGAATCCCTTAGTTGTTGTTTGGAAAGATCATAGCATCTTTGGGATGTAGCACCTTACTGGGGGAGGACACATCACAGGGGGTAGACCTTGAAGTTGGCTGGTCTCACCCTGATTCTGCAAGGAGTCTGCTTTTGAGTTTGCAACAGATCTTTCAGCCTCATGATAGACATAACTTAAGCCTCCTCCAGCTTCTGACAGTCATCCATGCCTTTTCCACCATATTGAACTGAATCTCCCCTCTGGAACTATAAGCCAAATAAATATTCTTTTTCTTCCCTTAAGCTGATTTTATGAGTGGTGTCTCACAGCAGCAAAGAAGAGTAATTAGTACACAGTTTTTTTTTTCTTTTTCACTATACATTTTATTTATTTATTTGAGAAAGAGAAAGATAGGAGAGAGGAGGGAGGAAAAAGGAGAGAAAGTATGTCACTGGATCACAAAAGTCAGGGTTTTTTGCCTCTGGTTCTGCCCACCTTTATTAAATAAATAAGAATTTAAATTGACACCAAAAAGCAGAAATTGGAAATTTTTTCAATATGGCCATATGGGGAAAAGGCTTATTTTAGTCCAATTATTTCCTTTAAGAAGTCTGGGAGCACAAGCTATAGAGATGAGCTTTTGCCTCACAGGCAGAAAGACCTGAGTTCAGATCCCAGATTCCATGTAAAAATACTGGGTAGAAATGTTGGTGGTCTGCACTTCTGGCCCTAGAAGGTGGAACCTGTGACACCCCAGAGCAAAGCAAAAAAGAGGTAGAGCAATCTAGGATGATTTCCAATGGTATACCTTTGGGGCTACATAGATACACTCAATGCCCTCTAATATATAAAAGCACACACACATGCAAAAAATATGAATAAATGAAAATTATTTCTTAAAAAACCTAAGAGCAGGAGCAATTAAGTTTTAATAGCAGGAGAAAGCAGGAGATATACATAACTAGATAATTTTGCCCCATGTATTTCTATCCACTCTCCTGCATAGTGATCTGGCCAATTGTCAGCAACGTGTGAAATCGCTTTTAAGAGACAACTTTCTCCTCTGGCTGGCATCAGGTTCTCTCTGCTTCCAAAATGAGATTCCCAGGAGTTTCAAATCTCAGGGTCCATTCTTTGATAGCCCTGAAAGTTGCAGTGGTAGGGGAGGTCAGGTGTCATTTCCCTCACTTTGTTTTACTGTCTGGTTACAGAACCTCATGCTGTAATGCACATGTGGAGGTCAGAGGACAAGTTTCAGAAATGGAAGTTTCTCTATACCCACCATCCAGAATCCAGGGATAGAATTCAGGTGACCAGGTTTGTGTTCTGCATCCTTTATCTGCTGAACCATCTTGCTGACTATCATAGTTAAGCACAGAGGTCAACTTGACTGTTGAAGGTTTGAGCTCTGGGCACAGTTGTAGGAGTTGATGGTTGAGTTAAGCCCACAGCAAACCTAAGGGAGATTGTCTAGCCGATGGGGAAGACCCAGCCCATGGTGGGTGGGATTAGGCCCTGGATAAATCACAGAGAACTGGTTGAGAGAGTTGGCATCTGTTGCAGTCAGCCTGCATAGTTAAATGACCATCGAACAGCTTAAGGGAACAAAGGTTTATTCTCTTATGATTCCTGGTTACAGTTCTTAGTTCAGCTTGACAGGAGAGCACGCACCAACACCAGGGCTGAGGGAACTGGCCACACCATCACTGCATAACGGCTGAGAGATGGACAATCCTTACTTGCCAGACCAGCATGTCTGGCCAAGTATACAGAAGGATGCAACTCTCTCAACCAGCTCTCTGTGATTTATCCAGGGCCTAATCCCACCCACCATGGGCTGGGTCTTCCCCAGCAGCTAGACAGTCTCCTTCAGGTTTGCTCTGGGCTTAACTCAACCATCAACTCTCCACAACTGTGCCCAGAGCCCAAACCCTCAAGAGTCAAGTTGACACCTGTGCTTAACTGTGACAGCATCCTTCTGTTCACTTGGCCAGACATGCTGGTCTGGCAAGTAAGGATTTTCCATCTCTCAGCCATTATGGTATGGCCAGTTCCCTCGGCTCTGGTGTTGATGAGTGCTCTCCCATCAAGCTGGACTGAGAACTGTAATTGGACTGTGTTAAGAAAGTAAACTTCTTGTTCCCTTAAGCTGTGTGATGGTCATTTATCAGCAACCATGCAGATGAACTGCAACATTGGTCCATTGAGGGGTGCTCCTGTCTGCTTCATTCTTTGAACAATTGGTAAACAAATGTCTATGGAGAATTCAGAGAACAGTCTAAATATTTATTAAGTACCTGGCAATTTTGATTATCATATATACCTTATTCTCTGATTATAACTTTTCAGTACCATAGGGTAGAATCAGCATAGTATAAAATCTGTGAGCATGAATGCTGAGCTAAATTGCCTGCATTCAAATATAAACCTGACATTCAGCAGTTACGTGATTGTGGGCAGCTTACTCCATTGTTCTATGCTTCAGTTGCTTCATATATGAAATGCAGTTAATGGCAGAACTTACCCTGGGGACATGTCACAAATTAACCAAAATGTAAAATAATTATGACAATGAAGGTCCTCACAGTGTTCCCTCAGCATGAGCATTTATTTATCAGAGGATGCCACTACCCAAAGGTCATTCTTTCACTAAGAGACAAGACCGCAAATTATCTACTAGTCAAGCTGTCACTCGACTCACCTAATACCTATTTTGTGGGCAATGGAGCCACACAAAGGCCTCCACAAGGTCGCTGGAGAATTTGGCACAATTCATCCCATGCACATGATGAGTTGTCACAGGAGGAAGTCACCCCGTTGTCCCAGCCTGGCTGTGACTGAGTCAGGGGACCTGTGACTCACAGGACATTATGAAGTGGCCCAGTGCTCTCTGGTCTCTAAGATTATCTAAAGCATGAGTTACACCATTATCTGTGATTTCCACTCCTGAACAATGCCAGGACACAGGAAAGGAGACAATTCCCATGTTGATTGGAAGGACCCATATACACTGCTTATGCATCACTGAGTCTACGGCAAATTCTTCAGTTTTTTACTCCTTTGAAATTGGATGCAGCAAGAAAGTGTTACCATTGCCCGTATATGAACAAGTGTGGTCTCAGCCAGTCATCTGTCTCTGCAACTGAAAAATGAGCATTTGCCATAGCATGGAACTTGAAATTTACATGGTTACAATGTCCTCCAGCAAAATTACACTGTGATTCCTGATTGAAAGGGGCAGTTATTGTAATACAGAAAGAAAACAAAGCAATGAACGTGAGTAAAAAGAATCATGCCTAGTCAGTTTAACAGAGAGCTGTCATTAAACATAAAATAAATCTTAGATATTAAGAAGGTACAGCTCAGTTCACAGTGATCTCTTGTTTCCTTATGGCACATAAAATAATGATTCATTTTGTACTCAGTGATACAAATAATATCCCAAAGAAATGCTAGTACGCCCTCACTCTTGTTATGAGACTATGGAAGTAATGGACTTGAAGAAATTGGAATTTCCTCCAGGAATCTCACATCAAGAGAAAGAGGTTTCATATAACTCTGATGACTTGTCAAACAACCTTATAGGAGGGACATGGAACCCAGACAATGATGGGTCAGTGATGGGCAGAACCACACCTTAAACAGAACTGCTTAGCTATACATAATTCTTGCCCTCTATTTAAATCTAAACTTCACATTAAAAAGATGAAGAAAGACTTTGATACTGGATAACCCTTTAAAGTCAGGAATAGTGACTCACTCCATAATCCTAGCACTTGGAAGGCTGAGGCAGGAGAATTGTCACAAGTCTAAAGCCAGTCTGGTTTCTAAGTCAACTTGGGCTATAGAATGAGCTCTTATTTGAAGACACCAATAAATGTGGCAAAATACAGTGTATGCTAAAGTGCTAGTAACAGTTAAACTCCAAGATAGTGACCTTGAAGTTTTCCTCAGCATTCCAAATTTTTAATTTATGCAGAGCCATGTTCTGCCTGCACTAAGATTCACTTAATTTTATACCCATCTCATTTTTAAACCTAAATATACTTACTTTGCTTCATGCATCTATTCTGAAAGAAGTTTATTAGTATAAATGTAAGCTGAAGATTTTAATGCACCAAATTATTAGAATATGACTTAAAATAAATCCATGGCTATTAAACTAAGTGGAAATAAGATGTGACTGCATCTCAGACTAGTCACCTTGCAGTAGAAAGCAGACCTACACATGCGGACAGACTCTGCTCCTCAGATCTGATCTAGCAACCCAGCCATCAAGATGCATCCCAACCCTATGTTTTTTCTACAGTTGCTGCATTTGCTTTCAAGAAATTCCCATGGAAGGCAGGCAAGATGGTTCAGTCAGTAAAGGCACCCGCCACCAAACTTCATGACCTGAATTTGGTACCTGGAATCTACTTGGTGGAAGGAAAGAACTGACTTCTGCAACTGATTCTTTTGACCACCACATAAATGCCCACTCGTACATATAATAAATAAAAATTTCAAAGCCCAAGGATTGTTTCATTAGAGTTCAGGAAAAAATAAAATAAAATGGGCAAGCTGTAAATCTCAGGGAAAAAAAGTTAAAGAAAAAATTGCCACTAAAACTATCTGCATGAATTGAACTCAAAGAGAGCTACCATCATTAAGAGAGTTATCCTATACCCTTAACTCACTTTTCTTATTAACAGATATACTTGGGTGCCCTGTTTGGGATATGGTGACTGTCTCTCTGGGACTCACAAGTGATGAGTTTTTTTTTTTTCCTTTTTTAATTCTGCATTACGTTATGTGTCCCTACAGTGGATGCATATGTATGTGGCAGCCAGTTGACATTGGGTGTCTTCCTCAGTAACTCTACTTTTTGTTGAGACACAGTCTCTGGAGCACACTGATTCGACTGGTCTAGCTAATCAACTGGCCCATTGAATTCCCTGCCTCACATGTGGGTTCTGGGGTTTCAAACTCCAGTCCCTCAGGCTTGTGCGGCAACCTCTTTATCCACTGAGCCATCTTCTCAGCCCTTACTAACGTTCTGACTATGAATTCTTACTAACATTATGATACGGTCATTTTGGAAGTTTGGGGAAAGCTCTCTTTTACATTTCAGCTGAGGGAACTCATTTTCAAGACTGGCGCTTGGCCTTCAGTTCGACTTGAAACCCAGCCTCACTCTTCCTTGACTCCATGGAGCATCGCTGTTACGTGTGGGTAGGATTCTTCAGCAGGAGAAGGAATCCTGTTTATCAGCAAGTGACACTTCCTCGCTTCACACTTCTCACTAATTATGACTGTTAAGTTTTCTGGACCCTATCACTGCGAGCAGCTCATTAGCTTTAATTATTTTTCAAATTCATTGGCTCCATTGCAGGGAGAAACTGGCAGGTGCCAGAGGGCTGTTACTGCAAAATTAATTAACAAGTGAGTGGAAGTCCTTCATAGCTGATACTTAATCTTTCTTCTCCCCATTTAATCAGTTGAGAGAGGGCATAAGGAGAGAAAAGGTTAAGAGGCAGGTGTCCACAACACAAGACAGCCACTCTCAGCTCTGGCTAGGGTGGAGCAACTTGTTTATGGCCTACTGGTTTTTCCAACTTAGTCAATAGGTGATTTGCCCTGAGAAAACCCACCTATCAGTTGGTTCCCACATCACCTCCAACTGGGGTCTGCTCAACTGCTGTCATTGAACTAGGACCTTTGCAGGAAGCCTGTTAAGATTAGCTTTCAATGGCCCATGGAAACCTGCTCTGTGAACATGTGGCATTTTGTTGATGTTCTTTAAACTCTACTGTTGTAGATATATGTCTGTTTCAGTTTCTCTTTTTGAAAGTAATTTTCTGGGGAGAAAAAAAAGACAATAATCCCTAACACAGCCAGATAGTGTGCATTCACACATTCAATCATCTCGTTCTCAATAGTTTAAATATCAAATGTCATAAAGCAGACTGAATATCTTACCAAATTTCTTCAAGTATTTTGTCCAGGGGAATAATAAAAAACGCAAGCAAAGAGGTTTTTTTTTCCATTTTTTATTCTTTGAATATGTCATTGAAGTCAATCACAGTGGTCCTATGAAATAAACACTATTATCTTATCCTATGGATGAGAACAGAGTCTAAGAGTTCCATAGCTTCACTGACCTCAATAAAGAAACTGCAAGACTGACAACAGAGGCAGATTCCACACTCAAGTGTCATTCATCTCTGTTCACACATCTGCATAGTTTGGTAAATGATTAACATAGTACAGTAGCAAATAAAAACATAGACTAATATAAGAAACAGAGAAGCTATTGTAACAACAACCACATATTTATCTGCCAGATTAAAAAATAAAATGTTTAGAGGCTACAGAAATGGCTCAGGGGCTAAATCTCTTCCTCAAAAGCAGAAAAACCTGAGTTTGAATGCCAGATCCCATGTAAAAACACAGGGCAGAAATGACAATGGCCTGCATTTCAATTCTTGGAAGTGTTGGGAGTAACAGAAAGCTCTGATGAGAGGCTGAGGAAGAGGAGGATGAGGCTGGGGTGACTGCGTACTCAGCTTCTTCCCTGTCAAATTGTCAAGAATGGAAACCCCAGAGCAGAGCCAAAAGGAGGTGGAGCAATCCAGGATGACTCCTGAAGTGACAGTGGACTCCACAGGCATACGCAGTGCCCTCTGATACAGACGGATAGACAGACACACACATACATATAAAATTAAATTAAATGTTTTGGATACATAAGCTGTTCCCTGTGACTTGTCCCCAATTCCATCCAGAGGCAAACATTATCTTGAATATGAAGTGTGTGTTTTTCTGAAAGAAAGAGAGAGAGAGAGTGAGTGAGAGAGAGAGAGAGAGAAAACACATTTCACATGCATGTGTGGAGGTTAGAGGACAACCTCAGGTGTTGGTCCTTACCTTCCACTTTCTTTGACACGAAGTCTCTTGTTCAGCCTGCATTCACAGCTGACTGGCCTGCAAACTTCTGGGGATTCTGTTGTCTCCATCTCCCACCTCATGGTAGGAGCACTGAGATTACAGAGCACACTACCGTATCTGGATTTAAAGGTGTCCTGGGGCTCTGAACCCAGGTCCTCCTGCCTGTGCAGCAAGCACTTGAGCCACTAAGACATCTCCACAGCCAAGTTGGAGGGTTCTTATTCCTGAGGAAATTATATTCCTTTGCTATGTATGTCACATCCATAAACTGGACTGAATTCATTGCCATCTAACGAAGAAATAAGGGACTTGGCCTAATGCTTTTTTTCCATTTGGCCTCCGGGTCAATTTTTTTGTGTGTGCTCACAAGAAACTGAGTGGTACAAACATCTGACCAGATTCCCTTGACCTCTAGTTTCTAGTGTGTTGGGAGCAGCAGAAGCTCTGATGAGAGGCTGAGGAAGAGGAGGATGAGGCTGGGGTGATTGCGTACTCGGCTTCTTCCCTGTCAAGTTGCCAAGGGTGGCACTGCCACTGCTGCCACTTCCTGCTGCTGCTGCTGCTAAACATACTGATGTGAACCGAAAGAAAATGGTGTTTTATTTTCTTCTGTTTCTAGTCTCCTGCCAGTGCCTCACATTGGCCAAGCAAAACAGAAGCCAAGTGATAAGGGAGCCTCGGCCAGACACTTCCTGAGTACAGAAGACAGAGCACAAAGGCTACATATACCCAGACCCACATAGCTAGTACAAATGTCTGATATTATTTGTATTTTTAAGCCTTTCTCTAGATATGATTATTGCCAGGCATCTCTACGTTAGTCAGCTTTATATTACTATAACACAATGCCTGAGAAAGTCATTGAAAAAAAAGAGGGTTATTTTGGCTCAGTTTCTTCATTGGCCCCATTACTTTCGGACCTATGTTATGACTCATGACCAGGATATGAAAGAGAAAAGAGACTGACACCCCACAATCTTCTTCAAGGGCTCACTTCCAGTGACCTCAAGCCTCTCACCAGCCCTCATCTCTTAAAGATTTCCAACATGACTACATAGCACCAAGTTGCTAGTCAAGTATTTAGCACAGAAACCTTTGGGGTACATTACCTGGATCATACCCACGTCTTTGTTATTCTGTTTAAGTTTGTGTTTTTGAGGTCTACCCATGTTGACACATGCGTCTCTAATTTATTCATTTTAACTGCAATACTGTTGTCAAGGGTGCTCTGTCAGCAGGAAACTAGTAAAGATGTGACAGAGGCGCTGCTGGCAGACTACAAGCAGTGTAGATAACTGGATTGCAGGAAAGTCTTTCATCCTGTTCTTCCACACAGATTCATTGAGCTCCTACCCTCTCCTAAGCATTGTGCTTGACACAGAAGACAGAAAATCAAAATCAAAAGTGACCTGGTCTCTGCTTAGCTGCTGACACACAATTGGATCTAAGATTTCCATCAGCAAGGCATGGCTGGGATATGTGGAGACAGAGCTCAGTAAATTAAAAGGGAAACTTTAGAGGCTATCAGATAAAGACTTAAACTTTTCTAAATAGGTGGAATACCATATTATGAATTAGAAACAGAAGTATAATGAAAGAAGAAAGCACTTGTCATGGATTGAATGTAAGTTGTCCCTCAAAGGCCCACATGTTTGTGACCTTAGCCAATGTTAATATTTGGAAAGGTTGGGGCACCTTTGGGAGATGGAGTCTTACTGCAAGAAGGCACATCATGGGAAGGGACAGGCTTGAGGTTGGGTAGCCCCACCCTGCTTTCCGCTAGTAGTCTGCTCTTGCAGTCTGCCACTTGTTCTTTCTGCCTGTATGATGCCAATCGTGACCAGAGCCACCTCCAGCTTCGGCCTCCTGCCATGCCTTTTCTGCCATAAAGGGCTATATCCCTTCCAGAACCATAAGCCAAATAAATCTTCCTTTTCTTCTTTTAAGTTGCTTGAGTCTGAGTGATGTCTCACAGCAGCGAAAGAGTAACTGCAACACACCATGACCAAAAGACTTATTAGTGTATGTGTGTGCATGCGTTCATATGAGCATATGCAGGTGTGTGTGTGCAGGTACATATGCAGTCAGAAGTCAATGTTGGGCATCTTCCTTGATCATTCTCCATCTTATTATTAATAATTTTATTAGCATACATTAACCATACACAAAATTAATTTCACTGTGACATTTTCACATATGTGTATAATGTATTTGGATCATATTCACCCTTCGTTACCCTCTCCTCCTCTCCACTGCCACTGAACTCCTTCCTCTTCCCAGCAAGACCCACTCCTACATTCAAATCTTTGTATGTGTGAGGCCCTGTGACTTTCATTAAAGTTGTTGCTAGAAGCGTAGGTGAGAAGCCATTTATCAATGCTCCATCTTATTTTTTGAACCAGAGATTCTCTCTGAACTTGTGGATGACCAGCTCGGCTAGGCTGGATGACCTAAAAGCCTCAGGGATTCTTCTGTCTCCATCTCCCCAGCATTGGAATCCCAAGTACCCACCACAGAACCCAGCTTTTTCATGGATCATAGGGATTAAACTCAGATCCTCCTGCTTACATAACAAGCACTTTCCTGACTGAACTGTCTCCTAGCCCCCACCCCCAAAGGCTTATTTTAAGAATGCAAAGTATTTCAACATTTTTGAAACAAACCATCAATGCCACAAATTAAAGGGAAAAAAAACTAGGAATATGTGCAAAACTCATTTGATTCAACAGCTTCCTGATAAAGCATAAGGATTAGCAGGGAGCTATCTCCACATGATAAAACAAGTGTCACTATAAACAATCAACTATTAAATACATTTCCATCTAATCAAGGGTTAGCTGTACTAGTACATAATCTTTGGAAAGTTGTTAATGTTAAAAAGAAAAAGAAGGGGTTGTGGGGGGGTCATTAAGAAGGAGAGTACCCAGCAAACATTAAACCCTGGGTTTGATTCCAGCATTGAAAAAAGAGAAGTTAAGATTAAGCATTCTAACATTCAAACCACGTATTGTTAAACTAGTCCTTAAGAACTGCTAAAGATGGGGCCAGTGAAATAGCTCAGCTGGTAAGATGACCACTCCTGAACCTGGTAACTTGGTGTCCAAATAGAAGAGAGCTAACTTTCAAAAGTTATTCTCTCTCTCGCTCTCTTTCTTTTTCTCTTTCTCTGGTAAAAAAAAAATGAAATGAATCATTAAGGCATTGCCATCACAAATGTTTGGTCTGTGTGCCAGTTAGATACAGGTGTCTGTTTGACACTTTAGGGCTCAGTCCTCAAGCACACCTGTAAAGAATTTGTAGTTAAGGCAAGTCCTGAGTGAATCTGTGGGAGATTGTGTAATTGTGGGAAAATCTAGGGCATAGTGGATGGGACTGCACAGATGGGTAAGATGGAGAGAGATGGTTCAATGCCTTGATACACATATATACAGGCATTCTGGCAAGTGAGAACGTGTATCTCTCTCTTATCAATTCCTGTGGATATGTTCTGGAGAGTTCTCTTGGTTCTTGATATAAGTATGAACTCTCCTGCCAAGCTCGACAATGAATTGTAATGAGAATAGTAAACAAGAATATAGCCCTCATTCCCCTGAGTTGTTTGGCCAGACATTCACATCATCAACATGAGGAGTAAATGCAATTTGAAGAAGTTGCATTAAATTGTGACTCTGTTAAAAAGCCTACATATCTAATTAAGAAATTAGCATACATTTCCATTCCGTCAACGCTCTTTGTCTTTAGTAAATGAAACTGTAAGAATAGCAATATAAACATTAAAGAAGTCTATATCTGTCTTGACTATTATAATTAGGACAAGATTTTTACAACTATGCTTCATGAAGTACAACTGCCTCTCTCACTACAGCCTTTGTTACCATCAATCATGTTTCTCATTTATTTTGCTGCAAGTTTGTGTAGACCAAACTTGGGAAATCTGTATTGGTTTAAACTCCCTCCTGCAGTGTGCAAATGCACAAATGTTTCAAAAATCCTTGCTAAATCAATAAGCAAAAAAAAATCATTTATTTCTTTAATTGCACTGTGACAGTATACTATAAAATTAGCCACTTAAAACATTTTAGATATATAATTCAGTGCTTTTAATTATAATTGCAGTGATATGCACGTGACCCTGTTGCTCTCTATTTTTGGAATTTTCTCTCACCCAAGCAGATACTCCATGTCCATAAAGCAGACTCTCTAGTCCCAACTCAACCTGACTCTTCATTACCTCTAGTTTATTTCTGTGTCTCTGAATCTGTCTGTCCTTAATGGTTCATATGACAGGAACTTTAACCAGCTAAGCAATACAGGCATCACTGATAACTCATAAAAATAGTCACAGAGCACTTACCTTTTTTGTCTAGCTTATTTTATTCAATATACAGACTTTAGTACTTATCCATGTTGGGGTTGGGGATTTAGCTCAGTGGTAGAGCGCTTGCCTAGCAAGCGCAAGGCCCTGGGTTCGGTCCCCAGCACCGGAAAAAAAAAAAAAAAAGAAAAAAGTACTTATCCATGTCGTAGTTTGTTTCAGAAATTAATTTCTTTTTGTGACTAATATTCCAACACACACACACACACACACACACAAAAACACACACTTTTGTTTATCCACTCATCTGTTGGTGAATAGTGTTTGCCTTTTTGCTTAGTAAATAATACTGCCATGAATATTCACTTACAAGTACTTAATTAATTCCTGGTTTCAAATCTTTTGGGCTTATACTAAAAGTGGCATTGCTAAATTAGCTAGTAAATCTTTGTTCATCTTTCTGAGAAATTGCTCAACTGTTTTCCCTGTGACTACATCTTTTTATATTCCTTCTAGCAAATGCATGGGAGCTCCAATTTCTTATAACCTCATTAATTTGTTTCTTGACTTAATTTTTAAATTATAGTAACCATAGGGGGTAAGATGTAGTGTTGTGACAGTGCTACAGACAAAGGAAGCCCATTTTGAGACTGAGATGGAAAACTTTTAATCTGGTCATTTAAAAGGGAATTTACAAGGGGATATGAGTCTAAAGGTCGCAGTATAATGACCTTCCCCAGAACTGCCCTCAACAAATGCTAGATGTCCTGACTAATTGCTTATCTTGGTGGCTGCAACGTTGGCTTGGACCTGGGAGGATTTTCCATGTGATTTTTCTGTATAAAGACCCATTTGAGAAACTGCCCACTGCTGTACTTTGGGTTAATTCCTTAGTGTATGCCCACTGGTCAGTGAATAAAACAGGCTTTTCATTTGTTATTATCCACTATCTGGTATTCATTTCTGGTCATCACCCTGCAACAGTATGTTACTGTGGTTTTGATTAGTATTTCCCTAAATGTGTTCAATATCTTTTCATTAATTTATTGTCTATTTATATGTCTTTTTTAGAAAAATGACTACCCAAGTCCTTTTTCCATTGAAAGACTTGCTTGTCCTGTTGTTGTTGATTTGTAAGTGATTCTGTATATATCCTATATATTAAACCTTTATCAAATATAAGATCCTATATATTAAACTTTTATCAAATATAATAAGATTATAGATGGCATAAGGAAGATAAATAAGTTTTTTAAAAGTCAAAGAACTCTAATAATTGTAATGTAGTTCTAAAAGTGATTATCATACTTAAAGTTTTATAACAATTCTTTAATAGCATTAAAAATCTAGTCAGTTTCCACACTTCTCTAATTGTTTTATAAATGTTTTGATAATTAGTTTTTTCACGCTAAGAGACATTCTATTTTGTTCATGCACCTTCTCATGTGTTTCCTTAATCTACAGACTCCTCTCCATTTTTGCTTGCATTTTATTGCTAAGTAAACTAGGTTATTAGCATGATGGTTTCCCACACCGTGGGCTTGGCTTGCTGCATGAAATGGTGTGACTCAGTTTTCAGTGCGTTCACTTGCTTTAAGCATAGCTTCTCTGGACTTACTCAGATAAATGGGTTCCCCCACAGTTTCTTAGGAACACTGATACGGCAATATTGCCATTAATATTTTTGGACTGAAACCTAGGGACTATTTTTTAAAAGTATTCTTCATTCACAAAGGGTTCTCCAGCCAGTTCAGTGATTTCAAGAACAACCAAGAGTGAGGCCTCTGGTGGGGGACTGTGAGAACAAGCAAAAACTCCCGGTTGCCTCCATGTTTCCTTCCAAGCTCCAAGCTGGACACGCCCTCCTCCAGCTTTCTGGGAGTGGCAAGGATGTAAACAAAGACTCAATCTTTATCCTTGCTTTCATTCCCATAAGCGGAAGGATGGGGTAGCTAACAGCAAGGAATCTATGGGGCTTTCAACTCAGATTTGACCAACTGTTAGCTGGAGAACCTGCGGGAACTCACTTAACCTCTCTGGGTCTCAAATCTAAAGCTTGCAAAATGAACATGATGATACCTACTTGGAATTACCAAAGTTCTGACAGTTAGAGGTAAGGCACATAAACTGTCAAAAAAGATGGAAAAGGGCCTCAGTCATCCTGAAGGGGGTAGACTTCCACAAGAAGTGAAAACAGAGAGGGGAGACCAGAGGTGTCATGGTTATGTACAAGTGTCAACTTGATGGTTGAGGGTTGAGCACTGGGCACATTTGTAGAGAATTAGTAGTTGAGTTAAGCCCAGAGAAAACCTGCAAGAGATTGTCTAGTTGATGGGGCAGACCCAGCCCATGGTGGGACGAAGCCCTGAACAGGTGAATAAAATACAGAGAGCTGGTTGAGGAAGTTGGCATTCTTCTCTACACTTGGCCAAACATGCTGGTCTGGCAAGTAAGGATCATCCCTCTCTCAGCCGTTATGCAGTGATGGTGTGGCCAGTTCCCTCAGCCCTGGTGTTGGTGCATGCTCTCCCGTCAAGCTGGACTTATGAGCTGTAATGGGACTCTCAGTAAGAAAAGAATTCTCTTGTTTCCTTAAGCTGTTTGATGGTCATTTACCAGCAACCACACAGGCTGACTGCAACAAGAGGTAATTAAGCAAGGTCACGAGCCTACGTGGAAAGCAGCACACACACTAGGAGACTCAACCTGAAGCCCATACCACCTTCAGGGTGTAGGCACCCACCAGGGGTCCACCACAAAGCCAGCCAGTAGAACTTTCAAACCTGGCCCTACCAGGGACCACCAATCAAAAACCAGAAGGGAAATCAATAGAAATCTTCCATTTTTGATCCCCCAAAAGTTCATAAAAGGGACACCCAGGGTCCAGAGCCTTTATTTCTTTAATTGCACTGTGACAGTATACTATAAAATTAGCCACTTAAAACATTTTAGATATATAATTCAGTGCTTTTAATTATAATTGCAGTGATATGCACGTGACCCTGTTGCTCTCTATTTTTGAGAGACTTGGAGCTGTCTTGCCTCTTCTTTGGCTCTCTGAACAGCCAGAGACAACTTCTTGCTCCCCCAATTCTCCTGAGCAATCAGGTGTCCCTATCCCTGCTCATCAATAAATGTTACTTAAACCAAACGGCTGTGTCCCAAGCTTCAATCTGGGATCTGGGATACAAGAACTGGGACAGAAATCCCTGTAACAATCCAATAAACAGAAGTGGCTCTCACCGCTGCCATTATCAGTGTAATGGGGAAGGGATCTAGACTTGGGTCAGAATCTGGTGCTGCCTCTGGTTGTGCCATACATAAGCTGCTATGATTTAATGAGCCACAAAGTCTCCCTTCTCCATCTGAAAAATAGGAAGAAAAGAAATCCCTGCCAAAGGATCAAGCATCTTTCATCATTTACGAATGCATCTGACCATTCTAAGATATTGTTTCTGCATTTGTCGAAGGGTACTAACAATCATTAACACAATGATCTAGCAGATTGTCTCACTCATAGGTCATAACCTGAATGTCTGCAGATACTTCCTTCCAGCCTTCTCGCCAAATAGGTGATATGAGCCAAGAAGGATATACTGCACAGGCTAGAATCCAGAGTTTATAAATATATTATAGGCAACAGTTTAGGCAACCAAACATCATAATGGGGCCCACATAAATCCTACTGTCAACCAAAAGTACATTCTATTCTAACTTGCCAGTCCCAAGGCTGTTCAACCAAGTCCTTACTTGGTCCAAAGCTCCAGTGTTCCAGGGGGAACTTGGGCTGTACCACTCTGGAAGACAGTTCCTTTTATCCAGTTTCTTTTGTCCAGGTGGACAGATGTGGTTCTTAGATGGACATTCACCACTGGGGAGAAGGGTGGAGAAGTGGCATTGGTTGCCCTGTGGTTTTAGCTCTTGTAGTCCATTTTGTCCAATCAGAAGGTGGGAGTAGCCATTCACTGATAACCACCTCTAAGAGTTTGCTGTTTAGCATATCTGGGTAGCCTATCAGTAGCAGATGCCTTGGGCGTGTTTCCTTACTACACCCAATTCTAATGCTTCTGACAAGATATCTCTAAAATGTATTTGTTTGGTCTGCATTATTGTGACAGTATTTTTAAAAGATATTAGTTAATTGATAAAATTAGTTGATTTCCTAAGGGAACTCTAAGTTTTGGCCCATTTAGAGACAGGTTGAGTTATCCAGTTCCCCAAAATGCATGTAATTATCTCTTCTCTCATAATCTATCTAATTCATTCCCACAATGGACAAAAATGAGTTGTGATCTCTGGTTATATCAGTAGTACACAGTTACTAGTAATGCAGCAACATTTGCAAATATTAAAACAGCCTTAAAGTTTTCCCTTTATAACATCATTCTCACCTGGTTGTAGTCCAATACTCTCTTAAGATAGGATTTGTGTCCCTCTGGACAGTTAATCAGAGTAAAAATTGTGCATAACCCCACTATGCCCCAAGCGTTCATCCTCTTAAGAAAAACTCACTTGATAACAGCATCATATAGGAACATAACTTTTCTTAGCATGAAACACAGCATACCTACTGGAATCTTAAGGAGCCATAAGGATGATGTCCCTGAAAGCCCCACGACACACATGTGACCTGAGCTACGGAGACCTGCAGCATCACAATACGCATTGTGTATCAACGGCATTGTCCCAGGACACAGTAAAAGTCCACAAAGAAAGTTGTTTGAAATGACAATATAGCTTTCTTCTGTGCCATCCAGAGTCACAAGAAACTCTATGCCTTTCCTCCACATTTGAGGAAGAAATTGATGTGGCTCATGGATTTCCACCTCTCCATAATATCAAGGGAAAAGAGTAAAAAGAGCCCATCAAGCTAGTCAGGTGGGCAACAGAGGAGGTCATTAGAGGCCTTGCCGCACTAATTGCTGGGCTCCAGTCAGGACCTTTCATCTTCAAAGGACCATCCCTCCCATCATTCCCTAAAATTAAGCCAAGTTGCCTGAGGACTAAGCGGCTCCCAGACAGTTGAAAGAGGCTGACCTGGGAAGACTGTGTGAAGCAGATTCTTTGATCTTTGAAAAATAGACTGCTTTGAGTAGCAGAGGCTTTAGGCAAAAATATAGGTGGTAATAGAAACAACACAAATGTCAAGGAAGTGCGAGAGCATCTGTAAACTGTGGGTCTTGGGTTGAGCTTGATGATCCTGCTTAGCCCTGGAGTCTTTAATAAGAATGAAACAGAAAGGATGCCCTATGCAGAGTGCTGGGACAACTATGAACTACAGTATGAACTATAATGTGTATTTCATATCTTATATAAAAGTTTAAATGGATCACAGGTCTAATTATAAAATATAAAACTGTATATGCTTTCTAGAAGAAAACTTAGGAGTAAATTAAGATTTGAGTTTGGCAATGAGTTTTTTAATACAAAAGCAGAGAAATGATAAAATCTGATTTCATCGAAAATTAAAGCTTTTGTGATTAATACTGTTAAGAGAATGAAAATGGGGAAAATATTTGTAAATCACAAACCTGATCTAAGGATTTGTATCCAGAACATATAAAGGATTTGATATTTTATAAAAGGTATTATGAAATTAACCCGATTAAAAGTAGACAAAAGATCTGAATAGATACTTTAATGAGGAAGGTTTATGGACAGTGGGAAGATGTTCAATCACATTTGTCATTAGAGAAATGGAAATTAAAACCGCAATTAGGCACTTCTACTTTCCTAATAAAATAGCTATATCCAAAAAAAAAAAAAAAAAAGCTGAGGATGTAGCTCAGTGTACAGAAGTTGCCTAGCAGACACAAGTCCCTTGGTTTGATACACACACGCACACACACATACACAGAGAGAGAGAGAGAGAGAGAGAGAGAGAGAGAGAGAGAGAGAGAGAGTCCACAAACCTGACAGTAGCAAATGTAGCTGGAGTTGCAGAGTGACAGGAATGCTTGTTATTGCTGGTGGGAATGCGAACAGTGCAGATGCTTCTTAAGTGAAACTCAAAGTTAACCATATACAGCCTAGTGAATCTACTTTATGTTTTTACTCAGGTGAATCAAAAACCTTTTGCACCATTGCTATATCAATTAGAACACCTGTCAACAGGTAGGTGGAATGACCAAGTAAGACATATCCGTGCAGTGGAAGGGCATCCGCTATTAGCATGTGATGGACTGGAACGGACATGAATCTTTTGTTGGGCTACTTCTTCTATAGAGACAGAGTCTCACTTAGTACCAGCTGACCTCGAACTTCCTGTGTAGCTAGGATGACCTTGAACTTCTGATCCTCCTGAATTTAATTCCCAAGTACTGGAATTACACCTGTGTTGTCTATACCTGGCTTTTCCTCTCTTTCTTGCTTCAGAAAATTAACTTTCTTCTCTCTCTCTCTCTCTCTCTCTCTCTCTCTCTCTCTCTCTCTCTTTCTTGGCCTCAAACTTACTATGTAGCCAAGGCTCGCCTTGAACTCTTGCTCCTCCTGGCCCCACTTTCCAAGTGCCTTGATTGTAGGCATGAGTAGCTCTGCATGACTTCATTCATGAATCTTAAATGCATTTCCTTAAGAAACCAGAAAGACCATGTATTGTGTGATTCTATCATCAGACATTCTGGAAGAGACAAAAGTATAAGGGCAGAAGAAAGATGAGTGGTTGCCAGAGTTGAAGAAGTGGTGGGAAGGCGAGATGGCTCAGCAGGTGTTTTAGGCTGGTAATTCATAACGGCAAAGAACAACGGATCCAAATAACTTAGGGAGGAAAAGTAGTCAGGAAGCAGAGTGCAGACAGGAAGGGGGCCAGGTTATCAAACCTCAAGGCCTGCTCCCAGTGACCTACTTCCCCCAGCAAGGCTCCACCTCCTAAAGGCTGCAGGACTTTGCCAAGTAGCTCTACCTGCTGGGAACCAAGGCACACATGAGCCTTTTGGGGGGTGTATGGGGGTTGTGAGACTTCACACCACACAGGATTGACATCACAATGTTGACCAAGTCTCCTCCTCTGGAAACCTTTAGATACTTGGCACCAGAAAGATGGATTCCAGGCAGAGTTTTAGGTTCTGCTCTGGTCCAAGGCCTTCTATAGAGCAGCCAGCTGTGCACATCTCCAAGTCTGTGCTAAGTGTCATTTACTGGGGACAAGCCGTGCTCAAGGGAAAGGCACAGCTGAAGCCATGTCTCTTTGTTTGGAGGTGCTGATAGCTAATCCCCTCCTAATGCCTCTCGTACTGCATTTGTGGTGGGGTGACGTTTTGGATGAGACATAAAAATAGAATGATCCAAGTACGGTTTTACTCTGGCACACAGCTCCGGGTTATAGTCTGTCATGGAGGGAGAATCACACGAGCATTGGAAACCAAAGGGACTGGTGTTAGCACATCCTCAGCAAGAACAGAGGGCAAAGATTATCTGTATTCACCCACCCAAGGAATGATCCCACCCACTACAAATTGGGTCTTTCCACATCGATTATCCAGGCAATCTCCTGCAGGCTTACCTACATACCTGCCTTAACTAGATAATTCCTCATAGATGTGCCTGGCATCAAGTTGACACCTGAGACTCACTCTCCTAGTGAGGAAAGCTTCTCTGCCAAGTCTGACTACCTGAATTCCATCCCTGGAGCCCAGGTGGCAGAAGGAGAGAATCAATTCCTGCAAGTTGGTTACCACTGAGTGTAAATATTGTTATACTGTCATGGTTTCTCCTTGGAGTCCCAGCCGTGGTTGCTGAGGTTCCATGGACGCGTGACATGACAACTTTGCTGAGCAACAGCACAGACTGTACTAGGAAACGACATGAGAGGCTCCCTTGTCTGATCTATGTAGGAGCGTTGCCATCCAAACAGCAGTAACAGAGCATCTCCAGGTTAGTCTAGAGACAAAAGATAAGGCTACCTTAATCAATGGTGCAAAACAAAGCAAAGCAAAACAAAACAAAACTGGTCCTTTCTATCTTGGACTACTAATTTATGACAATTCAGAATTAATGAAACCCAGAAGAAATGCACAAATGCTTGTTCCACAAAAAATATATTACTTTGGGTTTGATAGCTTAGTCCAAAGACATTTGCTCTTTCCAGGCTTTGCTTTTCTGTTGCCTGTGATGTTTTAGAATGCCAACTAGCCTGCAGCAACTGCCCGCTCCAACTAAGACTTGGAAAATAATCTCCTATGAATTCTCCTCCATTGTGTTGCATTTGTTTGTGTTAGCTTCGCCCTCCATTTGAACACATTCCCTAAGTAAATGAGGAAGGCAACTGCCACCAGGAGCTGGAACAATGCTTATCATATATATTTTTTAATTCCTAAATCAGGTGCACCTGAACCTCACCTTCTGCTAATTACAACTGACATGATACATATTTTGATAAGACAGAAATAGCCGCAGAGATAAGTTATTAACTGAGTCTAATAAAGAAGCTGTGAAGCTATTCACTATATACATTCATTCAAGTCATCAATTAAAAAATCGTTTATTTGGGGAAATGGAGTTGGGATCAGGGATCTTGTACAAGCTAGGCAAGCCCTCAAATTGACCAATAAATGTTCCCAACACAAACAGAAGATCATCATCGCATTTGTATGCTGAGTATTAAACTTAAGGTCCTACACATGTTGATCATGGGCTCCATACCTGAACTATTCTCAAAGGCACCCAAAGATGGGATGAATGGACCATAAACGGTGAATGATCATGTTAGCAAAACATGAGGGATCTACTTGGTCCAAGAACTCAGAATGAGAAGAGAACTGTAGTGACCATAGGGCTGTATAAGTGTTGTCAGTCCATCTGCATGGTTGCTGATAAATGACCATCAAGTGGCTTAAGGGAACAAGGGTTGATTCTTTCTTATGATTCCTGGTTACAGTTTTTAGTCAGAGACAGGAGAGCACGCTCCAACACCAGGGCTGAAGAACTGGCCACACAATCACCACATAACAGAGATGGACAATCCTTATTTGCCAGACCTGCATGTCTGGCCAAATGAACAGCTCTCTGTGATTTATTCCAGGGTCTATCCCACTCACCATAGGACTGGGCCTTCTCCATAGCTAGACAATCTCCTTCAGGTTTGCTCTGAGCTTAACTCAACTACTAATTCTCTACAAATGTGCCCAGAGCTCAAACCCTCAACAGTCAAGTTGACACCTATGCCTAACCATGACAATAAGTAACAGTTAAGACAGACCTGAAGAGCCAGTTAGAATTTCTTTAAGTAGAAAATGTAGGAAAAGCCAGTGGCAACATAGGAATTCCCGGGACTAAAGTCAAGAAGATAAGAAAGTGACATTGTATGGGAGGAACTGAAAGCAGTCACTAATGCAGCTGAAGCACACTGCACAGCTGTAAGAAGGGTTGAGTTTGCCTACCAGCCTCCCAAGATCCGTTGTCTGGGATCTGCCAGACACAGAGCAAGAGTCCATATCTAGAAAAAACTGATTAGAAACTTTTGACTACTAACAGCTGTAAGGGTTACTCTTAACTATTGCTGTTAGAGAACACCCAAAGTCAAATAGCTTACAGCAGAAATGGAAGTTTATTCTTCTTGCTGTTCCAGAGGGGAGAAATAGTCTTTCACGGCAGAGGCAACATAGCTGGTGGCAGGCTACGTCACTGCAAACGTCCAGTAGGCTAGTGGATGATGGCTGAAGGCTGGAGGGTTCTTGGAAAGTCTCTCTTCTTCCCAGTTTCCTGTTCTGTGGTTCCTTTTATCTGGTCTGCTATTGGGAAGTTCCGATGAGATCTAGGGAGGTTCCAATTGGATCTAGGGCTAGTCTTTGCATTGTAAATGTATTGATCCTGATAATCTCTTCAGGTGGTCTCTGTTGATCTTAGTTAATGCCAGGTGTAGTCAAGTTGACACCCAAGATTAACTACCACAACAGCAATAGTTTATGAAACCAGCACAAAAAAGATTGCTAATTGTCTAGCAGAACAAAAGTATTTACTACTGGATATAGTTCTTATATTTATTGCTTTGAATTTGCTCAGTTATTGATGTAGCCGTCGAGCATTCAAGTAAATATTAGGAGTGTGCAATCAACTCCGCCATGCTTCCTGTTCAAGAAGCCTACTAACTGGAAACTTCGTTTATTTGCATATGTATTTGTCAGGCCTTCTTAAGATCTGATAGGCTTATTAGCAGAAAAGAAAGAAAGAATATTTTATTTATAATTTGTGTGTATAAGTGTATGAGTGTCCGTGGGCTATATGGGCGAAAGTGCATGTGTGCACATGTGCAGGATAGAAATCAGCCTCAGGAGTCCTTTAGGAGTTGTCTGCCTTGTTTCTTGAGACAGGATCCCAAGATGGACCAAAGGATCTCTAGCTGGGCCCTGGGGCTCATAAAGAGGCCATGCAGGCTGCCTCATGCAGGCTGCCTAGAGAGTCCACACCTGCCTTCTCATGTGAGGGCCGGGACACAAGCACTTTACTGCCTGAGGTATCTCCCCAGCCCTTTATTTTTAATTATTAATCTTTTGGTCTTAAAAGGCTACATAAATACTAAAGAATATAGAACCAACCAAGAAACAAAATAAAATGTAACTATCACTATTCAGAGATTACTATTTCAGTCCTTGGATCATACTCTACACATGCTCATGTAGTAATGCATTTTATTTAATGTAGTAATATGCATTTTATTTAAGAAAAACTTTTCATATGCTTACAGATCCATCCTGTCTTATAAGCAGATTTTTTCAATCAACAATTCTCCTTTTTAATACGAGTATATGTTTTTTTCTAATACTTAGAACAATTAAATTTTTTCTGAGCCAAAAATGCCCTCTATAAACCAAGTGCAAAGACCTATGCTTCTGGTTCCAGCTATCAGCAGACTGTGGCAGGACAATCACTTGAACATAGGAGTTTAAGACTAGCTAGGGCAACATAACAAGACACCAGTTCAAAACAAGACAAAGGATCGGGGAGATAGCACAGTTGGCAAAGTACTTGCCATACAAGCATAAGGATCCAATATCACTCTCTAGAACTTTTAAAAAAATGCCAGGCAAACATTGCAGTGCACACACCCTTGTACCAGTGCTGAGGGAAGCAGAAACAGGTAGATTTCTTGAGCTCATTGTGAGGCAGGATTAGAGCAGCTATGCTGGGATGGGTCTTTCAGATCTCTAAAGTCTTTGAAGGCCTTGGAAGTCCAGAAGGCCATCCCCCACTGCTGGAATCTCCCTGAAGGAACACCCTTGCTGAGGAATGATTCCAGTCCTCCCACAGATAAGATGGCCAACTTCCCTATGGAAAGATTATAGAGATAAGCCTTCCATATCCAACAAACAATTTCATCTGTAGCCTACGTGGACCCCGGAGCAACTGAGTTGGGCCCCACTGGGAGCTAACCAATTAGAAAAAGCCAGTTTTCCCCGCCTTGTCTAGGTATACAAATATGCCTGATCCTGGCGGCCAATTTTGGCGTCCAAGCCCTTCATGGAGTTAGTGCCATGAGTCTGTTCTTTGCCTGCTTCTTATGGATTCCATGCCTGGAGTCCATGAGTTTTCCGGGGCCCTAGCCTCTCATGGCACTCCATGTTTGGAGCCCGTGAATTCCAGCCTTCCTCCCTTCTAATAAACTCTACCTTAATCCTCTACACGTGTTCTGGTTTCAATCTTTGACTCTGGAACATAAGAACCCTGCAACATTGGGACGATCATTCCTGTAACATTTGGCCCCTGAAGAGGGACCTGTAACATTTGGCGGGACTGTTCCCATATCACTCGGACAGCCAGTCTAGCCTATTTGGTAAGTTCCAAGCAAATGAGAGAACTTAGCTCAAATAAATAAATAGGAGGATGGCACCTGAGGAATGATACATCAGGCTGTCCTCTGGCCTACACACACACACACACACACACACACACACACACACACACACACTATGTCCTTTGCAACTAATTGATTATTTCCATTTAGCTTTTCATCATTATGACAAAATATCCGAGATAATAAACTTAAGGAAGAAAAATTTATTTGGCTCATGGTTTTAGAGATTGCAGTCCATGGCTGTTCGTTCTGTTGTCTGAGGACCTCTGGCAAGGCAGTAGTACATCATGGCTGGGAGCACTAGGTAGAACAAAGCTGCTCAAAATCAGGGCCCCTGGGAAGCAAGCAGGGAAAGGGGGGTGGGGTCCCAATGTCTACCTCAAGGACAGATACCAGCATCCCAACTTAATTCACATCTTAAAGATTTCACCACCTACACATACCTGCTGCTGACCAACCTTTAGCACATAGCCTTTAAGGGGTACTCCAGAGCCCAATCATAGCAAGTTCTTAATTCAAGGGCTTTATTGCTTTTCCTAGTTATGTCTATGATATTTGCTTAATCCAGTGTAATCCTTGTCATAGGATTCTCACCCCATGTGGAGAAACTGCCAGTTGTCCTGTGGTTGCCTGGTTCCTTGGGATGTCATTAATTTTGTTCCTCTCCTCTAAACTGGAAGTTCTAAGTGAATATGTGATAGAGGTAACTAAGACATTTGGGGCTAGGATACCTCATGGGTAGTAACAGGTAGTTTACGTTGCAAAACATCGTAAGACAGACGAGTTGTAACAGGTAGTTTACGTTGCAAAACATCGTAAGACAGCACGGACAATATAAAAGCTGGGGATGGGAGCAGAGTTGGAGGGAGCATTGGAAGGGGCTAAAAGAGCAAAGGAGTGGGATAGGTGTGAGCCAAACAGCTACACTGAGGAGGGGTTATGGGAAATCGAGCACTCAATCTAGCCGTCAAAATAGGAAGGAAAAAGGAACTTGGTGGGTGCTCCATGACTCCATAACCTATGGTACGTTTCCCTCTATAAAAGTTTGCTTAGCAGAGGTGGTATTGAACCTCCAAGAGAACGACTCCGTGTGATCTGCGGCTGTACAACGTGGCTGGTGTCGCTAGGTTTCTTTCAAGCTGCAATAGGCTCTGCCTCTGGCCACCAGGGGACGCTGCAACCCTGCAACCTCCCGGAGCGTGCAAATCCGTCTTGATGAGTCTTGTCCACCTTAGCGCCCCGTAGCCAGGTGTTCGAGTGGAGGAACCGCATTTCTGCTCTCTCGCGAGCACATCAGGCCCCGCCCCCTGCTCCATCCCCAGTGGCGTGCGCTCGGGCCTCTCCCGGAGCCTCCCGGCAGGTGGCGCTGTCGGCGGCGTCTCAGCGGCCGGGGTGCCGCGGCGACCATTTCCCGGCGGGCTGTGCGGCCCGGCTCGGGCGGCAGCGAGTGCCACGTCCCAAGTGCTACGCGGTAGGCGCGCGGCGGGCGGTGCGCGAGCGGTAGCGCAGCGCAGGGCCGGCCCGGCACAGCGATCGCCCGCCGCCATGGGCTCCTCGCAGAGCGTCGAGATCCCGGGCGGCGGCACGGAAGGCTACCATGTCCTGCGGGTGAGGGCTCCGGCGGCGGCCGGACAGTGGGGAGACTCGAGGCGGAGGCCCCGACGGACCTTGCCGGGGCGGCCAGGCCGGATCCCCGAGCCCGACGCCGCCTCGGCGGGGCGGGTCCTGGGCTCGGCGCAGGGATTGGGCCGGGGCCAGAGCGACCGGCGGTGTCCCGGCCCGGGGGGCGGGGGGGACCCGCAGCCGGCCCCTCCGCGCGGCCTTCTCTACGCCCCTTATTCTGGGCTTCAAAAGTTAGGGCGGACTTGTGGGCAACGCCTCCTGATGGGGGCGACGGCAGCATGCGGGGTTCCCAGGGTTAGGGTGCTGATCCCCGGGACTGGGGTGCCCCGACAGGCAAACGTTTCCCTGGCGCTGTCCGGAGGTGAGAAAGGCCATCGAGGCAGGAGAAAGCAGCACGAACGGCCTCGAACCCGGCTCTTTGCACTTAAATGTACTCGATGTCACCTTTAGCACACCTTGGAGGGGGAACTTTGACTCAGTCCTGAGATTGCTGGGAGTGAGATGGAGATAAAGATTTAAGTCAGGTGGTAGCAAGGCGGCGACGGGGAGGAATGTTTTCCGAGTAACCCGGGGTGGTGGAGGAGCCACCGTCTCCGGGATGCGCGGCAGCATGCACCCACGGAAGGCCCGCTCTCTGCAAAATGTTGCTATTCTTCCTTCCTGGGGCCAGGCATGCGGTGCCACCTGTGTGAGTGGGAACAGTGGGAACGTGGACAGAGTGGCTTCAGTCCGTGGCGCCCTTTAGGGGCAAAGTAGATGGTCGCTCGGTGAACACCTTTCGGGCAAGAGCATCTTCCCTGAAGGCGCACATCCTCCTGGGGCTGCCTTCTTTCTGCTCCAAGTCCCCTGATGTAGGTGAGCTAATACCCTAAAGAAACCAGATACAGGAAAGATAAGGGCGAGGAGGCTCTCCTTTCTGATCAGTCTGTCTACCCAAACCGTATTACTTTGCTGTTCCCTTCAGCTAACCAAACCCCTAAGTGCCACAGCCCATAGAGAAAATGGAAAGAGAGGTTTCCCATCCCTGATAAGAAATAAAAAGCAGTGGTAATGCTTTTTTTTTTTTTTTTTTTTTAAATTTGGTCTGGTTTGAGGTGTCTTTTGTGAGGTACATTTTCAAGTTGCCAGCAAACTGTCAAGAGTGGCTGCTTGTAACCACAAAACCCAGGGGATTTGTGGCATTTTTGTAATATGTACACATTAGTGTTAATGAGTAGAAAAGGAGCCATGCACATCAGCAGGATTCAGGTTGAATGACTTCTGTTAATGATTTCATGCCTGTGTGTAGGTGCACCTCAAGTACCTTGGTGATCATAGATTCAGTTGTGTTATTTTAATTTATGTATTGATTTTTAGAAATTAGAGGCACCTTTTATTACTAATCAGCATCTGGATCATAAATGTCACAAAATAAGCAGTAATTCTTTAGAGTTTGGTTATTAAAGGGAACTTTAATGATTATGTGATTTAAGAGATTTCTGAGTCCTTAACTCTTTCTTTCATCCCTTAATTCTTTAAATTTCTAAATCTTTGCTTTCATAAAGTACTATACTTAACATACAAAAACTTCTTTTCATCCATTATATTGTATTTTCTTTTCCTGGGAGCCCCCACATGCTGCTTTACCCACTTCTGCAGATGTCACCCTTATGCGTGTCTTATTCCACTGCTGGATTGTTGAACCGGTGAGCCAAGTAAACATAACAGGGAAATCTTGAGATACAGTCACCCATGTATGATAAGTTCTAAACTGATTTTAGTTTTCTTCGATAATCCAATTCCCCAACTATTTCTTTGATAATGATAAAATGTGACTGGATCTTGAAATGCCACCAGCTGTTCTGACGTCCAGTTCAATTTTTATTATTTCATGAGTCTGCATAATTGATAAAGTTTCCATTATTTGTCTATACTTACTATTAGGTTCTGCTTTAAAAATCTGCACAGCACAGTCTAAATAAAATGTATATAGAAATTAGAGCAGTATGCATTCCTTCTTGTATTAACTGCCTGTTTCTAGGTGGCTGTGGTCACATTGTGTACTCAGCTTGTTATCCCCACTGTCTGTCTGTCTGTCTTTCTTTCTTTCTTTCTTTCTTTCTTTCTTTCTTTCTTTCTTTCTTTCTCTCTCTCTTTCTTTCTTTTTCTTTCCTTTCTTCCTCCTTCCCTCCCTCCCTCCCTCCCTCTCTTCCTCCCTTATTTGGGCCTTTGTGTAGTTGTCTGTCTTTCTTCTTTTCTTTCATGATCAAGTGATCAGCAGTGAGTATTCTCTTCATGTTGGTCCCAAAAGATGATTGCCATCAATTCCCTGTAGAAAGTTTCTCCTATGGCTATTCAGATGTGTTTTGTGCATATAAAAGACACCCTCTTCTCTATTTTTTCATTCATTTGCTTCTGTTTGTAACCATTGTAAGCCTGTCACAGATACTGGGAAGTCATGTGGGAGCTTTCCAGAGGAGTATTGTGAGCTCTGAGCGGTGTGTGGTTGGTCCCACAGCATAGCTAAGCAGCTCATGGAACATGTAGCGCTATGGCATTTTATCATTGTGAGAACATGTCAACCACCTTAAGTTTTGCCTTTTGTATTTTCACATAAAATATGCATTTCTCAAATTTACTGACTTTTAATACTTTTTATATAGTATTTGTTTTAGTTAAGTTGCTATGTTATTTTCTGATTATCTGTTCTTTAGAGAACATTTAAGCAAGTTTAAAAAGTTCCCTCTAATTCTGCTATCAAAAGTAGATATGTGGGGGCTGGAGAGGTGGCTCAGGGCTTAAAGCCTCCGCCTTGCAGGCGGAAGGTCCCGAGTTCGGATCCCAGATCCCACGTATAGACGCCAGGCGGAAGTAGACGCCAGGCGGAAGCGGGGGCGGCCTGCGCTTCTGGCCCTGGTAGGGCGGAGCCTGTGAATCCCGGGGCAGAAGGAGGTGGAGGCGTCCATGGTGGTTCGCGAATTCGTCCGTGGTTCTACATATACACAGACACACACACACACACACACACACACACACGCACATGCGCACAGTTGAATAAAAAAATAATAATAAAAAAATTAAAAAAAAAAGTAGATATGTGAAAGTATTTTTCTTAATCTTTTTATTTTCTGCATCTTGCATGCTTCTTTAACTATGTTCACAAAGATTTTGAATGATGTTCATATTTAGGTATATTGTGGTCAAAAGATATATTAAACCTAAGCATGCTCACTGGTGCTCACAGTCTCAGCACTTGACAGATCAGACAGCAAGACTGCCACAAGTTCAAGACTAACTTTTGTTGACAACTATGTGATATGTTCCAGGCCAGCCTTAACTACAGAATGAAACCTTGTCTCCAAAAATAAAGCAAAGATATGTTAGTTTTCCAAGTTGCATATCCAGCAACTTTATTTATCGTTAAGTGAGTTAGTGCCTAAGCACTGATTAGAATGCTATGCATTCAGGAAAGCTGTGCTTCGAACACCAGGGACGTGCGCATCTACATTCAGGCACCTAGGAAAGCTGAAAAGTAAGGATAAAAAAGTAAAAGGATATTTAAAAATTATTGACGGCTGGTAACATTTTTATAATCCTTTTAAACTTCAATGTATTTTCTAGAATTTCACTACTGATCAGAAAATGCTTGAATATTACAAAAATATATTTGCAAAAAGTGGACATCTAGGTCAGGTATGATGGTGTACAAATGTAATCTCAGAACTTGGAAGGATGATGTGGGAGCATCCAGAGTTCAAGACCAGCATAAGTTATGTAACACTTATAATGTATGTGTATGTTATATGCATATATATAATATGTCCTTGCATAGACCTGAGGAGGCCAGAGGTTAATATCAGATGAGCTCATACACTTTGACCGACTTTATTTTTTGAGAACAGGGTCTTTCAGTGAACCTGGAGTTGATTGATTGTCTAGACGGGCGCGTCTCCACTGCCCTGCATTGGTATTGCAGGTGCACACACCACCATGCTCCATGTTTCATGGGACAATCACTTTACCACTAAAGGATACCTTTCCTCAAGGTCATATCTTAAACAAACAAACAAACAATGAGCTAGTAATTGAAGATTTTAAAACTTGTTTCAAGCCTTTTAAAAATAACATATTCAGCTTCCTTTATATGATGGTTCAGATTCCATACTCCACTTTTATTGGAGTCTTTGGATCCTAATGCAAGGCAGGAAAAGTGTTAGAATTTCTGAGTTTTGTTAGAAGTCATTGTAAGTTACCTCCTACAGCTGAATACACAAGTCCTGGTTCAGCTTACTATTAGTTATCAAGTAAGTCCAACAAAGTCATTTTCAAAAATCACCATCTTGGAGTGGTTAAGTACTGTTCTGTACTTAACACCCTTTGAGGTAGGAGCTTTCTGAGGCATTCTGGAACCGGTGTTCACAGCAGCCTTGGGACATGGACTGTTGTATTCACTGTTTCTTGTCCTTTCTTCCAGGGAAGGGTTTGAGGGATCGAGTTTTGAAGGCCAGGTTCTTGAGTTATGATGTCCCTCCCACATGACCACAGGCCTCTCTCCCTTGTCTCTGGCTGCAGTTCGACAGCATTGAGCCCTGACTATAAAGAATGTGAAGTAACTCCCAAGTGCTTTCCTATGGCAAAGGGACCACCAGAGAGAGCCCTGCCGGCTCTCAGGTGGAGCTGTTCTGATTTCTTGGTGCTTCCCTAATCCAAAGTCTTGCTGCAGGGGCTTCAACTTACTACTTCCAACAAAGGATTTCTAGTATTTGAAGGTCATATTTTTTCTCTAATACAATGTTTCTCATGCTTTGTAAACTCACACCTTCATGGAAAAGCATAAAAGTCTCACGACAGCTCTCTTTTCACCCATTCAAAAACTGTGGAGCTTTTCGATGTTGTACACGTAAAGATAACTAGAAAAGTGCTGCAGACACACACCATCTGAAGATTCACCTCCCCTCTACTTATCTCTTTAATTAAAGTCTTAACTTTAAGAAAGGTCTTAACTTCATAAGATTCTTTGAAATTAAAGGAATCAGAATAGTTCAGCTAACTAAAGCCCTGGAATGTAACATGTATGTGCCTTAAGACACTTTTAAACACTGTGTCATTGAACGTAGCCCTTATCTTCACAGCCCTGAATATATTAGTCTCCCCTTGCTTGTTAGGCTGTCCCGTGGGCTCCTCACTGGCCAGACCTTCTGCTGTTGGCATTGTGCACAATGCTGCTTCCCTTTCATAGTGCCCCTGGATTTTCATAAGGACCAGCCACTATCACCAGTACATTTATTTCATTGCTATATTATTTTGATTGATTTAATAATGAATTGTTAAGTCTAAAGTAGAAAATACCTGTTAAGTTTAGAAAGTGATTTGGACTCTGACTGCAAATTGCAGGGGAGGTATGGCTATCAAATAAGATGACTTGTTTCTTTAAGAATGTGGTCTAAATCAAAATAATACCTTTGAGAGACTATATACTTTCCTTTTGGCATTACAAATACATTTTCTTAAAATTTTTTAATGTGTTTATTTATTTGAGAAAGAAAGACCATGTATACACACATGGAGATCAAAGGATAACACGCAGAAATCAGTTCTTCCACAAATAAATTTTCTGTTCTGTTGCTATGAGACAAGACTCAAACTCAAGAGTCTTAAGGGAAAAAAGGGAGAATTATTCAGCTTATGGTTCCAGAGGGGAGATACAGTCCATTATAGCAGAAAAGGCATGACTAAACTGGTAGAAGCTGGAAGTGGCTTAAGTCACTGCAGATATCTGGAGGCTGAGAGCTGCTACAAGCTTTAAAACAGACTCACTCCCTCAAGCAGGGCAGGACTCACTGATCTCAAGGCCCACCCCCTACAACTGCCTTCCTCTAGTAAGGTTCTGCCTCCTAAAGGTGACATGACTTTACCAAACTAAAGATTCAAAACACATGTGCCTGTGGGGGACAACTCGTATTTAAAACCATGACATCTGCCTAGTCACACAACAGGTTTCTTGAAAAGTGGAAAATAAATTAAGAGATTTTGATATTTATGCTTCTTTTGGAGTAGACCAGTTTCTGTCAGCATTAATTTCCTAATATTCAGATTTTTCATAGGAAGCTGCTTTATGAATTCTGGACTTGCATTTCCTTTCAGTCATCAGAATTTTTTTTTTAAATATGGGGTCTCCTGATGTTGAAGTTTGTGGGCTAAAGTCTCATCTTTCTGGGCCCTTGGGACTATAGGCATACCACTACAGTTTACAGTTCCCTTAAAATTGCTTTATGTTACAGATTACCTCATAGGGCCATTGTCAGAACATGTCCTTTGAGTTATTGTAGATCATGATAGAAGAGATTCCAGCTCTTCTGGCCTGTTGAAAAGTCTTTACTGCACATTTGTGTCAAGACTTCACGGTGGTCATAGAATACCTCCTGTGCAATCGCTTTGTGTCTCTTTTATTATAACCCAAAGTATTGGTTGAAGTATATTACAATGCAGAATACATGTCATGAACAGTTTTGACCCATATTATGTCATGGATTTTTGATAGTTTGACTCACTTGATATCTGTTGTGATATTTCTCCTATGCAACACACTAAATTAATTTCAGAATCTTCTCAAATAGTCCATAGTAACTGAACAAACCACATTAAGGATTTTTAAAAATTTATTTTGCAGAAGTTCATGATTCAAAATCTATCTTTTAATCATGGCTGGTGTTTGTAAGACAGGGTTTTGTGTAACCCAGGTTGGCTTCAACTCACTGTAGCTGAGGATAACCTCAAGTTCATGATTTTTCGTTTCCAAAGCACTGAGCTTATAGGCATGTACCACTGTCCTCAGTGTTAATGCTAATTTATTTTCATGAAATAGAAATGATTTCATCAGAAATTTCTGCTTACTTGTTAAAGGGTTAATGTGTCTGGCAAGTTTCACTTGGGCAACCACTGGTCTTTGTACTGTTTTTGTGCTTTGCCTTTTCTAGAATATGGGATCACATAGTCAGTCTTAACTATCTATGGCAGTCACTTGAAAATCTCTTCAAAATGTGTTATATCCCAATCTCAGAAGTCAATATGTGATCATTTTACCCCTTTGCATCTTCATTTGTGGTATAGGCAGGACCAAAGGTCTCCCACTGAATCATACCCTTAATCCTTTTCCATATCTTAATTGTTTTGACGATCAATTAATGTGTTGTGTTAAAATACAGATCATGGGAATGTCATGAAAACTTGTGTTCAGAAACATATCTTTTAGCAGCATGTGGCTATTGTAAGTGTATTGAGGTTAAATGAAACTAAATTTCAGTTTTGGTCTCAGCCATACTCCAAGTGCTTCATTGATAATGTGACTGGCAGCCATCAGTTGGACAGCACCGTCTAGAAGGTTGCCATCATCAGGAGTTCTGTCAGTGGGCAGTGCCACATGACTTCTACTGTAGATGCCCACAGCCAGTACTTACTTGTGAGGTAGTGGCTTTCCTCCTTTTCCAGTTTTTTAGGTTGTTGCTGTCTGTTAAAGCTGGGAAGTATGTGCAGTAAGTATAGATAGAGTCTGAGAGCGGCCCTAACGTGTTCTTGGCAAGAACGAATATCAAAGCAAAGGTTTTTTGTTTAGTTTTTTTTTTTTTTTTTTTTTTTTGTAGTCTTTACATTGACTGCCTAGAGTTCTTTAAAAAGAAAAGTTGCAGGTTCTTAAAGTGTTCCATTTGGGTGAATGTGCACTTACATTATTTAATTCCTGCTTTTGAACTAGTGGAAGAATACCTTAAAGTATTAGTTAAAACAGCATATACGTGTACTGCTTAGTGAGTTTTCACAAATGGTTCATTCAGTAAGTAAACAGTAAGCAGAATTTCCCTTCCAATCACATCCCTTATTCCCCAATCCTTCTCAGAGTGAATACTGTTTCCTGTCCTGATTTATAGCAGTAGAGATTAGTTCATTCTTTTCTTGTACTTTTTATCTGACTTCTGTGGCTCAAATAATTGCTTTGAGATTTATCTTGGTTGTGTTTTATTAATATATTTAATGCCATTAAAATATGCCCAATTTTATTAACCTACAGATCTTCTGTTGATAGGCATTTGCATAGTTTTCAGTTAGGGCTGTCACAAATAGTACTGCTATAAATATCATACCATATGCCTTTTGGAGAATGTGTGTTCCTTTTCTCTGGGATATTTACTTAAGAGGGTTCAAAGGTGTGCAACTATCAATATTAATAGATATTGCCAATTTAAAGTTCCCACTAGCAGTAACTGAGCCTTCTGAATGTATATCCTCATTTGCCTATGACATTTTAAGTTTTTTTTCATTTTAGATGTTCTAGTAGGTATCAACAGTTGCAGGCTGAGCTTTATTTAGGCACATCTGTGAAGAATTGATAGTTAGGGCAAACCCTAAGTAAATCTGCAGGAAATTGTTTAATTAATGTAGAAAACCCGGCCCATGGTGGGTGGGACCATTTCTTAGGCAAGTGGATGACTGTTGGGAACTAGTTCAGTAAGTGGGCATCCTTCAGCATACTTGGACAGACCTGCAGTCTGGCAAGCGATGTTTGTCCCTCTCTCAGCAATGGATATGGTATGGCCAGTGCCTTTGGCTCCTGGTGTTGGGATGAATTCTACTTCCAAGTTAGACTAACTGTAACTGGATAAGCCAGAATAAAACTTCTTATTCCCCAAGCTGTTTGATCCTGAATTTATTGGCAATATACGGACAAACTGACATGTGTAGCAATGCTGCATTTTGATCTTGGTCTGCCTGTCCTTCGTGGCATTGGCGTTAAGCTTGTTCATATTTACAGGTCACCTCATAGCCTCTTGTGTTTATTTATGTCTTTTCCCCAGTTCTCTGTTGTCTACCTTTTCAGAAGCATCTTTACTGAGATGCAATCTGCATATTTTAACATTCAGTGTTTCAAAGCACACAGTTTGGTGGGTTTTTATAATCAGAGTTCAGCCGTATTACCATGTAATTCCAGAACTCATATTTTATTGTTTCTGAAGGAAACCTTTATCCATTAGAAGAGACTTCCCATCCCTTTACCACAAGCAACTGTTATCTCACTGTCTGTCTCGGTGGGTTTGTCTGTTCTGGACATCATGTAGTCTGTATTATGCAATGTGTGCCCTTTTGACTGGCTTCTTTGACCTGAGTTTGTCCTTATCACAGTACGTATCACTAAAGTTCTCCAGGCCTTTTTATGGCTAGGGCACATTTTGTTCATGAATTCATTAGCTAAGGGACATCTGAGTTGTTTCTGCTTTTTAACTATTTTTAGCATTGCTGTTAATGAAATTTGTGTTCCAAGTTTTTGGGCATACATGTATTTTCAGTTCTCTTGCTTTTGTACATAGGGATGGAATTGCTAGTAATCGAATAATACTTAGCATTTCAGGGATCAGTTGAACTTCTACAGTGGGCATCCCATTTTACATTCTTACCAGTAGTGTGTGAGTAGTCCAGTTTCTCTACCTCTTTGTCAACACTTGCTAGTGTTTTATGTTAGTTGTTTTAATGCTTTATTTTTTGTGTTAGCTCAGTTATAGGGTACTTGCCTCGTACAGGAGGGGTCATTAATTTAGATGTTCTAGTGGATAAAAAGTTCTCATTGTAGTTTTGTTGTAGTGTGTGTGTGCACATGCACATATGGAGTCCCGAAGTCGTTTCGCATGATTTTTCCTTAGAAACCGTCTGCGTGTTGAGTTTTGTGACAGGTTCTTTGCCTGGGGTGTTGTGCTTACTCAGTAGGCTGGGCTGATGGCCAGTGAGTCCCCAGGATCTGCCTGTCTCCTCCTCCCCTCCAAGTGTCCATACACCATGCTGGGTTTTTATGTGGGTGCTGGGGACCAAACTCAGATTCTCATGCTTGCACAGCAAGCACTTTACTTAACTAAATCATCTCCCCGGCCCTTCTTGTACTTTTGTCAAGATTTGAAGTAATTTGGACCGATGACATCACTCTGTAGATAAAAAGACACTTTCTGCCTCAGTGGAACATCCTGAGTTCAATCCCTGGAGCCCACCACATGGTGAAAGGGGAGAAATGGCTGCTGTCTTTCGACTTGCTTCCAAATGTGTCTGCACCTATGCAAAATTAACAAAATTTAAGAGATTATTATTTGCACTAGGTATAGATCCTTTGTTGGCTAGATACTGTATTTTTTATCTTTTAAACAGCAAAAGCTCTTAGTTTCTGTAGTTCTCTTTGTTGTCTTCTTTTTTTTTTCCCCAAAAAGTTTTTTTTACATTTTGCGTGTTTGATCCCTGGAACCACATGGTTGAAAGAAAGAACCAACTCAAGTTGTCCTCTGATTTCCACACTCTTCCCTGGCACTCTTCCCTACAACACAAGATGAACAATGTAATTTAAAAAGAAATGAAGCTCATACCCAGGTACTGATTGTAAAGATTTCCCCTCAGGTGGTAACTGCAGGTAGACAGCTGAGCTGCAAGTTCAGCAGGCATCACTCTAACCCGTGGTGAAGTTTGGGGGTGCACCTGTAAAACAGACACGCCCCTTATTCTCAGGTGAAAGTGAGCTCCAGAGGGGCCAGTAGCCTTCCCTCATCACCAGCTAATAAGTGGAAAACTGTGGCTTAAAATTCATTCTACTCCCAAATACTAATATCTTTCACTGAACTTTAAAAAACAATGCATAAATTCTTGTTTCTAAATTTTTCAGATTTAACTTACTCATCTTATATAGTGTAGCATTTGACCTGGTAATGGATGTCAAATGGTCTGTGAAGACCAGGACATATAGTTTTGTTTTGTTTTTAATTAAGGTGGTTTTGAAGGAAGCAGAAGGTAAATTAGCAATCTTACAGTGTTGAAGTATCGAAGCAGTCATCTGTTGCTGGGGAGACTTTGTGGCTTCTGTGCTTGCCAGTAGATGGTGTGGCAAGAGAGCATTGCAGTGTAGGTCTTAGATGAGATTCTGCAGGTCTTCTGGATATTATTTTCCATGCTATGAAAAATAGAAGATTCCTGTTAGTGGGAGCACATTCTCCAGAGCTCCCTCTGCTGGTGCCCTGGCGTCCTAGCAGTAATTGAGATACTGCTTCCATGACACACTAATGGTGCAAATAAATTTGGGAAAGAAATTAATTTCAAGGTCCATTAAAAAAGAAGAGAAATTGATTTTATAGTAAATGAAGCAGAGAAAATAGAATTAGAGAAAGTATTGTTTATTTTAGAATTCAAACTAAGCTTTTGGATTGTGTTTTTGAGTTACAGGAAGAATACTTCTGATGATACTGGAAACTTTCCATTTCAAATAAATACTTTAGACTTTACACTCAAAGGGTGGCCTGATAGGAATGAGTGTTCAGGGTCAGCCCTCTTAGCTGGTGACATGACAGAAGTGCTGGCCTAACTCTGTTTAACTGGTAGGTGAACTTTTTCCAAGGAAGCTGTCCAAGTTTGGTAACCTAGTTGGATTCTGACAAAGTGTAGTCAGTGGTCACTTAGAGGCATTCACATTTGATCCTTGGAGGTTAATGCAGACCTACTAGAGGAGCAATTGTGCTCTGAGGATTCTGGTTTGTCTCTTTCACATCTGAGTCAGTTCACATCTGACAGCCACTTCATGGTCAGTCAGGTGATTCACACCTGGCATATATGACTTGACTTTTTTTTGAGACAGGCTCACTGCCACGTAGCCCATCCTGACCTCAAATTGGCAGTTTTCCTGCCTCAATTTCCTAGATGGTAAGATTATTAGCACATGCCACAGCATTCTAAACAGTCACCGCTGACTGACAAATGATAGTTATCATTTGAGGAGAAATCAGAAGTGGCTCGGTGGGCAAAGTACATACTATGCAAATTGAATGCCTAAGTTTGGATTTCTAGAACCCATGTTAACCTGATATGGTGGCTCTCATCTATAATCCCAGAGCTCCTACGTCATGTTAGGAGACAGAGAAAGGAGAGTCCCTGGGAGCTTATGGGCTGGCTGGCCGATCATACAAAGATTTGAGCAAGTGACCCGGAATCAAACAAGGGGGAGGGCAAGGACCAGCACCTAAGGTTGCTGTCTGACTTCCACACATACCTTGTGGGCACATGTGCACCACCCACAAATGAACATGCATGTTTCTTTTTAAGAGTAGGTTTAATCTCAAATATACAAGAAAATGTACATAAAGCGAAATCAGTTTTAATAAGGCAGATATTGACCCTTTTATAATAGATAGGTTTTAAATGAAAAAAGAATATCTAGCTTTTGTTCTTTAAGGACAGTAATAGTATAATTTGGCTAAAGTAAATAAAAGTGAACATTGATCCAAGAGATGATGTACAATGGACATTCATAGAGTAATGAGTTCTGGGAACAATCCATTTTGAAAGAACTAAAATGATTTGTTGCTGTGGTGTTATGGATGAATGTGTGATATGTTATTTGCTTAGACTCAGAATTGACTATGTGATTTAAAGCCAGGTGACTCATATCCTTAATCTCAGCATTCAGAAGGCTGAGGCAGGAAGATTGCTGTAAGTTCCAGGCCGCCTTGGGCTGCATAATGAATTCCAGACAGCTCCAGGTACAGCACAAGATCCTGTTTCAAAAAAAAGAACTGTGTGATCTATTATAAAAAAAAAAAATCATTAGACATGCAGAAAGACCATTTTTCTGCATTACATGGAAGGACTTTTAGTCTTTTACATTGTTCAGCTCCCCATTTCTATCGAGAGTTTTGCAGTTTACCAGAGCACACCATTGTTTTATGCCACTAGGTCTTTCCACAGCTCCATGCCATTTTTATAGTCTGAGTTGATACTCCTCTCTCAGTATACTCCTGTGTCTTGGGCAGTTTTTCTCCAAGTTTGTGTTTCTCAACTTTTTGTTGTTGTCTTTCACCCTAAAATACACCTTTTAAAAAAATAAAGTTTTAGGGCTAGAGAGATGGCTCAGCGGTTAAGACTGTCTTCCAAGAAGAAGGTCCTGAGTTCAGAGCCCAGATCTCGTGTAAAAACGCCAGGCAGAAATGGCCACTGCCTTCACTTCCCACCCTGGTGGGCAGAGCCTGGGAAATCCCAGGGCAAAACAAGAAGGATGTAGAAGCAATCCAGGGTGATTCTCGAAGCCACCCTTGATCCTCCACAGAGACACATGTGCCCTCTGATAACATACACACTGAATAAATGAATAAAGTTTAAAAAAAAAATCAGCCTGTAAATATTAGCACAATCTTT
Organism: Typhlomys cinereus; assembly: GCA_023101885.1. Lineage (NCBI taxonomy): Eukaryota > Metazoa > Chordata > Mammalia > Rodentia > Platacanthomyidae > Typhlomys > Typhlomys cinereus. The sequence goes on along the minus strand of JALPQD010000307.1, from coordinate 2,272,273 downwards.
TTATCTCTTGTGTAGTTTTGACAAGATATAATAACCTATGCAGAATAAAGATTTCTTAACCATGACGAAAATATTCTGGAAAAGCCAGCTTTCAGTGTTACTGTAGTAGGGAAAGAGGCTCCTAAGAGTCTCTTTGTGTTGTAGCCCTAAACTCGGTGAGTTTTGTGATTAGAAACTGTGTCTCCTTGGTTCATCAACAGATGGGAACTGTCTTAGCATGATTCCTTTGTTAGTGGCCTGGCTGAGTGATGCCTTTCTAGCAGTGGACAAGGAATAAATGCTTGAATTTGTTGGTCAGTCGTGAAGATCACCTGCCGTCTCATCTGTTGGTCATTGAAAGGATCTTCAGGGAAAGCACGTGGAGTAGAGTGTAGGGAAAGCCGTAGATGATGAACCTTTAGAATGGGTAGAATCAGATAGCTTCTCAAGTACATTATTACTGAGACAGATGAGGAGGAATGAGAGAACCTGGTGCGTGCCTCCGTTACATTACCGATGAAATAGTCTGTTTCACTGGAAGGGGCTAGGTATTGAAATTTAGCTTGCGATTTTAATTAGGCTTTGTATTTTTCATTTGCGGTATTTGATTTTTACAGGTACAAGAAAATTCTCCAGGACATAGAGCTGGACTGGAGCCTTTCTTCGACTTTATTGTCTCTATTAATGGCTCAAGACTGGTAAGTTCAGCTTTTATAGTTTCATATATAAAATGTCATCAAATTTTTTTTGAGGTGGAAATTTCAGATTGATAAGCTGCAATGTGTAAAAGTGATGTTACTTTTAGAAATAGTCATGTGTTTAATAAATATTAAAACGGCAGACATATACCTTACACTCTAGTGATCATTAGGGAAATATAATAGAATCACTTCCAATTTTTACCTTATATGTTGAATATTTAATTTTTATAAGCAAAAAATTATTGAAGAATGAAAAGAATTCTTTTTAGCTATGTTGGACTATACAAGCTGTGTAAATTCAATGAGAATTAGAAGTTCTCCAAAAGTACAGAATTAAGACCACTTTTTCTAAATCATTTTCAGTTTACCTGTAATATAGTCATATGGAAAAGAAATGATGTATCTCAGAAAAGGAAATTCTTACAATACTATCTATTATACTGGTTTATTTTTGTAACAGTCCTGAGATTTTGCTCATTACTAGTTAGTATCACTGATTTAGCAGCTTTTATTCATTTGTGTGATGAAATAGTTAACATTCATTTTCCATTGTTTCCTTTTAGCTTCTGATAAATAATAGAATAAATATTTAGAAGGCAGAGTTCAAAATTAAAAGCTCAGTAAATGTTTTTTTATTTTAAAATCAAAGTCATTGTAACTTTTTTTTTTAATTTTAAGCTTTATTTATTTTGCATGTGTCTCACAGGGATATGTCCTGTGGAAGACCAAGGGTGGCTTCAGGTATTAACCTGGATTGCTTCCACATCCTTTTTGCTTTGCTTTGGGATTTTGCAGGCTCTGTCCACCAGGGCCAGAAGTGCAGGCTGCTGGTATTTCCACCTGGTGTTTTTTAAGTGGACCTGGGATCCAAACTCAGGACCTTCTGCTTGCAAGGCAGAATCTTAATTCCTGAGCCATCTCTTCAGCCTGTAACTTTGTCAGTAATGCAAAGCTCACGTCACATTTTGCTTTTAGTCTCTGAGGTTCCTTAATTATTCTGAAGAATGTTGTTGCAAGTACCTTAGTCAGCTCTTTGACATATAGTTTGAAGTCACTGCTAACATTAAAAGTATTCTTAATTTCCTGGCATTCTCCTACTCGAAGATGCATTTGAGTATTCATAAAACTGTGTCTAATGAGGCTTTCATTTATATGGATTACTAATGTACTTTTACAGGAGTGTGGGATGTTTAAGAATGGGTGGCTTAAATTTTTCTTTCTGAAGGACTGTGCTTTCTGTGTTTCATAGAATAAAGACAATGACACTCTCAAGGATCTACTGAAAGCAAATGTCGAAAAGCCTGTAAAAATGCTCATCTACAGCAGCAAAACCCTGGAACTCCGAGAGACCTCGGTCACGCCGAGCAACTTGTGGGGTGGCCAGGGTTTGCTGGGAGTGAGCATCCGCTTCTGCAGTTTTGATGGTGCCAATGAAAATGTTTGGCACGTGCTGGTAAGTGTTGACTGAGCTGCACCTTTCCAGGCAGGAGCAGCAGAGACAGCTGCTGCGCCGCCACTCAGCCCCAGACGGCATAGATGTAATGGTGTTATGATTACTAGTCGGTTTGAGTTTTTGAATATCAGTATTCATGGCTTTTCATATAAAAACTTTTTTTTTTTTGTAAACCCAAGGAAGAGAACTAAATAGAGACGCTAGATAACTCTCTTTCCAATAATTTATTTACTAGTCAAAGGGTTGTTAATGCAGACAACTGCAGAAATATTTTAAATATTATGTAATCGTTATGGTTGAAAGTTTCATATGCATATATTCCCTAATCTCTTACATCTGCTATTATCTCTATCAAGAAAAATACCAGGGGCTCTTTAATCACTATCATTAGGAATTGTTACTGTGAGACTTGAAAGATTATTTACATGTATTACATTTGGGATGTGTCTTTGTGCTACCCTAGGAAGTGGAACCAAACTCTCCTGCGGCACTGGCAGGATTTAGACCTTACAGCGACTACATCATTGGCGCCGATACAGTCATGAATGAGGTAATGAGAGTGCTGCTTCTAGTGGTGTTATGGGTCCTGAAGATGACATGACGTTTCCCGTGGAGGTTTGCGCTCGAGATGTTTGGATGCTTTGTGCTCCAGTTACACTTTTGGTCTTTGCTGATCCCGATGGCTTATGCTCAAGGGTGGCAAATGGAACTTGCGAGAGGCAATTTTAAGTATAGCTGGGAGGAACATGACCTCATGGCCTTTGCCTAGATTCTGCACATACTGTACAGATTCTCCTTTGGTAGTACAGAGCTCAAGCAAGTCCTCATTTTCATCCTTGATTTTAGTTTTTGAAGTACTGTGAATAGTCTTCCTTTTGCTTTTTAAGATACCAAAATTAGCTCTGCTATGTTAGTCAGATCTATTTCCTCTATTAGCTAGTGGGAGTACACACTGCCGAATCAAAATGAGAGAAAAATGAGGTGCTTGGGTCAGTAGGTTTTAATAGTGGAGAGTGAAAGAAAACATGTGGAACTTGAAGGCAGAAGAGTTTTTAGTAAAAAACTGCTAAAGCCTGGCATTTTAAGGATTTGCTTGAATTAATATAGTAAGTTGTACATTGAATTAAACTTTCCTTGGCCTGTTAGTTTAAAATAGTGATTTCCTTGTCTGGGGCCCAGAATTTTCTAAAAACATTTTCCAGTCAACTCTGGTAGTAGCCAAGTTTCAAGACCCACTGTTCTGAAGTATAGTACTTTTTTTCTCTCCTTTAATGTTACACAGTCTGAAGACTTATTCAGCCTTATTGAAACGCATGAAGCAAAACCACTGAAACTCTATGTGTACAACACTGACACCGATAATTGTCGAGAAGTCATTATTACACCAAATTCTGCCTGGGGCGGAGAAGGCAGGTAAGGTCATTTTTTAGACGAATGTTTGACTGCTTCAGCCTACCAAGACTAAGGAGGAAACTCAGTGGAAAGAGTGCTTGCTGTGGAGCTGAGGACTGGAGTTTGGATTCCTAGAACCCGCATAAAGCTGGGTAGGTGTGACTGCTGTGTCTGATCCCAGCACCCTGGAGCCAGAGCAGAGGTTCCCTAGAGCAAACCGGCTAGCTGCACTAGCTGATTTGGCAAGCTCTGGGTTCAGTTGAGAGACCTTGCCCCAACAAAGACAGTGGAGAGCAACAGAGGAAGATAGCTGTCGTCAGCTTCAGGCCTCCACGCACACGTGTACCCCACATGCACACAAAACGAGAGGGAGAAATTTAGCATTTAGTTATTTATAATCCGAGAGCTTTTATTCTGGAAAGTTAATGGGTTTAAAAAAGTTGCTTTTTTATTATGACTACTTCAAAAAAAGAGTTGACCTAGAATACTGAAACCAATAATTCACTTATTTTTAATTTCCTAAAATTTAGTGTGTATGTATGTGTGTTTGTGAAGGTCAGAAGACAACTTTGTGAAGTTGTTTCTCTCCTTCCATCCTTATGTGAGTCCCTGAGATCCAGGCTTGCCTACCAGGCATCTCTAATCACTGACATGTCTTGCCAACCCTAGTTCATCGTTGTTTTTTCAATCTAAAAGCTATCAGCACTTCTTAGTCAAGGAATTACTGAGTATAAGCCATAATTATAGAAAACCATAATTTGGAAATTTCAAATGCAGTCCTTGCCAAGAAAAACACGATTTCCTATTGCAAGCAGGGAAGGTCTCCATGTGGGTTCCTTGCACACACCTTATTTTTACCCTAAGCTTCTTTAGTTAAATGTGTTTCACCACCATTAACTCAGTTGCGATTTAAAAGAGTAAGATAGAGGCCTCTTCTGGGAGTTGGTCTGTCTGTTGTAGTACCTGATTCGTTATCATTGTCTGCTGTCCTGACTTGTACACACCCAGAAACATGGTCTTTTCAGGGTATTCAAAGTTGATTCTCAACAGGACTGTGGATGTAGCTCAGTTGATGATCCAATATATATATTGGGAACTGCCTCATACAAGTTAAATTCCCTGCATTCAGTTGATGGATTTTTATTTCTCAATATAAAAGCACCCCCTCCATGCAGAAGAGTCCTCAGGTCAGATTGATGCTCTAGAGTGCATGGTGAGTGTGGATTCACATGTGAGGAAAAGTGAGTTCCATGTCCAGTGAAGTCCAGCACCAGAGAACAGTGCTGCTTTCATTTAAATGCATCGATCACTTGTTGCTATACCTGTCGTTAAAGGCTTTTCTGCAAACTCTGGCAGTTATTTTTCTTCTTTGAAGACATATTTTTCTTTTTATGTATTTTAATATCATTGTCTGGCCATTGTTTTGAACAGACCCTTTTCTAGAATCTGTTCTGTCCATGCACTAAAAGTATTCCTGCCTCTGTTGTACATCTTCCTTCAAAGCTGATGCAGGATATTCATTCCATCATATTTCTCATGGTCTTAAGCCTGTCAGTAAGGAATCTCTTCAGAGATTGCTGCTGCTGCCTTAAACTCTTTCTCTATCAGTACTTGGTTATTTTATTCCATAAGCACCTCACTGGCTGGTGCAACAGTATATACTTGAACTCCACCATGCAGAAGGCTGAGGTAGGTTCAAGGTCACCTTGAGCTGTATACCAAGGCCCTGCTCCACTCCAGCACTCATGTGTGCTCATGCACGCGTGTACACGCACGCACGCACGTCTTGTTTTAAAATGCAACTAAGTCTAACAGACTATCATTGATCAACATAGGTGACTTAATCTTACTTTCTTCTGCGAAATTTGGTTAACTGTTCCAGTAATAATTGTAGTATTTGGCAGTAATGGTGTTTACAGAGACAGTATGTGCCTTGACAAGGGGTAGACACAAAGGTGTTTACACATGGCCAACTCTGAAGTGCCAAGACATTTGGGAATTAAGCAGTCATAATGGAAACTTATTGTAGGAGGCCTTAAATACCATGGTCAAGAATGTGGCTATACTTTATGTACTAGAACTTTGAAAGTAGCTTAATAGGCATTCTTTGGTTCAAAGTACAGAAGACAGCTGTCACCATCATAAGCAGACGTAGCCTCATTCACATGATTAGTTCATATGATTAAAGACCCAGTTAAAGACCCAGATGTGAAAAAGGTGTGGCATAAACTATCTTCTGCAGCTCTGAGCAAGAGTGTTGATTGACTTGCTATAGTTATAAGCTGCTCTGTTGGATTGTGCAGGGCAAGCCCCACCCAACAGTCTCACCAGCACTGCATAAAGAGATGGAGCAGTGCTGAAACACAAGAAATGATGAGTCAGACTGTAGAGAGAACATTGTGGTCACAGTAGAAGAGTGCCACTGGTGGCTGCGGTCAAATGAATTAGAGGGATCTGCATTAAGTATGCACACCTGGCTTGTGAAGGAGGACCATGGGATGTGTTAAGTAACACTGCCCTAGAGTGCTTGGAGGCCCTCGGTGAAAAGGTAGCAGTCAGCCTGCATGGTTGCTGATAAATGACCATCACACAGCTTAAGAGAACAAAGGTTTATTCTCTCTTACGATTCCTGGTTACAGTTCTCAGTCCAGCTTGATGGGAGGGCACGCACTAACCCCAGGGCCAAGGGAGCTGGCCACACCATCACCACATAACAGCTGAGAGATGGACAATCCTTACTTGCCAGACCAGCATGTCTGGCCAAGTGAACAGAAGGATCCCAACTTCCTCAGCTGACTCTCAGTGCTTTATTCATCTGTTCAGGGCCTAGTCCCACCCACTATAGGCTGGGCCTTCCCCATCAGCTAGACAATCTCCTGCAGATTCACTCTGGGCTCAACTCAGCCATTAATTCTCCATAAATGTGCCCAAAGCTCAAACGCTCAACAGTCAAGTTGACACCTATGCTTAAGTATGACAGTGTGTGTTAGCAAATATTTATTAAGTGTCTCCTAATGTCAGGAACTGTTAATGACAATAGACAGGCAAGGACTCTGCCTCCATGGGCCTTACTATTTTATTTGGAAGAAGGCGTGAATTAAACAGTAGTAAATGTTGAAAAAAAAAAAATCAGGAAGTCAGGTTAGTGTCCAAGGTGAAGGGAAATGCACTGCTTCATACAGGGTAGACAGCAAATATTTCTAGAAGTTGGCACTATGTAAGGTGATAGAAATGAAGATGCAGACAGGAAGATCAGAAGTTAAAGCCTTAGCTACATGAGACTGTCACAAAAGCCAAAACAAAACAAAACAAGCATAGAGAGGAGCTGAAGAGATGGCTGAGGGTTAAGCCTCTGCCTCACAAGCAGAAGGAACTGAGTACAGATCCCAGGTCCCATGGGAAAACACCAGGTGGGAATGGTGGCAGTCTGCACTCCCGGCCCTGGAGCCCGGGAATCTCCAGAGCAAAGCCAGGAGGTAGAGCAGTCTAAGATTTTTACTGAAGTCATCTTTAAGCGTCCACAGGCACACAAAAATAAATGATAATTGTTTTAAAGTTAAAAAGACACTAAATTCTATGTGTTGAGACTTCACATTAGTGGATGATGTCTAGGCTTCTGACAATCATTTGGGGGAGAATACCCTCAAACCAAGTGAAGATATAATAAGAGCACGCAGCTACTCTCAGTGAGCTTACAGGTCTAGTTTGGAAATCATTCTAAAGAAGTGTTAAGGAATTTAGAATCACATCAGAGCCAAGCTAGTGATGTGGACACATACTGAAGAAGAGAGGAAACAGCTGCTTGGAAATTCTTATGTCCAGGTAGAGTAGGGGAAGGAACATGAAAGCAACAGATTGTGAATACTTCCAAGATCTGATTATTTAAAGAGGTAGAGCAATCCAGAATGATTCCCAAAGTCACCTTTGGGACTCCATGGGCAGTCTCTGATACACACATAAAAAGAAAGAGAGAAGGAGAGAGGGAGAGGGAGAGGGGGAGAGGGAGAGGAGAGGAGAAAAAGCACACAGAAAATAAAAATGTGTTTGTTGTTACCTTTCAAAACCTCAAAGAAGTGCAAGGTTGCAAAGTGTGTTTTGTCACAATAACTTTAAGAAAAATGTTTTTCTAGCCTAGGGTGTGGCATTGGCTATGGTTATTTGCATCGAATACCTACACGTCCATTTGAAGAAGGGAAGAAAATATCTCTTCCAGGACAAATGGCTGGTACTCCTATTACTCCTCTTAAAGATGGGTTTACAGAGGTAAGATAGTTTCCTACCTTGTGTTTCCTTGTGCTGAGGCATTGGGTGATGGCACTGCCTGGCACAGGGGGCATCACTGACTCCAGCATTCCTGTGCATCTGCAGCGGGACTGGTCTTCAGAGGAGAGCACAGGCCTGAGGTGCAGGTTTGAACCGAACGTCAACTCAGAGAGGGAGTGTAGCCCATGGTTAGTGATGAAAGTGATCCACATGGGTCCAGGAACCGAGGTCACAGTCTGAGCATTCTGGATGGACAGAGAAAGGGGATTCCGAAAGGAAGGCTGTGTGGGAAGGGCCCAGGAGAGAAAAGCGGATGGCACGGAGAAGCATGTGGGAGGAGTGAGAAGTGCCCCGAGAGACAGCATTTCAGTCTCGGGACAGTGAGCAGGTGACGAGGGAGGCTCACCCGCTCTACTTTAGAAGCTGCAGAGCTTGGCGTTTGAGCAGGCTTGTGAGATTTTTAAATTTTTCTTATGGAGGTATCCCAGATGGTTTCTTCTGCATTCTGTACAGCTAAGTAAAAACTACACACCCAAAAAGAAAATGTAGAGATCGAGCTACTGTCACTGTCACTTTGTGGTGTGCAAATGTCTTGCCCAGATTTGGAGGAAGTGAAGCTGCTGAGAAGTCTCGCTCTTCCGTCTCCTGCGCTCAGGGCCCTGTGTAGTTCCATGTGCCGGTTCCACCTCTGCACCTTGCCTCAGCCTCCATCCCTCTTAAAGCCTGCCTGGCTAGTCTGCGAAGCCCAGAGGGTGCACTGGCAGCTGGAGAAAGAACAGAATTCAGGCTGGCAGAATGCAGCCAAGTTCATAGGAACTACCTATGAAATCTTGAGAAACTTTGAAATGAACTGTGGTGTTAAGACTCCACACATCCGGAGACCAGTGGGTTGGCTTACTGTGTGAAGGTACTTGCCACACAAGCCTGACAACATGTTTTCCATTCCTAGAACCCACATAAAGATGGAAGGAGACAAGCAACCTCATACAGTTTCCTCTGACGTCCATACACATATTACATGCTGTGACATGTGAGCATATACTCTCCTACACATGCATAAAGTAATTAAAGTAAGACTTGTAGCTGATTTCTTCCATGAGCAATAGAAAACACAAAACACAAAACCCCAAAACCAATTGACTGAGAATTCAGAGAGGAAAGCAGAGGTTTTAGGGTTAAATAAAAGTGATTTGTGCATGGCTAGGACAAAGGAGAGTGTCAACTGCCTACCTGCGGAGGGAGCTAGGTCAGAAACCAAGACTAGGAAGCATATGCCCAGAGAAGGTGTTGACAGGCTGGAGAGAGTCCCAGTGTGTAGTCACTGGTTGTTAAAACTTGGAATGTTTAAGACAAGGATCAGGTGAGACTTGGGTCAGTACTTTGTGAGCCAAGTGCTTATCTAAAAGCATGTTGTTGTAAACTTGAGTAATTCTCTTTTCTTTTCTTTTTGGAGGTCCAGCTGTCCTCTGTCAGTCCCCCATCCTTGTCACCACCAGGAACTACAGGACTTGAACAGAGTCTGTCTGGGCTTTCGATTAGTTCAACACCACCAGCCGTCAGCAATGTTCTCAGTACAGGTGTGCATGTGTTTTGTTTTCAGTCTACTTCGTCTTGCATGATGTTCTCACGTAAGATTTTAAGAACTAATGCCAGTGTGCTCTGAAAACTGTACCGTGCTTTGTGCCGACAGATAGGCCCTATCTAAGAGCTTCTGACCCCGAGCATTCACTAAACTCACCAGATGGTAGAGCCTGGGTTTCTCTGGGACTGTAGCAGGCACAGGGGATGTGAACGTAGGCATGGACGCTGTTCTTTTCTTAGGGACTCAGGGTACACACACTCCTGGTTCTCTTCTTTATTCTTTGCTCTGTGTTTAGCCTTTTTGCTTGCTTGTTCTGTTGTTTTTAACAGGTTTACAAAGAATCCTACTATACAACTCACGTGTTTTTAAATGGTTTTATATTTGCACAGTTCTAAGACCAACACTCAATCAACTTAGAATACTTCATTGTTCCATTCTCTCCACTCGCCTTCCTCGCCCCCTCCTCCCCACCAAAGAAACTTAAACCCACCTTCAGTTGCTCCTTAGTTTTCCCCAGCTCGCCAGGCTGAGGCAGCTACTAATCTTCCTATACAGTCTAGACAGTGCATATAATGTTTATGGTTTTCCCCGACTGGCTGGTGCTTCAAGGTTCATTGGTGTCCTTAGGTTGTTTCTAATTTTTGGCCTTCATTATTATGCAATATGAACCTTTGTGTACATGTTTTCACATCAACACATTTTCATTTCTATTGGGAGTTACTAGGTCCAGACAGTTCTTAACTTGGTATGTTGGAATGTATGTAGTCGTTTTCCTTCCTCTGTCTCCTGTTTTTCAGTTCCCATTCTTTCTAACACCAAGAGTGTGTCATAGATTCAGCAAGTGTTGAGTAAGTGAATGGAATATTGACATGGTTTTCTTGTATCTCATTTTATACAATGAAATAAGCATTTTTATGCTTGAACTCTTTTAACTATTTGTATGCAGAATTTGTTCATCCTTCATTTTGTTCTGGAATAGACTGCAAGCAGCTCATCAAAAAAACAGTAGTAAAATGAGCTGGAGTTGGTCCCTAGATTAAAGTCCTACCTCTTTTCAGAGTCGAGGTTTTGCCTCCCCAAAATGTGTTTTTCCAGATGAAATTTAAGCTTTCAGAAACACCCAAGGTGATGGGATATTTGCATAGCAGAACCCATCACCAGCATCACCAGTCATGAATGTGTAACAGCACAGACCTCTCACCCCTTTTTGTTGATTTCCTTTGCTAGATTTACACACTGTAGAATTAACTGACTGGGGGCCAGCGAGATGACTCAGTGAGTAAATGTGCTTGCACACAAACCTGGTGACCTGAATTCAATCCCAGAACCCATGTGGTAGAAGGAGAGAATAGATTCCAAGAGTTGTCTAACCTCTACATGCTGGCTAGGGCTTTCCTCCCCCCCCCCCACATTAAAATTTAGAATTAACTCACTAGTTCCAGAACAAAATTGAGTTAGTAAGTCATTGCTTGGTCATTGCCCCAATCTAATGTATTTCCTGGTGAGATCCAATGTCAGTGTCATTAGTCCCTTATCACAGACACACCTGGAAGGGGTCTTTAGTGTTTGAACAATGCGTGAGTCCTTTTTGTGCTGTGCTTTTTTTTTTTTTTTTTGTGCTTTCTAGCTTATTTCCGAATGGATTTAGTGATGGTGGGCTAGGTTATTTTACAAGGCAGCAGCCCCTTCTATAGCTGAATAGTTCTTTCATATTAAGAATGACTTTAGGGGCTGGAGAGATGACTCAGGGGTAAGACTCTGCCTTGAAAACAGGAGGTCCTGAGTTTGGAACCAGATCCTACATAAAAGTGCCAGGCAGAAACGGTAGCAGCCTGCACTTTTGGCCCTGGTGGGCAGAGCCTGGGAAATCCCAGAGTGAACCAAAAAGAAGGTAGAAGCAATCCAGGATGATTCCCAAAGTTACCCTTGGTCTTCCACAAGAACATACGCACACATGCATACAAAACAAAGAAAGAAACAAATAGAGACCTTAGAAGCAAGCTGACAGCTCAGCTCTTGGCTTCTCTTTGACATTTGAATCTTCCCTTGCCACACTGCAGTTACACTTGCATTGTCTTAGATGCACATGCACTGCAGAAAAGAGGCTTGAGCTCAGGAAATGGCTCAGCAGTTAAAGCACTTGCCAAAAGAGCAAGATCAGAGTTGGGATCTCCAGATCCCATATAAAATGCTAGGCTAGCAGGTGTGGCAACTCATCTGTAATTCCAGCCTCACAGAGTGGAGACTGGAATCCCCCAGAGCAAGCTTGCTAGCCAGACCAGCCCCACTGGCAAGCTGTTTGAATAGAGACACAAATTCAAAAAGAATAAGGTGGAAGAGTGATCTAGGACAAATCATGGTGTCACCAGGCTCACCTGTGTGTGCATGTGTGTGCACACGCATGGGAACATACAAACACACATACACATGAAAATGGAAAAAGAAATAGCTTCTTGAATATTAAAAAGACAAATATAAGGCAATTATTACAAAAGATGGAAAGGAATTGACATTTTCCCCTTTTTAATATGTCAGTTTAAAAAACAAAACTAAAATGGGGACCAGTTGATGGTTCAGTGGGTAAAAGATGGCTGTGCTCAAACATGGCAATCCACGTTCATTCCCATGAAGCACACGCTGTGGAAGGAAAGTTTCCCTCTGACCTCCACAAGTGGAACATTTCAAAAATGTTCCAACATCACGACACGTGAGAAGCAACTTTTTGTTAGATACTTGCTTTTCCATCTTCACTGTTAATTATGTTGCTCTCAAAGCAACCCAGAGAGTAACTGTGGAGGTAAAGGAGTATCGTTTTAAGTTTTTTGTGGTCGTAAAAGTATGGGGATTATGAAATCTTTGGAACATGAATTTATTTTGAAATAGCATTAGTCAGTGTGACTTTTTTGGCACATACCTCATATTGCCTCCCCCCACCTCCACTTTCTTCCTTGAAAGCTTGCTTTTTATGAAGAACACGTATCGTCATTCACAAGCTGTGGGGTTTACTTGCTTGGTACCTGTCTCCTTTCCTTTTCTTGCTCCTCATGTAGAAGATTTTGTTTTCTGTTTCTTCACATTGAGAAGCCCTCAGTACCTCAACAGTGTGCAGCTTAGAGTCAGTGGATTCCAGCTCCACTACATGAACTCGCCAACTATCCACACAATTCCTTGGAGAATCTAAAGGCAAAGAACCTTTTTCTCAGAAACTATTGAGTATAATTTTTAGGAGTTTACTGACCCTGGGACACCCATTCATGGCCTTAGATTACACTTGCTGACTGGGAAAGTGAGTGATCTACCCTTTAAAAAGGGTAAAGGAAAGAAACATGTGGCATGTGATTTGCAATTAAATCTAAGCTGTTTTCAAATTTCAGACAGTTTCCAGATGCAGCCCTGCTTTAGTTAAGAGCAAACGTTTTGTTCAGTGGACTTAGGCAAAGGTGACTACACAGCTTCCTGCCCTCCCACACCCACCAGGCTGTGGTTCAGGTCACTGTCAGGGCCATGAGCAGAGTAAGCAACATGGCTGTAGAGGATGATGTACAGCAGCGGGCGAAGCCACAGAATGGGCCTGGAGAAAACCTATGTCCTGTTTGTTCTGTGTCAACAGACAGTGTTTTAAATTTTTGTTAATTATGTTTTTGTTGTAGGTGTACCAACAGTACCATTGTTACCACCCCAAGTAAGCCAATCCCTCGCTTCTGTGCCACCAATGAACCCAGCTACTACATTACCAAGTAAGCAGCAGGGTGGGATATGTGTCACGATCTGCTTCTGAGAGTGCCTTACACCTGTGCCACTTGGTCTTAATCTTTGTCACTGCAGTACCTCAATGACAAAGAGAACATGGGCTAACTTTCCTCAGCAGACACAGAAACATATGTGTAGAATGTAGAAGAAACAGAATGTAGAAGCCTGGGATTCCCAGTCAGCCCTCCCCTCCATCCCTACCCCTAACAGTGCAATTAGAACTTCCCATCATGGTTCTCATGAAGCTCCTAGATGCAAATGCCCCTTATCTGGGCCTTCAGTAGCTCAGATTTTAATTTGTGTGTGTGGTTTTCTTGTAGTTTTTCCAGTGACAATAGCGTCCCTGTATCTAGCTGTGTCATTGATGCACACCTTTGTTGTGAGGGCCGTTCACCCCCTGGCTTCAGCTGTCAGTGCAGGCCCAGTGAGCACAGACTGAGTGTGTACATCCATCATGACAAAGCACATTCAGTGAACCCTGATATTCACACTTTGAAGTGGGCAGTACTTTTGTCAGGAAGTGTTGTTCCCCTTCCTTGGGTAAAGCAACTTACCTTGTGTTCTTTCTCACCTCCTCTCAGGTCTGATGCCTTTGCCAGCAGGACTGCCCACCCCCCTCAACCTCCCAAGCCTCCCCAACTTCAACCTCCCCGCTGCACACATCATGCCGGGGGTCGGCTTGCCAGAGCTTGGGAACCCGGGTATGTTGCCTTCCTTATCCCCTTAGGCCACTGCTAATAAAAAGCTGTATTCAGGAAAGCTAGGCCTCTACTTCAGTCTTTTCTAGAAAAGGCAAGTCAGCTCTATAGATTTCAGCTACTTATGATCAGTATTAATCTTGTTTTGTCTACTAAGCCCAGGCAGGAAAGAATGTCTCCGTGATTTCCCTGCCTGTGGCCTCTCTCCTGCACCCTCAACAGTTCCCACACCCGAAAGTCGGTCACAGAGAAGGCCATGCTACCCTGAATTTGGTGGTGGGGTTCAGTTTACTTAATAGAGGTATACAAATCCCACTTTTCTGTTTGGACTGGTGTCCGCTCTGGACTCTGCCAGCCGGTCTTGTAGCTGATAAGTAGTTCTGTTATTTTTGGATTTTCTGGGACTCACTATGTGATTTTCCTGCCTTGACTTCCTGGTGCGCAGCTCAGTGCAGCCCATTGTAACTGTGAGAGATTTGAGCTGCAGAAGGTAAGATGGCAGACAGGCAGCACCCAGCTTTCCCCAGTAAAAAGCAGCAGCCACCAAGAGTCAGTTCTGACCCTTTCCCCAGGTGACCGAGCTCTGAGTGGCCATCAGTGACACCGCTGTGCGCAGTGCTGGCCTGTGACAGCCGTCCAGGAAGCTAGAAAATGCCCCTTAGCGCCTTGGTTTTCAGAGCAAGGGCTTGAGAACCAAGGAAACCCCAGTAAACACCATCAGAGGTCACTTAGGGCTCCTCCCTGTCTTGACTAAAGCGCTCACGACTTCTTTGGCACCCTGTATCGGCTCCTCCTCTACCTTCATCAGACTCTAAGTGAAGTGAGTTTCACCCACCAGCAGTGGCTTGGATAGATGTTTCACAGCCTAACTTCCCTTTGTTCTTTTCTCTGCATTATAAAATCAGAGTAACCCATAAGGCGTAATAAAAGGAGTTGTCACTCTCAGGTCCCACCCAGGTGCCAAATAGCTTTGGTGAGACTTGCAGCCCTCCTGGGACACTGGCCCTGTCCCCCAACTAGACAGCTGTAATGGATCCAACTTGCCTAGGTCCAGGCTGACTCCCGCCCCTGCCAGGTGAGCTGCTGTCCTTGAGTCCACAGGTCTCTTGAGAGGGCTGAGGCTTGTAGTCCTGAACCCGGGCCTGAACCCGGTGAGTCCTGGCCTCACCTGCAAGTCAAGAGATACTGCTCGTGCCTTCACTCCTGGACTTCAGGATCCTTAAGACATGCAGATAGAGACCATCACTTGGCAGTGGTAACAGCTGAGTGTGGGGCGGATGTGTGACTTCTGCCCTTTCTGTCCTAGGTCTACCACCTCTTCCTTCCTTGTCTCCCCGAAACTTACCCGGCATTGCACCCCTCCCCATGCCGTCTGAGTTCCTTCCATCATTCCCCTTGGTTCCGGAGGGTGCTTCTGCAGCCAGCGCAGGAGAGCCGCTGTCTTCCCTCCCCCTTGCCGTCAGCCCACCTTCCGACTCTGTCACGACTACTGCAAAGGCAGACGCTGCCTCCTCACTCACTGTGGATGTGACGCCCCCCACTTCCAAGGCCTCCACCACTGTTGAGGACAGAGTCAACGACTCCACCCCAGCCGGCGACAAGCCTCTTTCTACGGTTCCGGATGCAAATGCTTCTGAGTCACCTTAACTTGGAACCAGCCTTCGGAATTGGCGTGGTCTGGCTATTTAACCACGGGATCGTGTCTGGAAATGCAAACTATCATTGATTTCATACTAGTTTGTACCATATCTGTAGACATCCTGTACATAATCCGAGGGGAAGCTATGCACGAGGACGTGGGCTTCTCTGTCAAGTGGGGAGGGCTTGAGCCAGGAAGGGAATGTCAGAAAGTGCTTGTATTTTAAACAACCAAAAAGAATTTTAAAGGGTGGCTTGCTGCCAGGCGTCCACTGCCATTCTGAGACGTGCATCCTCGGGAGAGGAGATGGCAGGGTGCCTGCTGGGTTCCCTGTGCCTCTGCTGCGCCTTCTGTAAGAAATGAGTTATTTTATGCCTAGAGCCCGTGCGCAACATTTCTCGTACTTTGTAAATTGTTTGCAAGAACGCAGACCACCTCACTAAACCGTAAAAGGAAAAGATAATTCACTTTTGGTCTTTGTGAGTCTTCTCTCTACTAAGGTTTACACAAAAAATTTCCCTTGAAGCTGTTTGTTACAGTTACACAACATGCACTGTTAACTGAACACATATTTTTATTCCCCCTATACACAGATCCTTGCCTTGAGCCTCAGATTGCTCATTTTGTAGTCGCTGCTGTTGCGCTATGCATCCACCATAAGATGGCGCTGAAAGCAAAATAAAGGAGGTGTCCCTTTTAAACCCGAAGGGAGCACTTGGTGGCTACTTAACAACGTAGTTACACCAGGAAAGCACAGATGCAGCAATAAATTAACAGTACTTTTGCTTCTTTCTCATATTACATTGAAATTACAGCTCATCTGTCACATACTCTTACGCCTCAACATGCTTCATGTCTTGAAAGTTGTTGCTTTTGATCTACTTTTCCAAGTTTTCCCAGAGATGGCCAATTAACAGAATGATTTACTAGAGCAAATGTATAGTGTATCCCTGCTTTCGAAATACGGTGGACGTGGTCAGTGGTGGGTAACCTGTGAAGACATGATCCTGCATCAGGAGCGCGTGTCAGGTGGGAATGTGCGCAGCTCACCTGATGTGTAACCGCGAGCTAGAATACCAGCGTACAGGCTGATGCCAGTGCAGCCAGCTTTGAGACTTCCCAATTCTACAGCCAAGCACTAGCCTAAATTTAAAGCAGGGTGATGGAGAAGGCTGGACCTCTAAACATGGCTTCTACTTGCACAGTAAGTTTTTGTAGAATATTCCTCAGTTCAAAGTCATGTTTTTGCAAAAAGGCTTATAAAACAGAAAAGATGTGTATTTACGTGCATCCTTTTACTTTCAGAACAAGGTAAATTAAGGAAGTTATTTTCACATTTAAGAGCATCAAAGTTTTGGGGGCTGGAGATGTGGCTCAAGGGTTAAGCCTCTGCCCTGCCAGCAGAAGGTCCTGAGTTTCAGATCCTGGATCCCATGTAAAAGCACCAGGCAGAAATGATGGTGTCTTGCACTTCAGCCCTGGAAGGTAGAGCCAAACTCCAGAGCAAAGCAAAGAGGAGGTGGAACAATTCAGGGTGATTCCTGAAGTCACCCTTGGACTTCCACAAGTACACACGATGCCCTCTTATACACAGACACGTACACACACACACACACACACACACACACAAAACCCCCACCATATATATATATATATATATATATATATATATATATATATAAACAGGTTTGGGGACAGGAAGAGCAGCTCAGTTAGTGAAGTGTACCAGTAATCCCGGTGCTGGGTAAGCAAAGATAACATCCCTGGGACTTGCTGGCCAGCCAGTCTAGTCATAGTCAGTCAGAGACCCTATCTCAAAAAAATAAATATGGTGGAGGGTCAGAGAAATGATTCAATGGGTAAAGATACCAGCTTACAAACCTGGTGATCTCAATTCAATCCTCAGACCACAAGGTGGAAGAAGAGAAAGTATTTCTGACCTCCACATGTGTGCCTGTGCCCCCAAATCCCAGTAAATAAATATTACAAAAGATAAGGTAGAGAGTGACTGAGGAAGACACCCAATGCTAACTTCTGACCCATGTTCCCCCATACACACAAGTGTACACGTGCACCGGAACACACGTGCACACAAACACATGCATTAATAAAGCACAACAGAGGTTAAGATTATCCCATATGAAAAGCAAGTGCATGATTTTCAACTTTATAAAGTGATTTAACTGAAGTTTCACTTAGTTATCCCTAACCTTTGTGATTTCCCATCTGCGAATAATAGCTTGGCCCATCTTTCTAGAACACATCTCTTATGTTCCTAGTTCTGGGAAAGGATGGCACAGATTTCCAGCCTGGCTCTCAGAGTCTTAAGTGGACCAAACTTCAGTGTTGTCTATTCAAAGAAATGCCAGTCTTTCTCTTACTTTGCTTGAGTTTGAACCCGGGACTGGAGTGTGCTGTTCGATTTTACCACCAGTCCCTGTGGCCTGGTGTTTTTAGATAACAGATCTGTGCTAGGTTCCTAAAGCAGACCTAATATAGTGTCCCAAGCAGTAGGCCACTCCCCGACCGGTAGTGAACACATACCAGGGAGCTTATCCTTTGGGAACAAGGGCAAGAGCCATGAGGTGGAACTCCTGGCAGCCCTAGAGGAAAGGCCACAGCCATGCACTCGGCATTCAGAGGCACACAAGAAAGCCTCAAGGCAGTAATAGGGAAGGGCGGTTGTTGGGGTTAGGGTACTGCAGAAATCCTCAGTTACCATGGCTTAAATAGCCAGCTCCATGTTCAGGAAACAGGTTGCACTTCTGAGGCAGGCCAGGACCAATGTGATTCTTAGCCCATAGCGCATTTTCCACTGGTTTCTTCCAAGGCAGAAGAAGGAGGCATCCTCCCTTAGAGAAGGTCACATAGTGTCATAACATGAACTCTGCACAGCAAGGGAAAATGTGGCCACATCCAACTGAAGAAAATGAGGAAACGGTGCCTTTGGTTCTTGTCTGTCCTGGTGCCAGGCTACAGGGGGCATGGAGCAGCCGTGGGTGGGCAGCCTTCAGGGTGGGCATGTGCAGTCCTGCTGTTGGCCGACATTAGAAGAAAGCGAAGACACTGCGGTCCAGAGACAAGCTTCCGAGTGTGTCAGAATCTTTAGTTCAGCACATCGGCTGGTCCTGACTGGCACACGGTCTTAGCTGCAGTTTCCACTCCAGTGTCATGAAGGGCAGCGGCCCTGTCTTTCCAGGTAATGATTTACTGTACTTGTACTTGCAGTTAAAAAAAAAAAAAGATATTTATTTATGGTTTGTGTGTATGTGTGTCTCGCAGGGAACTGTTTGTCCCTGTGGAGGACCAAGGGTGACTTTGGGAATCAACCTAGATTGCTTCTACGTCCTTTTCGCCTCACTTTGGGATTTCCCAGGCTCCACCCACAAGGGCCAGAAGTGCAGGTGCTACCATTTCTGCCTGGTCTTTCTATGTGGAACCTGGGATTCAAACTCAGAATGTTCTGCTTGTGAGGCAGAGTCTTAACTTTTGAGACATCTCTGAAGCCCTGGTACTTGGCAGTTTTGAATGAGCGAGCTTATTAAGCATGTACCAAGCCAAAGTAAAAGAACTGTACTGGTTACTTTTTGTGTTGCTGTGAGACAATACAGTTCCAAAGGGGAGATACAATCTTTCATGGCAGAAGCCTCATGGTGCAGCAGAAGCTGGAGGCAAGCTAAGTCACACCTATCTGTGAGGCTGAGAGCTGCTAGACTGCCAGCTGCAAGAGCAGGTCTCTCCAGGAAGTAGGGTGGGACTAAGCCACTTCAAGGCCCACCCCCTGTGATCTCCTTTCTACCCCCTAAGGGTGCCCTGACCTTCCCAAACACATGAGCCTGGAACACATTTCAAACCACGACAACAACAAATAGCAAGTTGCAGCTAGGTGGCAGAACATGGTCAAATCAGGTGCTTACAATAACTGACAGAAATGCCTGGGGAAGCACTGCTCAGACAGACATTTTCCCTACTGAGGTATCTCTGGGTAGACCAGAACACTCTCTCCACAGAAGAGCTTCTGGCTTCTCTTTCCAGTAGCAGGTGCTTTTACACATGGGATAAACAACAGAAGGAAGCAACTTCTTGTTTTAATTTTATTTATTTAGGGGGGGGTGTGCACCCCAGCATGCGTGTGGAGGTCAGAGGACAGTTTTTAGGTGTCTGTTCTCTCCTTCCACCATTTGGATTCCAGGGATCAAATTCAGGTAGCCAAGGTTGCACTGTAAGCAATTTTACCCACTTGAGCCAACCTGCTGTCCTGAGTGTGATGGGTTTAGGACCTTTGACTGTTCAGTGTTCTTCCTCCTTGTCATAGTATCGGAGTCAGCCTGCCCCAGAACAAGGAATCCCAGAGGACGGAGCTAAGCATGCTCAAGTATGAGATGGGAAGGCCCGTCTTGTCAGAGTCAGCTCTCAAAAGCACAAATAGCACATGCGCGTCATTAATATTGCAGGCCCAGCCTCAATCGAACAGCCTAGGAGAACCGCTAAGGAAGGCGAGCTTCAGAAAGACCCAGCAAAGAGCTCTCGGCAAGCTGGGCATGGTCACATATGCCTGTGATCCCAGTGCTTGGGAGACAGGTAAAGGCTGAGTTCAAGACCAGACATACCACCCTAGGGTAATGAGAACCATGAGTCTGGAATTTTCCTTTTCCTTGTTAAGCTTTGTTTCATCTCTAAAAGTGCTCACCTTAGAATGACTGTATTTCTTAATTTGCTCCCTGAGAATTTGGAAGATTAGAATGAGCTCATGCCCAGTGAGGCACTATCGTGTGACTTAGGGGGCAAGGAAGTAAGCAAATGTCTGTTTATCCCAGATAGGTCACCAAGACCAGATAGTTCCACCTAAGTCTATTTTAGTGAACCAGTGAGTTCATTGGGGTGACTGTTAGAGGAATGTGGATGAGGGATTCCTTCCAAGAGCAGAGTGACTCAAAGGCACCCAGCCTCACCCAGCATGGATAAAAGTTCACCAAAGTGCATCCCCCTTGCCTGCCCACTTGCCCCAGCAATACTTTACTGCTTTTATGACTTTGGGAAGGGGACTGGGGATCTTCTAGGTTTCAGGATCTTCCTGAGCCTGCTAAGTTTTGCTCACTTCCTAGTCATACCAACCTCACTCCAGGAAGGACTGCTTCAACACGAGGGAGTGGCTGCACCAGGCACCAAGGAGGCCCAGCCAGTCTGCCTAGCTGTCTGCCCCTAAAGCTGTGCAGCCCCAAGCTGCTGCAGCCAGGGAACCAGAATGACGCCATGCTGCCTTGGGCCAACGTGCTGCAGCTGACTGAGCTTTAGGTGGGCCAGCATGGCTTCCAGCAGAGCAGTCAAAATCCAGGGACTGCTCCTGCCGCTGTCAGGAGAGCCCAGCTGTGCTGGGACCTTGCTGTATGTAACAGTACCTGTATGCCACACAATAAACTATCTTATTTGAACTAGCCTAAATCACTGACTTTCTCTCTGAGTGGGAGCCTACTTTTTTGTTACCTCTGAAGGAAAACCGAGTCTCCTTCCCTTGGGCCTCTGCTTTAATCATCTGAGCACTAGCAGGCCGTTCAATTCTGTCTGCAGATGACTCGCACAAGCCAAGTAGTACATGGGTATCTGTCTGGGCTTGGGAAGTTTTTTAAATGTTCCCAGGGAAGCAGGTGAGAGCCACAGCACTGTCCACTGGTATTTCTTCCTTTTGGGGGTATAACAGTTACTCTTAACGGTTGCTGTGAGAGCGCATTCAAAGTCAAGCAACTAAGGGAGAAAGGGAGATTTATTTAGCGTATGGTTCCAGAGGGGAGAAACAGTCGTTCAAGGCGGAGGTGACATGGCTGGTGGCTGAAACTGGAGGCAGGCTAAGTCACCACAGACATCCTGGAGGCTCAGCTGCCGTGAGTGACAGCTGAAGACTGGAGGATTCCTGGAGAGTCTCTCTTCAAAGTCTTCTCTTCTATGGTTCCTTTTATCTGGTCTGTACTGGGAGGTTCCAATCAGATCTAGGGCTGATCTTTGTATTGTAAATGTATTGATCTGGATCATCTCTTCAGGTAGTCTGACAACTGATCTTAGTTAATGCCAGGTGAGTCAAGTTGACACCCAGGATTCACTATCACAGGTGGTGACTGAATCAGACAGCTCTGTGACCAGGAGAAACAGTAAGGTAAAGATGGTCATTGTACAAGGCACTGCTTAGCAAGCCAAGTGCACAGTGAGCAGAGAAGTTCTTTCAATGCTCATGTGTTTTGCATTCAGTTTTGGCATAAATCTGCCTAGCATGTGTTCTATGCTCCTCTTGCACATCAAACCAAGTGATTACATTTACATATAAAAGCAAGGATGTAACATCATAGCTACTTATTCCAACTCTGGAAGGGTAAGTAGGACCAGTCCCAGGCTCCAGGAAAGGAGAGAGTGGGAACCTGCCAATCACAAGGGTGCAGCCAAAATTCTCGGGAGTTTCTGCCCACAGAAAGCAGCTGAGGGCTCTGTCTTTATGGGGACTTAACTTGAAAATAGTTACTCTCCTGTCACTCACCACTTCAGACCAAACGTGAGAAACTGCATCTTCTTATCAGTGGCAAACAGAACTTCAACATCGTGAAAGGTGAGAGAGATGGTACCACGTTTCTCTGTGAAAGAAGATCCAAGTCCTTGCTCCAGTGTCCCCTGGGGCTTGGGATAACGGCAGTAGTCAATATTCACTAGGTGTTCCCCTCTCATGAGTGAATGGCAAGATGAGGCGGCTCTGTGGATGGCTGTGGCAGGACAAGCTGTCCAGCAAATAGAAGGAAACAGTGTCCCCCACACCTGTGTCTGTATGTATGGAAACACGCAGGCACGGCATCATGTACAGGTCAGAAGTTTCTCACAAAGTCAGATCTGCGCATTCTCTCTCTCTCTCTCTTTCTCTCTCTCTCTCTTAAATCTTATTTATCCATTCATTTAGTGTGTGTGTATGTGTGTGTGTGTGTGTGTGTGTGTGTGTGTGTGTGTGTGTGCGCGTGCACATGTGTCCCCGTGGGGGACCAAAGATAACTTCAGGAATCATCCTGGATTGTTTCTACCTCCTTCTGGATTGCTTTTACCTCCTTGCTTTGCTCTGGGATTTCCCAGGCTCCGCCCACCAGGACTAGAAGTGCAGGTCGCTTTTTTCCACCTTGCGTTTTTAATGTAGGACCTGGGATCTGAACTCAGGTCCTTCTGCTTTCGAGGCAGTGTCTCAACCTCTGAGCCATCTCTCCACCCTGTTTTTGTTTTTCAGGTTTTTTTTTTTCTTTCTTTAAGACAAGGCCTCTGGTAGCCCAGACTGGCCTTTAACGAACTACATAGCCAAGGATAACCTTGAACTCTCAGCCCATCTTACATCCATTTCCCAAATGCTGGGATTAAAGATAAGTGTCATCATAACTGGACAGATCTCTGGTTTCTTTCAAAAAGCCGCAGATCTGCCAGCTTCACAGAGAAGTGAGCAGCCCCTGAGCCCACCCACGCCCTCCCGTCCTTCAGCCCACCCGGCCTCAGCTTCCCACCATCTGCCTGGCACGCCAGGCATCTGAGCTTGCAGTGCCCTGCATTGCTCGGATACTCTATTGAGAGGCTGGAAAACCCATGCTTCCTTTCGATGACAGTGTCCAGAGTCCATGGGGTGTAGCATCAGACACAAAGTCATCGCTGAACTCCGTTCTTTGGAATCCACTGAATCAGGGTGCTGTTTGCATTGCTTAGGACAAAAATCTGAGCAAAGAGTCACTAGATGAAGATGGACAGGCATAGAAAAAGAAATTTTTTTTGCATGTGCATGTATGTGTGTATGTGTGTGTGTACCAGAAGACAACTGAGTGTGCATGCCTGTGGAGGCCCAAGGATAGCACTGGCAATCATTCTGGATTGTTCTACCTCATTGTTTTACTTTGGAGCTTCCCAAGCTCCTCCTTAGGGCCAGAATTACAGGCTGCCACCATTTCTAGCCAGCAATTTTACGTGAGACCTGGGGATCTGAACTTAGGTTGCCTATGAGGCAAAGGTTTTAATCACAGAATCGTTTCCCTAGTTCAGGAATAGAAATTGAAGTCACTGTGCTCTCTTCCTGGGGTCATACTGTGGGTCTCTAAGTCCACTAGTTATTTACCGTAGCGACCAGTAAGTATCATGGGAACTTGCCACCAGTTCCTCTCTGCAGGGACTGAAGATATGTAAGAGTCCCCGAGTCTCTGCATGGCATTCTGACCACTCTGTTCGCCCTGCTGGCACCTGGCACTAGCCTAGCTGGCTGGGTTTGCGATCCATATTCAGAAATCAGCCTGAGAAGATAGCTCAGTTAGTAAAATGCTTGCTCATTAAGCATGAAGCCATGAGTTCAATCCCTCAGAGCCCATAGTTAGAAAACCAGTGTGGACAGGGGAGGTGACTCAGGGCCTGCCGCACAAGTAAAAGAACCAGAGTTTGGATCCCACGTGAAATGCTGAAGGAGTGTAGTAGTTATAATTTCAGCCTTGCAAGGTAGAGACTGGAAATCTCCAGAACTTGGTTTGATTAGTGACCATGTCTTCAAAAAAAAAAGTGAGTCTTCACAAGAGGGCTATTTCTGTCTAGGGAGAAATGGGAGATGGAGAGAGCCAGAGAAATCCTTATTCCATCTTGGCCTTCTGAAGCCTAGATTTTTCTGGAGGGGGCTATCTGTAGTTCCCTTCCCTGCCCCACTGCCTCAGTAATGTGTCAAAAGTCCCTGCTGTGGCTGGTCATACACAGAAGGGGGGTTCCCCGGGAGGACACTCCTTGCACTGGTCTAGTTTTGGGGGGTGTATGAGTCAGGGTTCTCTGAAGAAACAATCTATAGAATGCAATGTATAAAAATAAGTTTATTAAGTTAACTTAGAATAAAAAATTGCCTTTGAAGGATGCTATTTTTATTGTAAGTTATTTTAATAACTTATTCATTCTTGACCGAAATAACAACTGCTTCATGCTTGACCGGAATGTTCCACAGAGTCAAAAGATCCCAAGAAGGTCTCAAACTTTACTTCTCTGGAGGGTCGAGGACGCTGGGTTCCAATGTAGGTGAAGAACAGTGAACAGCAGCAAGGCCTAGAGACCAGGCTCCAAAGGCAGCGGGAACAGCAACAACGTGATGGAAAAGGTGAAGCTCCAAGTCAGCCAAGGACGGAGGCGGCAGCAGCAGTAGCAACAGCAACAACCACCAAGAAGGCCAGGATGCTCGGGGAAGAGCAAGTCCCTCCTCCTTGCACCTCCTGTTATCTGGTCCACCACTGGAAAGGACCACCCACTACGGGCTGGGTTCTCCACAGTAATCAGTCAAGTACCTGCAGGCTTGTTCAGGGGCCATTCCAACCATTAACCTTCCACAGCTGCCCCCAAACAGTCTGCCACTGTCAAGCTGACACCAAAATGCAACCATAACGGTGTGTGTGTGTCGGGGGGGGGGAGCATGTCTGTGAAGAGTTAAGGCAAGCCCTAAGCAAGTCTTCAGGAAAGTACCTAATGGATGTAGGAAGACCCAGCACATGTGGTTGAACCATTCCCTAAGCCAGTGGATGAGATGGAAGAAGTTGGCTGGTTCTCAAAAGCCTGGCATTCTTTGTCATATCTTGGCAACCTTGCTGTCTGGTGAACGAGGTTTGCACCTCTTGGTAATCCTGTGGACATGACGTGGCCAGTTCTCTCAGTTCCCTGGTGCTGGTATGAACTTTCTTGTCAAGCTGGACTAAGAACTGTAACTGGACAATCGTGAGCCAGAATCCCCTGTTCCCCTAAACTGTTTGGTTGTGAATTTATTAGCAACATGCAGGCAAGGTACAACACCCTATAACAGTCTGCCGCAATCGCACAGGAGGGCAGGTTGATATTGTAGTTTGTAGGGTTTGCAGAGGGGTAAGACCATTGGTACCTTTTCTCCCCCAGCAGTCTGCAGGGCACGTTGCAGACAGCTAGCCAGCAGCAAGGAAGTTTCCAGCTCCATTCCAGCTGTATCTTGCAGCCAATGGTGTTTGGTTGCCTAGTTCTGGTAGGGGACCATGAAGAGTGACAAGAGACTGTGTTGTTTTTTATCAAAAATCAGGCAGCTGTGCCTTCATGAATTTACATCTGGATTATTTACTGTATTCTAGTGATCAGTGTATCTCTTTTTTGTGCCAGTACCTGCAGTTTTTATTACTGTGGCTCTGTAGTATAACTTGAATTCAGGTGTGGTGGTACTTCTTGCATTATTATTTTTGTTCAGAAATATTCTGGCTATCCCTTGTCTACTGTGCTTCTGAATAGATTTTGAGAGTATTTTTTCTGTATCTGTGAAGAATGGTCCCTGCATTTTTAGTGTGGGATTACATGGAATCTATAGATTGCTTTTGTTGGTAAAACGGTCATTTTTTTTTTTACAATATTGATTTCTCAACCCATGAACACAGGAGGTCCTTCCATCTTCTGATATCTTCTTCAGTTTCTTTCTTCAGTGTTTTAAAGTTTTTATTGTTAGGGTCTTTTGCTTCCTTTCTTAGTTTATTCCCAGGTATTGCATTTTGTGTCTATTGTGAATGGGATCAATTCCCTGATTTCTTTTTTATATATTTGTTATTAGCATGTAGGGAAGCTAATGGTTTTCTGTTAATTTTGTATCCTGCCATTTTACCCAAAGTGTTCACCATCAGTTCTAAAAAATTTTGGTGGAGTCTTACATAGAGAATCATACTACCTACAAATAAGGATATGTGAACTTGTTTTCCTCCTATTCATGTCCACTTTCTTTCTTTCTCTTGTCTTATTGCTAGAGTTAGGACTTCAAACATTGCATTGAATAAAGTAAAAAGGACAGACAACTTTTGCCTTTTGCTTTGGATCTTAGTGAGAATGCTTTGAGTTTTTTTCATTTGGGATGATGGCTTATAGATTTGCTACATTTAGCTTTTATTAGGCTGAGATATGTTCCTTTCATCCTTAGATGCTTCATGACTTGTATCATGAGGGATGTTGGTTTTTTCAAAGATTGTTTTTCTGCACCTGTTAAGATAATTATGTGATTCCTGGCTTTCCGTTTATGTGGTGAACTACATTTATTGATTTACTCCTTTCAAACATCCCTGCATGTTGGGAATGAAGCCAGCTTCATCACAAAGTGATCTTGAATTCAATTTGTACATCTAGGCAGCCACAGGGAAGCTCCCAGCCATGCTATGGTGAGCGGCCTCACCTGTTCCTATTGGTAAATCTCACTCCTACTCCCGTAAGTAAGCCAAATAAACTACTTTGTCAAGTTGTAACATAGTGTAATGGTTACTTTGGTCTGTCTGGGGTACATTGTATACACCAGGAAAAAACATTCACACAACACTGTTCTAATGTCTTATCTGTAACTTTATTAATTTGAGTCTTTTTTTTTTTTTTGGTTAATTTATCTAAGGGTTTGTCAATCTTGTTTATCTTTTCAAAGTACCAGGTGTTGTTTGTTTCCTATTTCATTGAGTTCCATCCTGAACTAGTCTACTGCTTTTGGGTTTGACTTTTTTCCAAATCTTAGGTTGCATCGTATATTATTTGACATCTCTAAATGTTTGGTGTAGGCACTGAACATGCTAAAGTTTCTCTTAGAACAGCCTTCACTGCATAATATATAGATTTTACTATGCTGTGTTTTCATTTTCATACAGTTCTAGGCATTTTTATTTCCTACTTTTCATTCAATAGTATGTTGTTTCCATAAGCTTGCGTGTTTTTTCATAGCTTCTCTTAGTTCATATATACCTTCATTTCAGTGTGGTGAGATTGAATATAGGGTATTATTTCAATTTTCTTTATTCATCGAGGGTTGGTGTGTGTCCTAATATGCGGTCTGTTTTGTAGATTCTTGAGCGGGTGAGGGGAATGGAATGTGGCTTTTTTTGTTTTTTTGTTTTGTTTTGTTGTGGTTTTGTTTTAGTCTTTAAGTGCAATTGTTCCATATATGTCTGTTAGGTCCATTTGATTTATGGTTATATTGAGCGTCAATGAGATCCTATTTTTTCTCACTTATTACGTATCTTTATTTAAAAATGCACTGAAAAAATAAATGCTTTGGCTAAAGGTAAAAATAGTTTTCTTCTCTAATTTTTAGAGGAAAAAAAGAAACCAAACTAGTCAGATGTACTGACCTGGGAGGTGCAGGGCGACTTTTCCTCAGAAATCTCTGGGCTTCCTAAGCAACCTCGAAGGAGGCGGGGTCCTGTGTCCGCGTCCGGGCTGCTCTGTCCCCACGGGCACCGCGGCGAGCTTCGGTTGTCCTGCGACCACCCGCCGCCCTCCACGCAAAGGCCCCGAGCGCGATCGGCTGCGAGCGCCGCCCGCCACCAGGTGGCGCCGCGAACCTGGGAAAGCCGCGCCGGCCGAGGCCGCGGGGTCTCCGGGCCCGCTCTGAAGGGCCCCGGGGCGGGGCTCCGCGCCCACGGCTGGCGGGCGGCCCTGGCAGGAGACCCCCTTCAGCGACATCCCCGGGAGGACGTGCCAGCCTGGTGGTTAGAGGAAGCACAGCCCTGCGGGCGGCTCAGATCTGCAGCCCGCGCGGCCCTCGGGCTCCGGCCCCCTCCCCCCGCCCCGCTCCAGCGAGCTAGCAGTCAGGGACAGGTGTTGCGAGACCACCACAGACGGACTCTTGGGGTTCGCCTTAGGAGGGCAGCGACACACCCGTCGGGGTCGGTGTGAGGGTGGTGTGTGGAGCCCCGCAGCAGCCTTGCACGTGGAGCTGAGGCGCCCGGGTTTGGGCGGGAGCTAAGGGGGCTTCCCTTCCGGCAGGGCGAGGTTTGGAACTGTTAGCAGGTAAAAGCTCTGCAGGAAACGGAACGTAGCACCGTCCCCGCGGCGACGCTCGGCCGCACCGCAGCCTGCAGGGCGGAGGCGAGTCCCCCTCCCGCTGCGATCACGGGGGCGGCGCTCGTCGGCCCGCCCGGGTCTCGGACCACCGCCAGTCACCGACCCAAGCCCCGCAGAGTTTGCACGACATGAGAAACCGACTTGTTCAATGCGCTGAGCCTGTTACTCCAGCTCGTCTCAACTCTTTTCACACTTAGATGGGAACACACACACACGCACACAACAAAACAAAAAAAACTACCCTAAGACTTCAAACTTGTCACGTGTAGGGGCTGGGAAAAGAAACAAAGAAAAAAAAAACATTCCCCAGTGATACCACCTAGTGACACCTGGGAAGGCTCTGTGCGCACAACCTGGACGTTTGTGGTTACCAGTTACTAAAGTATTTACTACATTATTGTAGACAGCAGTGTTGTCTATTGGAAATTGGACACAAGTAGAGATGACTGGTTGCTTACAGCGGCCAGGCCCAGGCTTAAGCTTCTAATTCTGTGGTAAGGCAGATGACCGCAGGGATGGATGTTCCCAGTGTGGTTTTCCCCAACCCTGCCAGCGAAGGAAATAGCGACGACGTGGTTGGCTGGTGAGGCAGGAAGAGAGAGCTCTGCAGAGGGTTTCTATTACAAGTTCAAAGTAAGACACTTTGTTACCACTGTGTCTAACAGTGCCAGGCTGCTAAGTTAAAAAAAAAAAAATTCTTTCTAACCAACGGAGAGATTTGTCTAGATTTTATATCAGAACGTCTCTTCCCTCCCCCAGAAGCAGAGAAACGTTCATGGGATGAAATTCTCCATGAATATGAAACCTGACTGGGTAATGTCACAGAATGAACATGTTCCACACATGCCACTAGAAAGTCCACTATTGCAAGTCATCTTCACAAATAAGATAGTTTATGATTAAATACATCTCTTATTTTACAACTCTGAACCACCAGTAAAATGTGAGATCCTTGTAACATTTCAGTTCTTTTCCCTTAAAGGTTGCCTCATTCTCCAAGAAATCAGATCATATTTTGGTCAAAGGTAAGGATGTTTGAAGATTAAAAATGCTATTGATTTAGAACAAAAAAACACACCAACCCACCCTACCCAATGTCTTGTCTTCTAGTCACTACCTAGGTAATTCTGCATCTCATTTGCATGACCTAAATGCCATTCTTCCAACAGCACTTCAGTATTTTTAGCGATGTATTTGCATGGGGGTGGGTGCACATGTATGCGGACTTGTGTACAAGGTACTTGAGCATGTGTTTGTATCCCAAGGGTGAGACATCAGGAATCATATAGAATTGCTCTTCCACCTTACTGCTTTGCTCTGAAGCTTTCCACGCTTTCCCTTCCAAGGTTGATATTATTAAGTGCCTGCCATTTTTTTTTTTTAAACGTGGGATCTGAACACAGGTCCTTGCTTTCAAAGCAAAGGCTTTAATCATTAAGCCATATCCTAAGTCCCAAAGCAATTTCTTTTACAGATTTATAGTTAAAACTATGCATACAGATGTTCGATGTCTCTAAAAAGCTTATAAATTAAAGAAAAAATCCTGTGGGTAAATTCATCATCAGAATGAAATGTTAACAAGTTATTAATAGTCAACGTGACACCTAAGGTCTCCAAGTTCACCTGAAAGGTACTGTCTAGGGGATGTTGTCTAGCTTACAGTAATTGATGTAGAAAGCCTGGCCCACTGTGGGCAGGACCCCCTCTAGGCAGGTGATCTGGGGCTGTATAAACACAGCAACTAACTGAGCACAGGCAACAGGCAAGCATGAACTAACCCTTGCTGTCTGCTCTCTTGGAATGTGACCAGTTTTCTTGGCGCCTGCTGCAGGCCTTCTCTACCGTGATGGACTGTAATCAGGACTTGTAAACTTAACCCTTTCTCACTATGTTCCTTGGCCAGGTATTTTGTTGCAGCAATGTATTAATGAAACTAAAAGTTACATCAGTCTGGAAGTCACTAGTTAGTATTCATGTGGTTTGAGAATCACAAAGCACCTCTAAAGTGAGGAAAAACATTCGCTTGGGAAGAAGAGATCCAACAGTGGCCTGTTATCTTCCATATGGTGTATCAGCTTGTGTGCCGTGCATGTGTCGGAGCAGGCCAGGGACATCCCTGTCACAGACAGACCCCACACCGATGCTGTGCTCGAACTTGGGTTCAAAGACATATGGAAACCAGGTGCTTGCTGTGGCCTGTAGTTTCTGGAGCAAGCTCTGCCCACACTTTCACATCTGCACGGCTTCCTCAGGACCTGAAGCTTTCTCATGCACTGGAGTGTTTGCTCCACTGCACAGTTCTGAGCCCCTTTTGGTGCCAGGTGCTCACTAGCCAGGGACTATTAGTAAGAAACTTAGAGGTGTGGAAATAAGTGACTGTTAACTAACCTAGAGGCAAAGCAGGCTCTGACATTCACATTGACATTTCCTTATTTTTCACCCCTTTTTCTGAGCAGTTCTTTTAAAAGAAGAACTCGGTTATCAGCAGCAAAGTGCTGAGGATGCAATGACACAGACGCCTGAAACACCCAAGTTACGAATGCTGCCTGCCAAACCCCATGCTCATTCCATGTCTAAGCTTGATGGCTACCTTGTTTGACATAAGAACATTCCTGATCGGCACAGGTGGGAAGCAAGGCATGATTATGTTTGGTTTCACATGATTTTGGAAAGTCTAGGAGAGAAACTGACAAACACACAGAAGTTTGAAACTCAGATGAAGCCCTGACTGGGTGTAGTCAGGATCGCATGTGTAATGTCGTGCCCAACACCTCTCATGGGTCACTTTGTAGCTACAACTCCAAGAAATACCCTTGGAGCTTCCCAGGAAGCTGAGCGGGTCAGTTCTGAAATTTTTCTTAGAGACCTTCAGAGAAGGTGGAAGCTTGTGCTCCTGATGTGAGGAGACAGCAGCACCGTAGTTTCTGAGAAAGATGTGCAGGGTATGTGTATGGCTAGACTTGGACTGACGGAAGGGAACACACTGGCCTGAACAGTCTGTCCGCCAAGCGTTGGCTGCAATGGATTTGCACTTTGAAGGTGAAAAATCACACTTGCAGCTTTCTCTTTCTGGAGTTAGGACAACTTGGAGACCATGGGTCAAGTACAACACCGTGTAACACAGCAAGAACCTGGCCCGCTCACTCCAAAAGCAGATGTTTCTCAAGAGAGTCTTGCTCTGGAGGCCCAGGCTGGCCTGCAACTCATAGTCCGCCTGTCTCCACCTCCACTACTAAGAGGTTATGGGCACGAGTCACCACACGCAGCTCTCTTACATATTGCTGATCCCATTACTGAACCTGTAGCATTACAAAGTTAGCTGTTTCCTCCCCTGCGAAAGTGATAACAATCCATCCTCCTTCAAATAGCTGTTATCAGGAGAAAACTCTGGAAGTGCAGAATTGCCTGAGGAAATTGCATAACCGGTCAAGGGTGCTCTTTCAGCAAAGAGTTCAGTTACTGTTTTTTCAAATTGTTGTTTTCAAGTTACTCTTTCAAACTGCTGCATGTTCTCACCTTCCATTTTCAGGTAAAATAATGATCTCTTTCTTGAAACTTGAGTCAAGTGTGTAAAACGACTTTTTCTTAAAGGAATTTAAATTATCACAAGAATCAGAGCAAACTGCATAAGGCGGAAGTAATAATCTTTGAATTCTAAAAAGTAGTAACAGAGCTATAAAGATGGCTCAGTGAATAAAGGCCCTTGTGTGCAATCTTGACAAAAGGAATATGATTCCTCAGCCCCACATAAGAGAAAACCAACACGCAAAAATTGTCCTTATACCTCCACATACACACCATGGCACATGTATACTTTTACACATGTGCATGCCCACGCATACCTTACAATAAATTAGGAATGAATTTTTTAAAAATGAAAATAGCGGGGCTGGAGAGGTGGCTCAGGGGTTAAACCTCTGCCTTGCAGGCAGAAGGTCCTGAGTTCGGATCCTAGACCCCACGTATAGACGCCGGGCAGAAGTGGGGCAGCCTGCGTTTCTGGTCCTGATAGGGCGGAGCCTGTGAATCCGGGGGCAGAGTAAACAAGGAGGAGGAGGCGGTCCATGGTGGTTCCCGAATTCGTCTGTGGTTCTACACACACACACACACACACACACACACACACACACACACACATACACATATGCGCATACACACACAATTGAATAAATAATAAAAAATAAAATAAATAATAATAATAACTTTAAAAAAAAATAAAAATGAAAATAGCAGTTTACTACACTGGCATCTGCTGAGTGCTGGGTGTGGTTTTGAATTATACAGGTGAACTCTATTCCCTGCTGACATTGTAAGGAGACACTATTGAAACAGACACATCTGTTTTCAGATGCAGAACCTACACAGCAGTAGTCAACAGTGGAACATAAAGAATCTGGTAACACGAATTTCACTTAGCTGTATTTATTGCCCTTCAAAAGTGATGTGCACACAGGCCAGCCACATCCGTGCTGTAGACAAGGGAGGACTTCTAATGAAAGCTACACATTTTGCTCTTCGCGTGAAACTTGTCAAGTTCTTCTCTTGAAATTAGGGGGAAAAATCATAAAAACATTTTTTAAAGTTGTTTATACACATTCAAATATTTCCTATTTAAAAAAAAAAAGTTTTGGACCCGAGAGATGGCTTGCTGTGCAATGGCACTTGCTGCACAAGCATGAGGACCCGAGTTCAGATCCTAGCACCCACATAAACGCCAGGAATGGCTGCCAGCCTAGCTCACGGTCTCAAAGTTATGACTAAAGAGGAATAACAAAGAACGCCTGGCATTCTTTCCCGGCCTCTGTGGATGTAGGCATACCTTCACGTATACAATCACAAAAAAATGTTTTTACTTAAGTGCTGGTACACCCTACAATCCCAGCATTTGGATGGCTGAGTCAGGAGGATTGCTACTAAGTTCAGTCATACTGGGCATACAGCATGACCCTATCTCAAGAAACAGAGAAGAAAGTATTTTGTCATTTGAGGGGTAGTTTTTACCAAGTTAGTAAATAAATAGGGGGAGGAAAGGGAAAATAAGGAGCTGTAAGTGTTTTAGGGAAGAAAGTCCATTTGAGTTGAAAGACAAGAAGTTGAAGAAAATGACCAAATAACATGGAATTTAAAGTGTGATTAGAGAAAGGCCCGCCAATGTGCTTTTGAAGGTGTTAACTTCTAGGACTTTCATGCAAAAAATCAAACAGCAATGTAATGAAATCATTAA
Organism: Typhlomys cinereus; assembly: GCA_023101885.1. Taxonomy (NCBI): domain Eukaryota; kingdom Metazoa; phylum Chordata; class Mammalia; order Rodentia; family Platacanthomyidae; genus Typhlomys; species Typhlomys cinereus. The sequence continues at coordinate 2,238,752 of JALPQD010000307.1, read as the reverse complement.
TTTATCAACCTAAGAAGATTCTCATTGAAACATCGCTAGGAACATCTTACAGTCAGTCATCAACACTGCATTCAAGCAGCAAAGATGAACGAGAAAGGACAACATACCCAGTAATGTTTCATTGGAAGGCCATCACTGTGGCATCCTGTAATGAGGTATCTGCAAGTGTGTGTTCACATTTAATCTCAAGCTCTATTTAAAAGAAGAGGGATGATAGAGTGAATTATCAATTCTGAAAAAAAAATCAAGCATCTCCCCAGGCTTCACTTACACATTATTAGGGGAGTTTCTATACTGACTTCCTCTCAATGTACACATAGCCATCAAAGCTCTTTTTTGGGGGTAGGGGGTAAGTGAGGACTGAACCCACACATGCTAAACACAATACTCTACTACTGAGCTACATTCCCAGCCTGTAAAGCCCAGCTTCAAAGATAATCAAGAACTGTGCACTTTATCGTGCAGTTAATGCTGATTCCAGGTGAGAACCACTATGGGATGCTTCAAAATGTTGAGTCAAGAATACCAGAGTAATATGGCCGCTCCTTAGCAACAGAAACCAGTGCCTTGGGCAGGTGATGCGACTCAGCTGATTGAGTTACTGGCAGGCAATCTAAAATCCATAGCATGTATGGAAACCTTCAGAAGCCACAAGCAAGCTGATCTATCTCCCACACTACTCTTGCTTCTGAAATGATGCCATTTCACGTTAGTGCTTATTCACATTCTCTCTCTATGCCTATGTCTTTGAGACAGGGTCTTACATATACCCAGTCTGATCTCAAACTTAGCAATCGTCCTGCCTCAACCTAGTTTACACATCTGACCCTGACAGATTCTCTTGCCCCTTTGTAGAAGCAGCAATTCAGGTCCACACTACTCACTTAACTTCGTATTAGACTTGCACATCCATATTACACATCATCACTTTTTTAAACAAAACTGGGCAATTTCTTTTAATTTAAAATGTAAACATACAGGCAGCAATTAAAAGCACTCAATCCACAGTGCTATCATATCTTGACCAAGCCAGTGTTCTATGTTAACTACAGAAGAACAGGCACTGCCCTTAAACCACTCCTGATAGTGCTGAGTACTTCCCAGGATGAGCCTTGATAATGGTTAACTTCAACAGCCTGCAACACTTTATACTTCTCCCAGATTATACTTAAGGAATTTATTCAGCTGATTCTTAAGTACAGGAGCAAAATTTGTCAGTATCCTAAGTCTTGAAAGCTCTCTTTGAATATAATCTTCAGTCTTTACATTTTGACTGTCACTGTTTATTACTGTTTTGGCTACATTCTCTATGATTCCAGCAGCATCTTAAAGAGACAATGTGTCTATGTACAAGGAGAAAACAAAATGGCTTGCAACATTAGGAGAAAAGCCACAGTTTAACTGTACAGTATTACAGGTGTCTGGCAGGTATGGCCTGTTTTCTGCAACACGAAAAACTTACAAGTAAGTCTCAGCATTATGAATATGACAAGAAATAAAAAAATCCTTACAGGAATGAAACGTGACATCCTGAAAAATATTGGTTTCTACCATATATGGCAGTTAGAAAATGTTCACATTTTAACAAATCTATACAACCCACAAGAAACTTGTCTATGGGACCATCAACCCATCTTGATGGTAAAAACCTTCTAGAAATGTAGAATAACCATGAACAATTTAAAAATCTAGTTACCTATGTGCTCCACAGCCCCAGAACCCAAGAAACTGATTGAAAGAACTCAATATGCCCAGCACGGATCATTGTTACATGCTGTGATTGTTAATGGATGCCTGCTTTGAATGTCTCTATGACGTACAGTCAATGTGCACCTTCAAGGAGGTTGTTTGATTTCAGCAAAGAAGTAACATCATTTAGCAGCAATTAAAGCGCCTTCAAGAAGACTTAAAAAAAATACAATATCCAATTAGAAAAGCCATATTTTTAAACATTTTGTACAAGAATAAGCTGCTGAAACTTAGTAATTGAAATATGACATCTGTACAACAATTTACAACAGAGCTAGAAGGGAATTTATCATTATCCTGCATAGACCTGGTCTGCTTTTGGTTACATACTATCTCTTGTTTTAACAATCAAGGCCTGGTAACAAAAGAAAACAAAATTCTATTAACAATTCTAACATGTTGAAAGCATTGGAGATACTGTAATTTAGTGACTTCAACTGACTCAAAAGAAGTTCTTTTTGTTAAAGGTATAGTTGTTCAGGAATAACAGCTCTCCTTTTAATATAATCAGTGTGTGTGTGTGTGTGGGGGGATGGACATATAGAATTTGAGGTACAACTTCATAAAAGCCAGAATAGGCAAATAACAAAGTCTAACTTTGCCCAAATATTCTAACTCTCACTTTCTATTACTATAAAACACAACGGTCACTGTCACTCAGTTTTTACTTTGGTTTCAGCAGAACACTGCCGAATGCTGAAGATGTATCCAGGCACTGTAGTTCTTGTGTTAGAAATATGTCTCATATTTTTTTCCCATGTGGTTTTAAATAATGAAAAACTACCCTTCATATTAGAACTCTCTAATAACAATCAAATATATTTAAGTATTATAAACGTTATTTACAGTGTTCCCCTAAATAAACAAAACAACGCCCCTTTTCTTCTATCTTCTCATGGGCTTGTGTCTGCAGCAGGCACCATGCTGCTCAAGGTTAGAGCAAGAGTGTGCGCATAGCACTGTCCATGATTTGCTCAAAGAACACCGCCCGGAACCTGAGTTCACAAGCAGTTCTTAACCATGTCCTGGGTAAAAAAGAAAACAAACACTCAAATACTCTCAAATTCAAGTATGCGTCTGGAAGCCAATCAAAGATAGCATGCCAATCTTGGAGGAAAGTCAGTAAGTAATTATGCTTGAAGAAGGAGGTGTAGGGGAGGCAGTCAGCCCAGCCATATGGAGGTTTCCTGAAGAATTGGATCTTCGCATGTGTGGGAGAAGGTACGGGTCATTTGCCAATTGGTGCACATCAAATCGATCTTCTTTTCGGTATGCCAAACAGCGTCTTATAAAGGCCTTTGAAAAAGAAAGTCAACAATAATATTTCTTAATTCCTAAATATCAATCCACTAAGTTCTACAGAGGAACTGACACATGTAAAACTAGAAACAGACCTCATTTTAGAGGAAGCTTAAACTTCAAATTTTGGGGGAAGCAATAAAACTGTCACTCCAATTTTGACCCTATTTTGCATCCCCAATGCTACACCACAGTGCAAATTAACTCTGCTTTGCTCTGGACTTAGGGTTGATGACTTCCAATAATGCTTGCAGAATTCTTGAGACTATTTGTTGTTAGCATTTTCCTTCTGCTAAAGAATACTATTACTTCCACACCATCTTGGTATCAATTTAGTTTGGACAAATAATAAGAAGCCATTTACAAGCCTTAGATTATTTTCTTCCTATTGAGAATGACTGTGGTAGGTGGCAGTAACCTGACACACAATACTCCTGTTAGGGTTTCTGTTTCCTACATTAATTCTGTGCGTCATTATCATGTTGAAAAAGATAAATATAGAATACAATCACCTTTTCCACTCTATTCCTTGAGAAGAGCTTGTGGATGGGGGAAAAAACTTTTTAGGAAATACAATGTTTTTTAAAAAAGTGTATGAATTTTGCACTATACAGCATGAAGTGAACTGTCAGCTTCCTTATGAAAAAGGTGGTCACTAAAATCTCAAGTGTCCTGCACTCCTCCCTTCCACTGACTGGTTCAGTTCCCAGATGAACCAGGATGACTCCTATTGGAACTTCTAACACCCTTGCTAACTTCTGGTCATCTTGGCATCATGTAAATGGAACTACAGTGTATTAGAACTATTAGAAGTTCATTCATTTTCCTGGTAACCTCCCTTTCTTATTAATGACAATATTGAAATAACGCTTGCTTGCCTACCATTTCTAGTTGCTGTGGCAATTAGCTTTAGTTGTCAACTTGAGAACTCAACCTTAGGGTACAGCTATGAGCAATTATCTAGTTAAGATAAGCCTACAGCCAACTCTCCAATTATATAATTGATGTGGGACTACTCTCTGGGCAGATGGGCAAGATGGAGAGAGAGCCGGTTGGAATCTGACAAGCTGGCATGTGTGACAGTTGGAATGCAACACTGCTCCTTGCCCGTATGCTCTTGCTGTGGACGTGGTGTGGTTGATGCCCTTGGCCTTTGCCGACAACTGTTCTGCCGTCACCATCAACGGTAAGCTGAACTGTGAGCATAAATAAAAATACTCTTATTCTCCTAAATAATCTTGGTCACATATTCATTATAGCAGCTGAGTTATGAAATGAAGAGAGTTGCCATGTAATTTATAAATTCAAATCATTAAAAATCAATGCTTACTCACATCAAAAAGCAACTATTTTCTTCCTTTGCTTTGAGATTCACTAAAAGAAAAATTTTCTCTAAAAACACATCTGAATATTCGAATTTTTATTTTATTAGATCATCCAAAGCCTATCTAATTCCTTGGAGGTACTATTTTTGTCTTTAACAAAGGTTCAGCATCCACTTGAAAAAACGATTAATGTAGAAACAGATTAAAGACAGTGAAATGGCTCAGCTGTTAAAAGCACTTACCATGCAAACCTGGAGTCAACATGGGTGAAGGAGAGCACTGACTCTTAAAAGGTGTCCTCTGACCTCCATACCAACGCTTACAACCATGCACATGCACACATACTGTGACAGCAAGGTTAAAGTTAAGAAGCGTGTAACAAGCCCCTCATAAGGGAAAAACAACTGTATTTTGTAGGGATAAAGAGGTCCTAAATAAAAGCACGTATGGAGCTTCCTAAAAAGGTGACACGGAACTAAAAAATAAAATCTGTGTACCACCTAGCATTCAGGCTATTTCTCCCAGTATAAACACAAAAACAACACAAACAAATCATGCTTTAATTGGGTTTGGTTTACCTAACAAGTTAACCTAACGAGGTAAGACAGGAAGGGAAGACAAGATTTAGATACTGATATGCTTATGATTTTCTTAAGGAGTCATATTTAGCTATGAAAATAATTTATGGTCTTTAAAATGACATTTATCTTTTTAATTGTCAGATTCGTTTAACAATCAGGTGTGGTGGGTCATGTCTACAATCCCAGAACCCAAGAGGCTGAGGCAGGAGGACTATCAGGGCTGCTTGGACTAGAATGAGAGTCTCAAAGCCAACAACGAAGATTTAAAGGACAAAACAGAACAGCGGACATTTTCAGTAGTATCTCCAGCCAAGAGAGTGAAAAATAAGCTGTGAGACAAGTATGACAAAGCAGGAGTAGCACACAAACAGCAGCTGGGACAAAAGGATGTCTGACACAAAGAAGTTTTGCTACAAACTAGCTCCGCCTCTCATTATCTCACTTGCTGCACATGTAGATTAGCAGAGGTCATTGAGTGCCCGAGGATTACACTGAATTAGCTAATACAGGGCAGCATGGAGGTCGGAGAGGAAAACCAGAGCCAAACTGAGCAACTCACAAGATTTTGGACGAGGTTGTTTTGCTGCACTGTGGCTGTTTTCCTACTTTACAAAACTAAAGTACTCAACAGGATAAAAAGTCAGAAGACCAGGTATATAAACACATCAAGAGCAGGTAGCCATTAGTACTTCCATTCTTTCTTATCTACGTGAATATTTCAGCATTAATGTAAGATGGTTGAATAAGACTTAAATTTAAGGAAGGACCTAGACCTTGTGATATTTCCGTAATTTCGAAGCAAGCACTAATAAGAAGGCGTATTTGGTGCTTAAAGACGGACAGCATCACAGCTAGAGAAGTATCAGCCCCTGCTGCGGCAGGCGAGCTGGCACTGCATTTACTGAAAGCACTTACCACGTAAGCACAATTCAAAGTTATTTCACAAACTTATCTCAGTAAGTTTAATACCTTGGCTTCACTGCTTACAACTGGTTTTACAGGGAACTGGACTTCTGTGGCTTTTAATATTGTGTTTTCTTGAAGAATGTCTTGTTGAGATTGATTGTGACCAAATGGCTTAAAAAAAAAAAAGAGAATAAAATGTTGAGAGACTGACATCAGAGAATATTAAAACAAAGATATCATTACTAAGTCCCATCAAACAAATGATCTATGTTCTAAAATCTTGTCTTCAGTGTCTTGAAAGTAGGAATGTGGTCTCACAGATTGACAGGATACAGCTAATAGTGAGTTGAGAGTCTATTCAATTAATCCTTGTTATATGTAAAGCTGGATGAAGGGCAAGAAATTCTTACACATAATTAGGATAACACAGCTCTAGATTATAAACCAGAAAAATTGGACTTGATATTTACATGCTTCTCTACAGGGGGGAAGAGGGAAGATAAGGTAAATGGGTGTTAAGATAGTTCTGATATCCAAGGAAGGAACCAAAAAGCCTAACTTTCCTTGGAATTTGCATTTAAAAGGAAAATTTCATTCTAACTTACTTCTACAAAGCTGAAGCTGATATAACATTACTTACTTTTCTACCATAGAGACACTGAAAGAAAATGACTCCAACTGACCATACATCCACCTTGTTAGAAATCTTTGGTGGTTCTTTTCCTACTACAAAACACTCAGGAGGTAAGTACCTACAGTTTTTGGAGAAAGAAAAACAGAAAAGGATGCTATTAACAATGCTTAACTTAAAACATGCTCTGAAACATTCTAAGTCTTAGAACTTTTATTTAATTCATGTATTAATCACAGAATTTTCATCAATGAAGCTTTTTTAAAACATTTACTTTTTCAACAACATGATATCAGAGCCAAAACATAGTTTCATAATAAAATATGCTTATATCTAAGGAAACAAAACATTACCATTAGAAATTGCAATATTGTAATCTCAGTAAGTTTCAGATGATAGAAATCCTTTCCCTTCTCCCTTATCCACTATTCAAAGTGCAGGAAGTTCTCTTCCTAAAGGACCCATCAGGTCACAGGATGCTTTCATTTAAGCTACCTTGGACCACAACTGCAAATAAGGGAAGAAGACTTCACCTCTCTTCTTGTAACCTAAGACCTATTCAAATCTGCATCTGCATTAATGCCAAAACCAGAAATCACTCTCATTTCCCTTTATCCCCAAACTGCCTGAAGTTTTTACGTGGGACCTAGGATCTGAACTCAGGACCTTTTGCTTGCAAGACAGAATCTTAACCCCTGAGCCATCTCTCCAGTCCTACCTTTTCATAAAGACCTGGCCACAAAGAGTTTCTTCAGCTTTCCTCCAGACAGAATTGTGCTTCCCCAGTGTTAGGGGAGGGCAGTGTGGAGCCTCTACAATGGTTTCCAACTGCCATCGCACTACACCTTGACCACAAGAGCTTTTACCACACAGCTTCAAGTACAATCAGTATGTGGAACACACCCAACCAACCAAATACTTTTAAAATTTATAGGTTTTATTTATGAATTCATAATTTCTGATATATGAAGTTATGTTTGTCACTTCAAGTGGTAAGTAAAAAGATCCATCTTAGAAACAAGCATCTCACAACTCACAAATTTGACACACTAAAAGCAGTAAAAGGAATAAAGCAGATACGCAGGAATTCACTCTAAAAAATTCAGTTTTATATTCACTATGCTAAAACCACTGAATTTCACAGCAGGAATGCTGACAGATCTTGCAACGCATGAAACTTTCTTAAAATAGAATCGCCAAAGACAACCAATGATTCAGATGTGCTGGAAATCCTTTCCTAATCCCAAATCAAGTAGAAAGCTAGATTTAGTGACACATACACTTGTTTCAGGTGCCTCTGCATGTGGCTCTTGAAGCTATGTATGTGGTCTCTTCAGGGAACAGGATACATAAGTAAGGAAGTTAAGTAGCTCTATCTGAGTTATAACTACATTTTATAAAGAGATTCTTTTTTTTTTAAATTTTTTTATTATTTATTATTTATTCAATTGTGCGTGTATGCAGGTGTGTGTATGTATGTGTGTGTATGTATGTTTGTGTGTAGAACCACGGACAAATTCGGGAACCACCATGGACGCCTCCACCTCCTCGTTTACTCTGCCCCGGGATTCACAGGCTTCGCCCTATCAGGACCAGAAACGCAGGCCGCCCCTGCTTCCATTTAGCGTCTATACGTGGGGTCTAGGATCTGAACTCAGGACCTTCCGCCTGCAAGGCAGAGGCTTAACCCCTGAGCCACCTCTCCTGCCCTATAAAGAGATTCTTGAGAGTCATGTCCAAAGATCAAAAATATGCTGAAATTTTTTGCAGTCTATAAACAATGCATCGTCCCCCCCCAAATTTAACCACAAAACCTCTAGACAGAAAGTTTAGAGTTTTTACTTATAATTGTTAGAACACTGTATTTGTACAAATGTTTTTCCAGATTATAAACATCACTCTAACATCATAGAAGAACACCCATGATCTTCACTCTAGAAGTTTCTGACTGATACGTATTAAAGTCATATCCTGATACCAAGTGACTCTTTTCCCAAGTTGCTGATAACGTGCAGTTTAAAACAGAAAGGAAGACCGCAGGATCTTACTCGTACTCAGAGGCTTACTAACCCTATACCCTCTACCACCACAGTATTCTTAAAGATTACTTGAACATTACCTCAGTAAACACTGAGGATCAATCTAGTAGTTCTGGTATACTTAAAAATATATTTACCAATAAGTGCCTGCCCCTTGGGAAGTGAGGTCCATTCCATCTACACCATAGCTATCATCATCCATTATCTTGGACAGACCAAAATCAGTGATTTTGATTTCTCCACATGCGGTTCCATCCACCAAAAGGATATTTCCTAAGAATAAAATATAAGATTCTTTTTATTACATTACTTTTAGTAAGTATGTTTCTAGCTAACTGGTATAATTTTCTAAAACCATACTGTTAAGAGATTAAAAAATTGTGAAACATATTCACTAGTTACCTGGCTTAAGGTCATAATGTATAATAGGAGGCTTGATCTCATTGAGATATCTTAGGGCATTTACAATCTGCATCACAATAGATCGAGCTTCTTTCTCTGACATTAACTTGTGTTGCTTCAGATAGAAATCCAAGTCATTGCCTTCACAGTATTCTAACACTGTACAAAACCTACAATGGGAAAGAAGAAAAAGACACAATCATCACCCACCAATTCAAAACCATGACCCAGAAATAGAGGCCTTATATCATTACTACCAAATGCAAAAGCAAAAACCAACATCCCTGAATGTTCAATCTTATGTTTACTTACGTATCTGTATCCAAGGAAAAATAATCATACAGTTTAACTATTCTGGGGTGATCCAGTTCTTTGTGTATTCTATATTCTCTGCAGGCATGTCTATGGAAAAAGAATGTATTGATTTTCTATAAGCATTAAAAAATTCAATTTATAAAAAGCATACAATACTGCTTCTTACTTGTGGTAGTTTTCTTTTTTCTCATCTCTCCAGCTTTTATTAAGTTGGTGGATCTTCACAGCGGCATACCGTTGTTCATACAGATCAAAAGCCTAGAATTCAAGGCAAAAAGCGATTATTCCACAGACCAACCAAATAGCTAAAGAGAATGAAATTTACTTATTTATTTACTTATTTATTTGAAGGAAAAAGAGAGATCAGAAGGGAGAGAAAACAAAAACATGCGCCTGCCATGGCTCACAGGTGTACATCACAGGACGCCTTTCAGAAGTCAGTTCTTTCCTCCCACCTTGTGGATTTCTAGAGATCAAATTCAGGTTGCCCATTTTGTGAGCAGACACCTTACCTATTGAGATATCTTGTTAGCCCATAAAGGACGTTTTATAATTTTTCTGGTAATAATTTTCACAATAATAAGGTATTAGTACAATTACAATTTTTAGTGATCATCTCTAAGACTATTGTATGTAGATATACTTATCAGAAATGGTGATAAATCACATAAAACCTTAATGTGAATTTTCACATTCAAGTTTTTTAAACGTCAATACTTTGAAACAAGACAAAACAACAAAATTAATGTTCTTTTGAACATGATCTATTCCATCTATTCCTTTGCACTGGGGAGTGCAGAAGGCTGCCAGGAAAACAGAAGGCCACCATGCTTTTCTGTGGGTTAGACAAAACAAAGTATTTTAAAATCTATCTTGTCTTAGTAAATACAAACTTTGTTTTTACTTTATGAAGACTAGCAAGTTCCTAATTTTTCAACCAACAAAAAACTATACTTTCATTAAGTTTATTACTTATTTTATTATTATTATATTGTAGTATAACAAACCCTTAACATACCATCCACTTGAAAAAGTGTTTGCCACTTTGATTTCATCTACTACCTTTAGCGGGTAGCATGGGAATCAAACCCTGAGACTCATGTATACTAAGCAAGTGCTCTTCCACATCTCCAGACCCCCACACTAATCTGCCCCTATAGTATTTCAAAAATAAATTCCTCATATTACCTCAATTGACTTCACAGTTAGTATATATTTCTACGATAATGCTTCCTTTAAAATATAACTATACTACCATTATACAATATTGTTTCAATATTAACTTCTGATTATCTAATACACAATCTGCCTTTAATTTTCCAATTATTTCTAAAAGAATACTTTATTTGTTCAATACATCAGCCTGTTTCTTTTTTTAAATTATTTGTTTGTTTGTTCATTTATTTATTTATTCATTCATTGTGCGTGCGTGGGTGCGTGTGTGTGTGTGTGTAGAACCACAGGCAAATTCGGGAACCACCATGGACGCCTCTACCTCCTCTTTGTTTACTCTGCCCAGCGTCTATATGTGGGGTCTAGGATCTGAACTCAAGACCTTCCACCTGCAAGGCAGAGCTTAACCCCTGAGCCACCTCTCCAGCCCCACCAGCCTGTTTCTTTAACATACAGAATAACCAGTTTAAAGTTTCACATAATTTATAATTTTTTTTAAATACCAAAGGCCATTAAAGATTAAGTTGTAGTAGGTTCTCAACGTGACCTACACATAAAAATATCCCTTATAAAACAGTAACACGCAATGTGACAGCTCAGTGGGTAAAGATACTTGACACTCAAGCCTAACCTGTATCCAACCTCTGGAACCAAATAATGGTGGAAAGAGAGAAATGACTCCATAAAGTTGTTTTCTGATCTCCACACGTGCACCCTGGCCTGGTAGGACATGTCAACCCCCCACCCCACCCATCACAACATTTATTTGTTATTAACATAATGTTATTGACATTAACATATTTGTTAAGAAAGTCCCCCCCCCAGACACCCTCTCCTCCAAGGGAACGAAAAGGGGAAAACAGTAAAGGGAATGTTACAAAATTATAGAAGTCTTAGATCAAACACAGGAGAGGAGTGGAGTAGCTAGGAATATTCTCTTTAGAGTCAGATGAACTTACTGGCTAATGCGTTCTCTTGGCATGCCAGTCTTATTTATGAAGTTAGAATGGTCGAGAGGATTAAAATAAGATAATCAGCTCCAGAGGTGAAACAACATGAGCCAAGACAAGTTCTTTTTAGTGAGGACAAAGTCATTCTAAAACCAGTAAATAAAAGACAAGTACTTAACTACATAGTCTTGTCTCTCATATATTAGAAAATCAGAAAAACATTACCTTATATACTTCACTAAAGCCACCTCTTCCAAGCAGATGAAGTAGTAAATATCTCTCATTTAATGTTGGGTGATCTTTGAACCTTAAAGACAGGGAAAATGCTATTCAGAACAAGTTAAGAAACATATAAAAAGTTCTTTGTACATTAACGTTCTAATTGCTCTCTACTCTTATTATTTCTTTTCGGTTACTCTCTTAACTTCAAATTCTATACAATATTTCTTTGTATTCACTACCAGAATCCCTGCTTGAATATCAGCTGTCTTAAGGTTTCAGTGCTCATAAAACGTAACTACTTTAATAGCTGACTACTCAGATTCAATTCTTAAAAACAAGCAAGTAGTGTCTTCACACAATATCTACTTCCTCTTCAGAAAGCAATTCACTCAGGAAAATATACTTTTATATGCAGAGACATGGGTAACAATTATTTATCATCTAAGCTTTGTCTATGACTAAATCTTAGTGTCTTTTAAAATTCAAGAGCTTAAAAAGTTTTAAGAAAATTGCTTCCAAATATTATTTAATGCTTGTTGTACCTGCTGTATATTAAGCACCTACATGTGATAATTCTTTTAGATCTCAACCAACCCTACAAAATACACCCTGCTATGCTACTGTGTCTGTTTTACATGAGTACCCTGCTACTCAGAAAGGGTAAAAACTGCTCAAGGCTAGTAGGTAATATATGGCAGGGCTTAGCAGAAGAAAGTAGCTCCCAAAATTGTGTTTTCTTGAACTTACACAAAAAAAGTTTTAACATTCCAGATAAATAAATGCCAAGAATGATGCCACAGAAGAAATGAGGCCAGCTTGCCATGCACAGCAGTGTGGCCTGAAGATGCCTCTTCAGAACATGTGGAGTGAAACAAAGTCAGCCACTTAGACATTCATAAGACTATTCCGGGAGTATTCAGGGGAGGCACTGGGAGCACCAGGAGCCTGATGGGCCTGGATGCTCGCAAGGCCACAAGTTGGGGTGACAGGGAAGGAGACAGATGGCTAAGGGGAGCTCTGGGAAGCACTCTGGGTTCTTTCCTATGTGTGAAGAAATGCCTGATGAGGTAACTGTTTATGCTGTCTCCCATATACTACTATCAAATGCAAATAATGGCTTACTGTGAATTATCTTCATTATTTATTCTTTTCAGTTCCCGAATGTGAAGATTTCTGACTCTTTCCAAACGTTCAAGCTCTGCCTGAATTTCTGCCTCTTCCTGAAAAGAAAGAGAAGGTACTATAACAAGCTCAATTTATTTGTGACATAAGGAATTTTGATCCACACATCAATTCTTTCAGTGATGAGAAGGATGCGTTATAAGGAACCAAGTGCTCTTTTAGTGCCTGTAACACACAGACAAGCAACACACATTTCAAAAACCATCCTCCACTTAAAAACCTGTACCTAATGAGATGCCAGATTTTATTCTGGTACCAGAAGAAATCTATTTTTATAGTATCTACACTGAAAATGACTGCAAGGTAGTACGAAGCTGGCTTGTAACAAAAATGGGCTGAATATTTTATTTCTAACATCTGAGTTTTAAGAGAGGAAAATTTACTAGGATGAAACAAATGAAGATATTTTATAATGATTAAAAGAGGAAGGAAGCTGTTAAGACTTCTCAGTATCCCCAAACCTTATACACCTGGAATACAAATACACTCATGATCTTTGGATAAACTCCACTGAAATCCTTCAGAGATAGTGAAGTAAAAAAATTTATGACTGCTATTCTCATTTATCAGAGCAGATGGGGGAGATCCTAAAGAAATGTCTTTTAAAAAGCACTTAATACAAAAATGTTTGATAAGTGCATTTTTTCATGAAAATACACAGCTTTTAAGACACCAAACACATAAGCAAACATATCCCCCCACTACTTTCTGTCTTTAACGCATATGCCTTTGTCAAATGCAAATCAAGTACTACATAAAAATGGATTTTAATATGCCAAACTTTTGGTAGAAATTTCTTTAAATGTCCATTTTTGAAAAATATTGGAATATACAAGCATTTGTGGAAGTTTGTTGAGCAAATTCAGATTACTGCAGTCTAATATGTACCACCATAACTATAAACCTATTCTAGAACACATGGAACAGATGCAATTTCCAAATATTAGTTAAATCTTTACTTTACCAACTCTGCTGCTCTGTGACTTATCTCTTGCTATTAGAAGTGTCTTTGAACACTGAGTAGTGTAACACACTTGTAATCCCAACAGTAGGGAGAATGAGACCTTGTTTCCCCTACCCGCCTCACCCTGCCCCCTACAAAAAAAGTTAACCCCAAAAGCATTATGAAGAAAAACATTATATCTTCATACATTATAAAATTAAATCTAAATACATTATTTATACATCATTTTGTATCTTGAAGTTACTTGATTATGCTTGTTCTATGTCAAGACAAAGCCTCACTAAACAGCTTCTGCTGGCCTAGAACTTGTGATCCTCCTCCATCTCCTCTGAAACAGACTAACAGATTACAAATGTGTGACATCATGTCTAGATCTTTTATTATTCTAAAATGAAATTCAATTTTGCAAAGAGCAATGTAGGTTAGGCATTAGATGGCATGTAAAATTTCAAGATAAATTTAGGAGAAACTTTCTAGAATCAGAGGGTTCTTTTTTTCTCTAAAATTAACGAATTAAATCTTTTTTTTTTTATGGGTGGGGTGGGTGGTCGTACTGATAGAATGCAAGGCTTCCCAAAAGTCAGGCAAACACTTTTTACTATTGATTGTTATATCCACTGCTCTAGACTATCTTAAGTGACATCATTTACAATAGCTTCAAACACAACTTCCTTCATTTCCTCTCTCTTTGAAATGGCAGTAAGACAGGTTCTTCCTATGTAGTCAGATTGGCCTCAAACATGTGATCCTTCTGCTTCAGCCTCTCCCTCCCCCTACCACCAAGGTTGGAATTATAGACATCTATCTCAATGGAAGGAAAAAAGTAAATTGACAGAATATTCAACAATCGAAGGTTCACTATGAGATCAGGCAATGAATTTAAAAGCTCAAAAACCAACTTTTTGTCTTAATTTTGTCATACAAAGCAGAATAAATAAAAACCTGGTTATAGGTATGCTCAAGCAGAGTTTAAATTTAGACTACAGAATTTATCTCCTCATATTATTAACATTTGGTAAGCTAGTGAAATTTTAAATAATAGGATGGAACTGTGTAAAGTCTGTTAGAATACTAACTGAAATAAACTTGTTTCAATTTTTATTTGAAATCACAGGTTAGGGATACTATTTTAATAGTTCTATTATTTCCAGAAGTTAAATTTTACTGAGTCATAAACATATAATTATAAGAGTGAGATAGGGGGGCTGGAGAGGTGGCTCAGGGGTTAAGCCTCTGCCTTGCAGGCAGAAGGTCCTGAGTTCAGATCCTAGACCCCACGTATAGACGTCGGGCAGAAGCAGGGGCGGCCTGTGTTTCTGGTCCTGGTAGGGCGGAGCCTGTGAATCCCGGAGCAGAGTAAACAAGGAGGAGGTGGAGGGTCTATGGTGGTTCCCGAAATCGCCCGTGGTTCTACACACACACACACACACACACACACGCATACACACACAACATACACGCACACGCACAATTGAATAAATAATAAATTAAAAAAAGAGTGAAATAAATTGCTGAGCATAATCACATTTGTTTTATAATATTCAGGAATTATCTAGTCCACAGAGAAAGAGTATCCTGTTATGGTAGGTATGAAGCTCTCATTCTCTAGTATAATGCTGTTTGGACTTCTGAGAGATAGCCGGGGCCAGGATTAAAACATATAGGACCCTCATGCTGAAACAGTATCTTATGAGGAGGTGAACCACCACAGACACCGATGACTAAATCAGGAAAAGAATCTTCATAAGAAATCAGAACATGTTAAGATGTCATTTTGGACCTTTAGAATCTGAAATGTCAGATGAGTTTCTGTTGCTTAAACTACCAGTCTGGTATTTGGTTATGGCATCCCAAGCCAAGATATATACATCCTTTAAGCAAATGTTAGGGACAATACTGTCCAATACCCTCTCCTAATAGAAAAGAGCATGGCCCAGTGGTCATATTGCTCCGGTGAAAGCAATGATTTTGAAGGTCTGTCCTGAGGGTATGCATTCTGTTTGGTTGAGACTGACGTTAACCTCTGGGGCATACTCAGTGGTTCAAAAGTGAGGACAATGTGTGCTCACAACAGTTTGTTGCAGAATGATATCCTCAAATTCATGGCAAAGCCAGGCCAAATTAGTAGAGTAAGAGAATTCAACATTTCTAAACTATTTTCACTAAGTTTAGTAAGTTTCAACTGACAGTTGAGTGGTTATTTAAAGCTGAAGACTCTTGAGGAAACAGAGACATCTCTGGAAGTGAACTGATAATCTCTGCAGGTGATCACAATGCAGAAAGAACATCAGCAAGAATGGCCTGCATTAAAGGCAAATACAAAATAAGACATTGTTCTTTTCTGTTTAAGCCCCAAAATGCAATGATGGACAACTTAACAGTACATAACAGTCTGAAGTATTTTACAATATCCATCATTCGTAGTTTTAAAAAATAAGCCCCAGCAACTTAACCAGAAGCTTCTCTCATTAAATCTTCAGCAAAGAAATGCTTTTTTTTTTTTTTATCTCCAGTCTCTAACGATAACACAACATCCCCCTTGGTTTAATTCTTTAAGCCAAAGTTCAAGCAATTTAGAAACTGTTAAAGTCCAGGTTAAGGCTGCTAGATGAATTTGGAGTGTTTTTGAGCATTTCCCATATAGAAACTTTTCAAAAGGTCATTATTAAAAGCATGGCAGAATGGATAGGCATGGAAGTTATAAAACTTAAAGACTGTAAAATGTATTTTACATGTAAAACTTGCCTCTATCAAACAAAGCAGAGTTGTTTAAGTTACTTAGTAAGTCCTCAATGTATAACATGTATGTGTTATTAAGAACACTCTTTTCTTAAAGCCAAGGTAAAAGAAGACAAGAAGAGTGTTTTCAGTTTGCTGGTTGACAAGAAGAGTGTTTTCAGTTTGCTGGTTGAAGTAATGGGATCCACCAAAGGCTTCTGGTTAGCTAACACTCTACCACATACTACACACCAGATAGGAAGTACACCAATATAGCATTTTCAACTTGTCTGTAATCTGTAAATGCTGGTTAAAAGAAAATATTTCTGTGTGGTACATTATTAAAATTGGAAAAGCAAACAAAAGCAATAGCTTGGTGTAGTCTACTCAATACCCCATTAACTAAATAGTTCAGAACGAGATTTCAAAAAGCTTCAACATCAAAAATAACTATAGCAATTTGAAAGAACAGGAATTCTTTAAATGTTATAATCTTTAACTCTTCAAAATTTTTTTTCATTTATGAGCCATTTATAATGTCATTCTAAAAATTTATTACCAGGAAAGTGAAAGGCTGAATTAACTTTTAAAGTCAAAGCAAGCATAATGGCACACACTTCTAATCTCAGCACAGTACTCCAGAGAGCTGAGAACTTAAGGCCAGCCTGGGCTACCTAATAAGACCTTGTATAAACACAACAAGAAGGAACCACACACACACACACACAAAGAATGAAAGAGAAAACTACCAATTTACTGCCATCTTACCAAATACGTACTTATTTTACTAGATTGTACACTTTCCCAAATCCTAAGTACAGATGTTGGAGAGATGAACCAATGGAAACATGAGCCAAAACTCTCCATGAGCAGGTCTGAATTTATCTCAACCAGAAGATTATAACTCATGATCACATTCTTATTTGAGTGTCACTGTGTAGATTGGGAAAGGGGGGAAGGGGAGAAAGAACTCTGAAACTTCTAGATGTTTGCTTTTTTTTTTAATTTTTTTTTTTTATTATTTATTCAACTGTGGGCATGTGCGTGTGTGTGTGTGTGTGTGTGTGTGTGTGTGTGTGTGTGTGTGTCTGTGTATGTGTAGAACCACGGACGAATTCGCGAACCACCATGGACGCCTCCACCTCCTTCTGCCCTGGGAGTCACAGGCTCCGCCCTACCAGGATCAGAAGCGCAGGCCGCCCCCGCTTCTGCCTGGCGTCTATACGTGGGATCTGGGATCCGAACTCAGGACCTTCCGCCTGCAAGGCGGAGGCTTAACCCCTGAGCCACCTCTCCAGCCCCGATGTTTGCTTTTCTAACTACACCCATGCTTGGTTCCCATCCCCAGTCACCAAACCTGTCATTACTGATGGGAATGTAATATCTTCTTCAGGCATTTAATTAGCTTACATACTTCCTCTAGAACCTTTACTTTTTGGGGGGGAGGGGGTGGGCATGTGTGTCTGTGTATGTATCAGAGGGCACTGCGTGTATCTGTAGAGGTTCAAGGATGACTTTGGAAACCACCCTGGATTGCTTCTATTTCCTCTTTGGTTTGCTCTGGAGTTTACCAAGCTCCACTTTCCACTAAAGTATAGGCCATCTCTACAGTCTTAGAACTTTTACTATTAATGTCTGCTGCTGTTTTCTTGTTTCTACACTTCATTTCTTTCTAAGAGGAGGGGATAGTTGTAGTTTATTCTCTTTTTGAACGCATAAATACATACATTTAACTCCTTAACTAGAAATGACTTCTAAAACAAGAGATGTTTGCTTCTCTATAGTTACTCCATTTTATTTAAAAAGAAAAACCACATCTCAGTAGCAAATCAATGTAGGAATCTCAAATCCTGGCAAAATTAAATATTTAGCATTCTGCTGTGATGCTGTATTACAGCCACAAAATTCCTTAAGCCAAAATGTTGACACCAAGTCTAGTAGACAGAGTTGTTACAAAGCCTTGGTGTCACACACTTTAATCATGCCTTCTAGCTTTACACTTCTTTTTAGCTTTTTTTCCAGTCAATTATATAGACTATACAGATGAAAAAATTTAACTTTCCACCCAACAATAGTCAAATGTATGTGTAAATAGCATGAGAATTGCCAGTGGTCAAGAAACATTTTTCTTCTTTGTGAAACAGTGATCTCCAGACTGAATTTACAAACCTGAACTGAACAACTCTGTTCCAAGTAAGAGAAACATGACTTTGAAGATTCACCAAGGGGAAACGGGACTTTTTTGGAGGCAGTCTCATGTAGCTCACTCAGGCTGATCTGGAACTTGTTGTACAGTCCAAGGTGACCTACTGCCTACAGCTCCTAGTGCTGGGATGACAGGTGTGCATGTCACTGCACCTGGTTTTAGAGTGCTGAGAATCAAACCCCGGTCCTTGTGTGTGTCAGGCAAGTTCTCTTATCAACTGAGCTACATATTCAGTCCTTCAAAATATTTTAACTTACACTGCTTAGACATACAAATTAATATTAAATTTTAGGGAAATAAAAATACCTCTGAATTTTTCTTTGGTAACTGACCATCATATACTACTCAGTTAAGGAGTCTGATTATAAATGTGGAAAATCAGAGCCAGGAGAATATTTGCAAGTCTCTATGTGAAGAGGAGAGGAAAGAGGGTGGAAGAAGAGAGAGATGGTGAGAGAGGAGGAACAGGAAAGGGAGGAGGAGAGAAAGCGAGAAAGGGGGAAGAGAAGGAGAAATATAAGCTGAGATCTCCTATCTGCAGCAAGTCCAAGTTCTCTCGGCAGTCATCTTTTGCAATCTACTTGTTTTTAAGTAGGAAGCAGTAATAAGAACAAAAATAAGGGAAGAATTCCAATACTCTTCTCAGCACCTTTCTAATCCAAATACAACACGAAATCAGGAAGCTTCCAACAGTCTTCAGAGGATTTCCAAGTGTATTGCATTTCCACCAAAATTCTATTGAAAACTACTACACAAGCAGAATTTTCTGTCAGGAACTATAGAGCATGTAATATGGTTGGCTTGAAGAAAGAATTCTCAAAGATTTTTTTGATTGTGGCCATAAATAGAGGCGAATATACAGATCTAAAGATTAAGCTCTCTGGTGTTTTATTGCTCATTATTTTCACTCAAACCTACAGTGAAATGTCACATGTGGTCATACTATGGGTTGGGTAAGTCAGATGATATTGGCATTCTAAAAATAAAGACCTAAAGAGATAGCAAAGGTGATCAAGGATCAATTCACCTAAACCAATGCCCTGTATTTTCCACTGTTCAAAGGGTTGTAGACAATCCATTGTCTTCCACTTCAACTAGTTGCATGGTCCATGTGAGAAAAGAGCTGTGGACTTGCTCTTGACCTGAAAAGATTTCATCATGGAAGATTAATACTGATGCTGCTGCTGCCTGTTACTGGTTGTTTCTCTTTGCAGGTGCCAATATCGGTCAGAGAACAGGATTTCAGTGGCAGGGTTGTTGCTATATTGTTATCTCTTCAGAACGAGGCACAAGGAGAGATGAATGCCACATCGCAAGGAGCAAAAGAGAGAGAGAGAGAGAAATGGTGTCAGGTGGCATGTTGGATGTGATTTTGTTTCAGTAGAGATTGAAATGACTGTAAATTCTTAGCTGATTTCTTTGGATCTTTGCGTTGGTGCTGATACTGCTTTGACTACTCCCATTTCAATTACAAATTGGTTCTTTCCCCAATAAAACTTCTGGCACTTCTATCTAGGGTTTATAAATTACATGTTTCTCCTTTTGTCACCCATGCATGCACACGCACACATGCTGCCAATCCCTACCTTAAAATTCACTACCAAGATATCAAAACTTCTGCATATATTTGCTCCAAATAATCACATATTCATCAAAATCAAGATGATGTTGAAATCTGGAAACCCATGTTATTATTGTGCATATCACAAGCAATAATAGTGTCAAGATATAGAAACTGATTCAACTTAAAAGTCTACTTATCAGTTTAGGATACTATGATGGGTAATAAGCATTTTTAACAAGTACTATGGTGGGGCTGGAGAGGTGGCTCAGACATTAAGCCTTTGCCTTGCAGGCGGAAGATCCTGAGTTCAGATCCTAGACCATATGTATAGACGCTGGGCGGAAGTGGGGGCGGCCTGAGTTTCTGGTCCTGGTAGGGCAGAGCCTGTGAATCCTGGGGCAGAGTAAACAAGGAGGCAGTCCATGATGGTTCCCGAATTTGCCCCGTGGTTCTACACACACACACACACACACACACACACACAACTGAATAAATAATAAACAAAAAAACAACAACAAAAAAACCCCCAAAAAACAAGTACTATGGCTACAGAGGGACTCTAGTGGAACATGATGGTTTTTCACTGAATGTGTTAAAATCCATAGGAATTACTGAAAATATTCCACACAGCTGTCTTCAACTCCAGAATAATGATCTGATTATACAACAAGCTAGTAGGGCTTTTCATAACACAAATTATTTTGGCATAACTAGAATTTATCAAAGGCTAATACCAAAGAACAACAAAACAACACCAACAACAAACAAAATCAACCAGTTTATCATTTCTTAGTTTGCTTAAAGTCACATGGGTCTCAGATATGTAAAATGAGTTGTTAGTGGCTTTGCCTTTCATAAGTGATTGTGTACATGTGTGTAGACCAGAGGTCAACATTGGGTGCCTTTCACCAAACTTGGAACTTACCAATTCCATTAGGCCAGCTGGACAATCAGCTTTAGGGATTCACTTGTCTTTATCACCCCAGCAAGATTACGGACATATAGCATTGTGGTTGGCTTTTATATGCATGCTACGGATTCAAACTCAAGCTTCATGTTTATATAGCAAGCACTTTACCAACCAAGGCCTTAATATGCTTTTTTGAAAACAGAAAATGGCTTTCTTTGCAAAACAAAACAAAACAAAACAAAACAAAACAAAAAAACCCTTTTAATAACAATTGGGAGATGCTTGTATAATCAGTAGCAAAAAGTTAACTTTCTTTTTGAAATAGTTTCAGGGATAATGTAGTCTCGATATATTTTAATTATATAGCTGATTATGAAATTCTTAAGATATTTTAAAAAAATTATAGAAGTGCTTACAAACTTCCTAAAAAAACTGTCAAATCTTAAAACTAATAATACAAAATATTCTAGCAACATAACAACATGAATACAATACCCAAGGAAGGCAATATGTGAAAGAGAGAATATGTGAGAAGCATTTGACTTAAAACTGCTCTCTTTCCTCTGTAACAAAAGTGCAGAATGTATCCTTCCCAAAGGTAAGAAAAAGCAAATACCTCACTCTCGACAGGCAACAGAAGTCACTAGGGAATTAGTTCTTCTGAACACAAAGAATTTCCTATTCATGTACAGAGAAAAAAATTCCAGAAATAAAATATATGGAAATAACCACTGAAATCTAGGCGAGGGAGTTGAAAGATGGCTCGCAAGCATAAAGATCTGAGTTTGGATCCTAGATGCCACATAAAAATGCAGGGAGGAAATGACAGAAGTTTGCACTTCTCTGGAAGGTAGAGCCTGGGAAATTCCAGGGCAAAGCAAAACGGAGGTAGAGCATTCCAGGATGTAGAACAATCCAAGTGATTCCCCAAAGCACCCTTGGGCCTCCATAGGCACACAATGCCCTCTTCTATACACACCCACAAAACTCAGCAAAAAAGGAGGAGGAAAAAGAGAAAGAGAAAAAGAAAGAGACAGGAAGGAAGGAAGGAAGGAAGGAAGGGAGGGAGGGAAGGAGGGGGAGGGAAGGAGGGAGGGAGGGGGAAGGAGAGAGAGAGGAAGGGGGAAGGAGAGAGGGAGGGAGGGAGGAAGAAGGGAGAGGGAGGTAGGGAGGACGAGGAGAAAAATGTTCATATTCAGGCTTGTCACTTGTGATCTGCGTTATTTCATACAATGCAAATGTATATCTTTTCATTCAAGAAGTTAAGATTCACTCACAAACTAGTTAAAACTTACTAATAAAATTAACTGGCTTGCAATGAGAGCTTGAGTTGTGGCTGTTATGAGACAGACTGTGGAAAATAAGTCACTCATGAATGAGTGGGCAAGGATACATAAACTCTTAGCTGAAACAGTAAGTATTAAAAGAGTTACTTGCTTTATAAATAGCAAAAGAAATTATGTGTGTGTGTGTGTGTGTGTGTGTGTGTGTGTGTGTGTGTTTTGAACTCAGGCCTCATACTAGGCAAGAGTTCTAGAAACAGGATCTGGTTGGTGATCCTCCCACTTTAGTCTCCTGAGTTCTGGGGTTATAGGAGTGTCTACGATTCCTAGTTAAGAATTTCTGATATATTGAAGGATATTACACAGTGACTTCCCTAACCTCAGAAGACAAAGCTAATAACAAGCACTTAAGTAATGTTTATATTAGTTTTGTGGAGATAATTAGAAGTATCTATCTACTTTAACCATGAACTTCTGAAGATTTGTGCGAGACTATTATCATACTTAAACAGCTTATTTTCTCTCTCTATATATATATAGAAATGGCATAAAGTATAAATTGAACATTATAATATAGTAGTAAATATATTTTTTGCATATGTCAGTTCACATTTTCAATTATGATTAGCAATATGAAATATCACATATCCTAAATTATCCATTTTAAGAAACATTAAATAGATCTACTCTTCTAAATTTTTATAACATTGGATCCTAAAAAAGTTTATACTTCAGAGCTAACAAATTTCATCTAATAATCCTGCTTATGCAAAGAGTTTACTACAGGAAGGAAGGGAGCAGAGAGGGAAAGGGGAAGGGGGGACAGAACCTCTGCTAATGAAGAGTCAATTCTAAAGCTAAACTTTGAGGGGGATTTTTGACTCAGCAAATTTCAAGACTTCTTATCTCCTCGAGTTAGGACAGGAACAATCTATGGACATAGGTATATTCTGTGACAGCCAACAAACCTAGAAACATCAGGAAATAAGAAAGAAGTGGTAATAACTTTCTTTTGAATCAAACCTGTCCTTTCTGCATTAAAGTCTGTCTAATCTGTCAAAATAACCTATTTTTAAGCTTTGCTTTCAAAATCTATTTTCAATATAAATGAAGCTACTGCCTATCACTTCAAGCAGCTGCTCTTTAGTTGTTCTATAAGGTGATACACATTACTTGCTCAGCAGACTTTCTTTATAAACACATTCATTCTTCTCACTCAAAGTAGTCTTGAGAAGAAAATATACTCATCTTTCCTCCCAAAATATTCCATGGTGGAAGTCAAAGGTGAGGTGGAAATGCAGGAAAATGTGAGAAGACAGTTAGAATTAAAAAACCAAATGTTGAAGTCAGACCCCAGGAAAGAGGACAACATGGTAACATGTCAGGGACAAAAAGTGTAGCTGCCAACTGACTATTAGCTATATTATTGTTCTCTAACAGTTTAAAATTACTAACTAGATGTGTAAAGAAGTATATTTTTGAAAATAAAATTTCATGGACAGCAAGTATTTTCAAAGTACCAGCATAATTCTAAACTCAACAACTGATCAACCTAAAACAAAAATACTTCTAAAGATTTTTCAAAAGTGTATTCTTTTAATACATATAGTCACTTTTGACTCTACCTGCTATAAATTGCATTGTCATGCAACAGATTCTTCATAAAATAAGATGCAGATATTAAGAATCTCACCACTTGGGCTGGAGAGATGGCTCAGGAGTTAAGACCTGCCACGAAGGCAGAAGGTCCTGAATTCTGGTTCCAGGTCCTATGTTTTTGAAAAAATGTCAGGCGGAAACAGCAGCAACCTGCACTTGGTTCTGATGGTCAGAACCTGGGAAATTCCGAAGCACTGCAAAAAGGAGGTGCCCTCTGACACACACCCACACACACACCATCCATAAATGAATGAATGAATTTTAAAAAAGAATTCACCACTAGAAAGAGTAATTTGAAAATAGTAAGTCTTCACACAAAGTTCTAAATAGTATATAGTATGAGTATAAATATGATACATATTTGTATCAACATAACTAAGATTATACTAAGCCATAATACCAGTATAAACAAGTACATACCTAGTATCAACTAAATCATAGTATCAGTATCCTTCTATTGCCAAAGGTTGATCAGAAAACTCTTGGTAAATTTTTATATGGGACATAAAACATACCCCCTTAAGAATTCTATTTCAAAGCAGCTGAGGCAGACACACAAACACTTGTTACTCATTTTTTGTGAAAATCACCTTCCTTTTCATGGTTCCATTATTGTTACAGACCTATACTATACTATACTATACTATACTATACTATACTATACTATACTATACTATACTATACTACTATATTATTACTATAACACTACAGTTCCATCTGTTAACGAGAACAGACTGAGGTTGTTAAGAACATTTCAAAGAGCAATCATTAATCAAACAGAAGTATGTTGAAAAAAAAAGATGAAATAAGCCATTATGAGATAATTGCTCAAATAATTTATAATGAAGCTTTTTGGGCAATGGCATAGGCAAACATGACATCATGAAGACCAGTACAAACTGAGTGTCTTGTTTCTAACAAATTGGTCCGACAACATTTCTAACAGGTGTTCTCCATTTAGCATGATGCAGATGTTGTAATTACTTGAGACTCTTGGTTGTACCCCAGGAAAATGACTTTACAAATACTATCTTCAATTAGTGCAATTCTATCTAAGTATCAGCCTATTAAATATTTAAATAAATAATTGATAAGTAGAAAAAAATCGAGTCAAAGAAAAAAATTAGTCTATTAATATAGTCACTTTGTTTTGATGGGAAAAATTTCCTATCCTGGTTTTCGGAAATGGTCTGAACTAAAATTAAGGCCTTTAAAAAAAGATGGATTGATTACATTTCAGAATGTACAAATAATTACAAAATGAAAACATCATAAATATTTATAATAATATTGTAGTAATTCTCAATTATAACATGTTATTATTAATGTTTAGGCTCTTTAAAAGTTTTCATGAAATTCTTAAAGACATTTAAAAAAGCATAAGTGAGAGTTAAACAAAATAAATAAATTGCTGCTTATTTATAATTTGACATTTTAAAGTGAAGTATTAAAAACTAGACATTGTATGACAGAAAGTGATATCTTAAGAGTAACCTAAGAATATTGAAGACTGGCCAGTAATTACTCCACACAGACATGTATATCAACATGTGGATATTTCTAAGTTGCCAGAAAGTAATATATTCAATATACAAATGCAACATATGTGATTTTAGTATACCCCTTTGCTTGTATTTCAAATTTGAGATCTTTGAAGTTTTGCTTTCTGAAACAGAAAGATTAGAAAACACAATTCTCAATAGACTCTGGTAAAAAACTAAAAATTCAATATGCTTCACATACCTTTTTGAGATGTCCTAGTCTAAGTTTGAAAATTTCCTCCTGTTCATGATATTCTGCCAAAGTTAACCTGTCAAAAATAAAATTTTCATTCTACTTTGAGATTGACACTAAAATTTTAAAAATAAGCAAACCAAACAAATGCAAATGCTAAATAATGATTAACTTTCAGCCCAAAATACATAAGGCAAAATTTCTTTAAGATAATCTTCATACTGTATTTAATACTTATGACTGGAGTAATAAATTCAACTCTTTGGTCAGTGTCCTATCTATCTCAACATTCTGGTTTGAACTTATAACCAATACAAGAATAAGAAGGTAGAAAAAAAAAAAAAAAAAGCAAAACGAAAAGCATAAAAACTTACAATATGTACCATGAAGAAAATAGAAAAAGTGGTATGATGACTAACAGTATCATTCGCTTTGATTGTCTGACAACCATGAGAAGCCTGAAAGTACATTCTAGCAAGTGCAGAATCTTAAAATAGTCTCCATATGAAATAGTAGTGGGAGAAGTGAGCAGGAAAGCCACTCAGTGAAGGGACATTCAGGTTAGGTGAAGAATTTCAATTTTACTTTCTAAGTAGCAAAAAAGTCACTAAAGAGAAATCAATCCAGTTGGGAGGACATTTTCCCTTCTTTTCCTTGGCATTATGAATGAACAAACAAGATAAAGAAATGCTAAAACTACAGTTAAAGCACCAAATTTTTATATTATAGATCATTCACTCCATTCCAGGCTGGGGACACCCCAAGTGTGCACTTTATCACTGACCTATATGCTCAGACTTAAATCTTTAACACAAGACTTTACATCTTTCAAATCTTTATCTTTAATTCAAAATACTTGCATAATTTTGATAGCCATGTAGAACTATAATGAGACCATATACTTTATAACATTTCTTAAAATATAATTTTATATTCTGAAATAGTAAAAGAAAAAGAAAAAAGTAAAAGACAATTTCCATTTCATATTCTAAGTCTGACTGAAGAACTGCTCTCACCCAATATATTCAAGCCCTTGCTTTTTTGCTTACTTCTCTGTTTATAAAACTCTTAATTCAGACATGGTTCATGTCCCTCAGCAACATTTAGTATAAACAATATTTCCTTTTAAATTTAGTAATTCTGAAGCAAGAGCTGTCAAAAGAAATAAATTGGTAAATCTAGATAATATTCCGTTAAAAACATTTCAAGAGTGAAAAAATGAAACATTTTAAAGTAAGCCTACCTATTTTCAGAGTAACACAATTACAGGGTTATACTGACTATAGCAATAGTTGACAGCCACTGAAGTGATTACAGCAAACAGAGAAAAATTAATTTCTGTAGTAGGAGTGGGAGCACATTACTATAATCAAACCTTTGTAATCTCAGCACTTGGGAGGTCTGAGGCAAAAGGATCAGAAATTTTAGATAAGCCTGGGCTAAAGGCAAGAAGACCCTGTTGTAAGACAGACTTAAGTGCTGCAATGTGAATATAGAGGGAATGAGAGAAGGAGGGGAAAAAGTGATACTACAAGAAAACACAGCAAGGAAACAAAGCGTAGCATCTCAACTCCCTTAGTCAAGACAGCTGCAGGGATCTTACAAATAGCTTCTGCATATGC
This sequence comes from Typhlomys cinereus, assembly GCA_023101885.1. Taxonomy (NCBI): domain Eukaryota; kingdom Metazoa; phylum Chordata; class Mammalia; order Rodentia; family Platacanthomyidae; genus Typhlomys; species Typhlomys cinereus. Next base: position 2,211,318 of record JALPQD010000307.1, on the reverse strand, counting down.
ACAGACAGGCTAAAGTTTCCTTTTTATGTCCATTAGTAGAAAGAAGAATGGGCTCAGAATTTTGTCAAACCATGGAAATCTTTTTTAGCTATTTATTTTTAATAAAGATGCAGACTCTATAAATTTGTTCACTTGTGTGTGTGTGTGTGTGTGTGTGTGTGCGCGCGTGCGCATGTGTGTCAGAAGGCACTGTATGTCCCTGTGGAGGACCAAGGGTGACTTTAGGATCATCTGGGGTTGCTTCTACCTCCTTTTTGCATTGCACTGGGATTTCCCAGGCTCCGCCCACTAAGGCAGGAAGTGTAAGCTGCTGCCCTTTCCACTTGGTGTTTTTTTTTTTTTTTTTTTTTTTTGCATGGGACCTGGGACCTGAATGCAGGCCCTTCTGCTTTTTTAATTTTTTTTATTATTATTTATTCAATTGTGTGTGTGTATATGTATGTGTGTGTGTGTGTGCAGAACCACGGGCGAATTTGGGAACCACCATGGACCACCTCCACCTCCTCGTTTACTCCACCCTGGGATTCACAGGTTCCGCCCACCAGGACCAGAAACTCAGCCCCCCCCCCCCCCCCGTGGGGGTCTAGGATCTGAACTCAGGACCTTCTGCTTGCAAGGCAGAGGCTTAACCCCTGAGCCACCTCTCCAGCTCCATATTGTAAATGTTTTGCTAATGGTCTTTTAAGTTTTTTATTTTGGGCATTTAGAAATTTTTGTCTTGATTTCATATCATGCAGCTTTACTGAATTTAATGGCTTTTTCTTGTGTATTTTTGAAAATATTTCATTCATTCATTCATTCATTCATTCATTCATTCATTCATTCATTCAATGTGTGTGTGTATGTCAGAGGGCACTGTATATCCCCATGGATGCACAAGGGCAACTCCCAGAAACATCCTGGATTGCTACTATCTCCTTTTGGCTTTGTTCTGGATTTCCAGGCTTCATCCACCATAGCTGGAAGTGCAGGCCATGTGGTGCTTTTTATGCCTGGCCTAGGTTCTGAACTCAAGGCAAAGTCTTAATACTGAGTCATCACTCTAGCCCTCTTCCACATTTGTTAAAATGTGTGTCTGTGTGTGTGTGTGTGACAGAATCATGTCATCTGTGAAAACAGCTGTACTTCTTTACATTTAGAATGTGCTCTTTTTCCTGCTTTCTTCAGACTTTTAGCACAGTATTAAATAGTAGTGAATTATACAAAAACAGTGATTCAAAGGAAGTTCTTAGAAGACATCTTAAGAATATACTGCTAAAATCTGTGCTAAAGAACATTAAGCTATCAAACATATGAACTGAAGTTGAGTCTGGGGCTTTTCCCTCTATTCATCGGTACTGTAAAGGACTCTCAAGCAACTTGCTTAGTTTGATCAATCACTTGCCACCAAACACACAGAGCAGGGCTATTTCAGAGGCAGTTTAATGTCAGCATGTGCATTACAATGGAATGACAATGAGACAGAACTATATCTATTCAACTATAGAGCTGTTAATGCCTTGGAAAACAAGTAGTAAGCAAAACATCTAACTAAAAAAATAGTCTCATCAAGAAGGAGAAAATAAAACTCAGTCAAATGTCTATGTAGTCGAGCTTAGTATCTGTTGACTACTTTCCAGTGTCAGCAACTGTGCTGGACATTCAGACTACTGTGAGGAAATAGTGAAACCAGTGCTTCAGCACAGACCAGCAGGCACAAAAGGTCACGGACACCTGATCTGAAGAGTTGTAACAGATGAGGAAGGAAAGGTCAGCAAAGGTTAAGCACAAAGACAGATGAAGAGAAGCAAGGAGCAAAGCGGGTAACAGCACAACAGAGAGAAAAGCACTGCCCATGTAGAAAACCCAGGTTGAGTGTTGGGACAGTACATTGATAAAAAGTTGTGAGGGTCTAACTTCTCAAAGGCTACAGGAGTGTATATGTGAATAAGACATGATGAGACAAGTGTAAACGGAGATCTAAGTAAACAAACAGTCCTTGTACCAAGACTTGGTCATGGAAATGAAAAGAAAGGGATGATGAGAGGAAAGTAACATCTGCAGTGATTCCCAGAGTTCTGGTCTCATGAATGCATGGATGAGGGTGCGTCACTGGAGATAAGCAGCAGCTTTCAGGAAGGCAGCAGTATCAACTAGACACTAAGCATGTTAAGAGTTTAAAAGGAGGCTGTGAGGAGGAAGTTTTGATCAATGGGAAAGAGGAAGTTTAGCCAGGTCAAACAAGTCCTGCTAAGGGTTTTTGTATTCTATCTTTCAAGTAATTGAGAGCTATGTCAAGGTTATAAGAATAGATTATGGATCTAGACCATAGTTGGGGGGATGTAGCTAAAAAATAACTTGGCTACTTGGGTTGGAAAAGCAACAGTAAAAGGATGCATAGATAGATGTAAAATTGGGCATTTCTAAGTACAGAATTAAAGGCGATGCCTTCTTTAATAGAACTACTCATTTGCTAACCATGATTTATTCTTTTTATTTATGAGCGAGAGAGAAAGGGAAAGAGAGAACACCATGGTATATATGTAGAGGAGGCGGGACTTTTGGAATTTGGTTCTCTTTCCACCATGTGTCTTCAGGGAACAAACTCAGTTGCCAGGTATTTGAACAAGTTGCTTGCTCAGTCATCTTACTGGCCCTTTCTTCTTTTTAATACCAACAGGCAAATGTTATAATTGTACAAGAAACTTCGGAATGACTTGAATGAAGTTTTTTGAGATGGATTTGGAAGAAATCAAGAATGGTTACTCACACATGTAGTATCAGCTTCTTGGGAGACTGTGACAGAATAGCTTGAATCTAGGAACTCAAGATTAACTTGGTCAGGAGCAAAATAAAGGAATGGGGAAGAGAGATGAAGATGAATGAAGGAGAGGAAGAACAAGACAACAGCCACATGCAGGGCTAAAGAGAGAGACAACAGATCAGCAGCAAAGCGAGTCTTTCTTTGCCTTTGCTTACAAGTTTTCAGGAAGAAACCAATAGAGAAAGAGCACAAAGTTAATGGGAAGATAAAGGAAGTATTGACAGAAGTCCCTGACATAGCAGGGGTCATAATTCAAAGCACTGCCTTCCAACAGAGGAGAGAAGAATAAACATACATAAAACATCAAAGGGCACACACTTTTAACTTTAATTATTGGACATAGAAGGGAAGAGAGGTAGAGAGAGAGAAGACATACACAGGCAGGCTATGGTGCATGGGCGAAGGTCAGAGAACATCTTCAGAGTCAGTTCCACCATGTGGACTTTTAGAGCTCAACCTCGGATTGCCGGGTCCATGAGCAGGCTCTTTTACACACTCAACTATCCTGCCAGCTTCTATATTTTCTCCATACATAAATGTGTATGATATCCCAACTTTTTTATAAGCATGAAACTTCTAAAAGCATCTTTGTCTTTTGAATTACAAAGCATAATTAGCACAAAAAATTTTAATAAACAAAGTAGGAAAGGAAAAACAATATCCACAACTCTTGAAAAACATTGAGAACCAACTTTCAAAAGTTGTCCTCTGGCTTCTATGGTTAACTGACAGGCTGCACTGCAATTGGCTGGTGTGTTCTATTTCTCTTTCTTCCAAACCCACTCAAAAAAAAAAGTAGCAATAATTTGGACACTGAACTAGAACATAAAATCCTGAAAAGAATTCTTCAACAGACTTAGGAATAGAAGACAGGTAGAATTCAAACATTTGGAGTTCATTACTTTAGAGATAAGTTTTCAATAGTTACATTCTGGCTGTATTATTTTTGTTTGAAAAATCGTAAGTTAATTATGAATAACATCATTATTAGCATTCGTGCCACTACTAACAATTAAAAAGTAAAATTTAAAATAGAAGCTTACAGTTGTGGCAAATTTGGTCTAACAAAGGGATCATTTTCTGCTCCATTAACTGCTTTGTTTTTTCTTTGTTTTGGTTCAGAATTGGTAGAAGGTGCCTGAGAATTATTAGCTGTGGGAGGTTTGCGTTTGGCTAAAAGTTTTCTTTGTCTTTCAATATCTTCCCTTTGCTGATTCACCCATTCTTGTTGCCTGTATAAAAACGAAGAACAAAGCTATATTAACATCCCATTGATTTTCACAATAAAAACATGAGAAAAATACAAACATATAAATTTGTAAACCTCTAGTACCACTTTTGTGAAGCAACATATAGAAATCCTTCCACTTTCACTTGGAACAATCATTTGTAAGTGAGGTGCTTGTCTTCTAAACCCTCAGACTATAGAGACAGCTGCAGACACATGTTTTCATGGTACCTTGTCCTGCCTAACAAATACTATTCTTATACACACTTTATCAGAATGAGTTTGATTAGCTTACATCATCCCATAAAAAATAGACTCTAGGGCTGGAGAGATGACTCAGGAGTTAAGACTACCTTGAAAGCAGAAGGTTCTTAGTTTGGATCCTAAGTCCCATATAAAAATACCAGGCAGAAATGGCAGGGGCCTGCACTTCTGGCTCTGGTAGGAGCCTGAAAAATCCCAGAGCAAAGCAAAAAGGAGGTAGAAGCAATCCAGGATAATTCCTGAAGTCATCCATAGTCCTCCACAGAGACACACAGTGCCCCTTCTCTCTCACACACAAACACAGGCACACACACACAGAAACACACACACACACACACACACACACACTTGCATGCAATAAATACAAAACCAAAGAGAATATATCTATTTTACACTCTATTGCATCCTTAATTCCTATCATGGACACATAGTAGGTTTGATCAATAAAAATTGTTAAATGAAAGAAAATGAGCCAAACCAATACCTAACAACAGTTAAATACAGGGCAGATTTTACATGTACATTTTATCAGACAAGCTTAAAAAGGTGTGTTCCTAAACTTAAGGGGAACACAGGAAAGAGTTCTGGGAAATGCCCCTGGGTCCTTGCACCTCATTGGAGAGGAGGACCCAGAGGACAGTTTGGCATGCACATTAAAGGATGCTCCGGGGATAGGAGGGTGGAGGCACTGGGGGGGGCAGGGAGGAGGAGAAGCACTGGGGGATGGGGAGGGAGGGGAGAGGGGAGGGGGAACAGGGGGGTTGGGGGGAGGTGGAGAGAGAGAGGAGACTGGTGTACCTGTTAAGTTTGTATGAGCGGAAATTTAAAAAAAAGGCAAATACAAATTTAATATGAACAGGGTTACTTCTTAAGTTTATCTTCTGTTAAAAAAAAATTTTGGAGGTCTAGAGAGAAGGCTCAAGAGTTAAGACTTTGCCTCGCAAGCAGAAGGTCCTGAATTTGGATCCCAGGTCCCACATAAAAAACACCAAGCTGAACTGGTGGCCTGTACTTCCTGCCCTAGTGGGCAGAGCCTAGGAAATCCCAGGGCAAAGCAAGGAGGTAGAAGCAATCCAGCATGATTCCCAAAGTCACCCTTGGCTCTCTAAAGGGACACACAGTGCCCTCTGACACACACACACGTTTTTGTAACAATTTCCCTCCCAAAACATCATCAATGAAGGGACACACAGTGCCCTCTGATACACACACACACACACACACACACTTTTTTGTAACAATTTCCCTACTACATCATCATCAATGAAGTTGGGGATACGTTATAATTTGAAAAACAATGCTTTGCAAAAATAGGAGCTAGGGAGATGAATTAAGTGCTGTGTAAGTGTAAGAACCTGAGTGGGAAAACCTAGCAATCACATGATAAAGTTAGCATGGCAGCACACAAATATAACCCTATGCTGGGGCGTAGACAGGTATTCCTGAGGATTTGCTGGACAGCTAGACTAGCCAAAATGGCAACTTCCAGGTTCATGAGAGACAATGTCTCAGAAAAATAAGATGGAAAGTGACAGAGGAAGTAACCCAATGTTAACATCTGGTCTCAAAACATGCACAAAGTGACAAGCATCTGTACACACACACACACACACACACACACACACACACACACAAAATTTAAAAAAATTAGATTGTATTCTAGAGATGCATGCTAACGAAGTACTTTAACATGTTTCAAATTTATTCCTATGTGCTAAATTTTATGATTTCAAAAACAGTAAGATGTTGAACATAATTTATAATCCTTAAAAGTAATGAAAATCCAAACAAGCAATACAAAAAAAAATGCAACAATAACTAACTTCACAAGATTCTGAAATGCAAAACCATCTGTCCATTGTTCAGTAAATGAGGCACCATGTCTAACTGTTGTAAAGTGCCCAAGGCGTAGTCGATCTTGCATACTTTTCTCTCTGCTTGACAGTTTTTCTTGTGTGCTCTGAAAAAGAAGGAAAGTTGACATTCAGTTTTATTCATTTAAATTTTAAAAGCATACAAAGCAGAGGAGCTAGCAAAGAAGGAAATTTAGTGAGTACACAGTTACCTTTTCAATAAGAAGTTTTTTGCTCATCGATATGCATTTATTTAATCGTTCTTTGTACTTTTCAAGTAATTTTTGTTGATCATCTATTTGCCGTCTGAGATCACAGTTAGCCTACATTTCAAGTAGAAAATGCAAAAAGCCCAAAGTTAGCAAATAATAAAAAGGTCAGTAATATTTTTATGTTTTGAATAAATCATATAGTTGATAGCAATTGATACAATTAAGTGTTCTGGGGAAATGGAGGCAGGAGGGATCAAGATTTGAAAGCCAAATCCTGTTCCAAGAACAATACAAAAAACATAAAGTGGGGGGGGAGTTATTTCATTAAAAAAAAATTAATGATGAACACATACTTTTAAAAGATGCTAAAGACCAATTAGTAAACAGGAACTCATTAATAAAGCTATGAGATACCATGTTTCATCTCTTCTCAGATTAGTAGAAATTATTTTAAATCTTGTAATAGAGTTGGCAAGGATAGGGAACAACAATATAGTTTCTAGTTCACTGCTGTTAGAATTATAAACTGATACAATTATTCTGGGAAAAGTCTTGCCCTCTTCTATTACTGCTTTGTCTCTTAAACAGAAAACAGAGATTCTTTCCTTGTTTGCCACTGTCATAGTTAGATACAGGCGTCAACTTGATGGTTGAGGGCTTGATCTATTAGTAGTTGACTTAAACTTGGAGAGAACCTGCAGAAGACTGTTTAGTGAAAGGGAAGGCCCAGCATGGTGGATGGGACTAGTCCACAGGCAGGTAAATAAAATGGAGGGAACTGTTTGAGAAAGCCACTTTCCACACTTGCCACACATGCTGGCCTGGAAAGTAAGGATTGTTCCCCTCTCAGCTATTACGTGGATAGGGTGTGACCAGTTCCAGGCTCTTTAGTGATGGAGCATGCTCTCCTGCCAACCTGGATGAAGAACCCTAACCAGACGATTGCAAGAGAAAATAAACCCCTTGTTCCTTTAAAGCAGTTTTATCATGACTTTTATCAGCAAACATGGAGAGAAACGGTAACAGCCATAAAAGGCATGTATGAAGGATTTCTTAGCAGAATCACATTAGAAAAAATGGAAACAAAATATCAGCTAAAGGTAAAAAAAATTCATAAATTATGGTATATCCCTACAGTAATGCCTTATCATAGAAAGTGAAACAAGCAAACCATAATACCATGGTTCGAACCTAAAAATTGCCCCTCCAAGGGTTAGGTGTTAAAGGTTTGGTTGAACTGATGGGCACCCAGGAGGTGACTGGATCGGTATCACTAACTTCATCCATGGATTAGTTTTAACATCATCAATGGATTAGCTTTTTGGATGTAGAAAATCTGTCACCTGGAGCATATGAGTTTGCAAAGTACATTGTGGGCTGGAGAAATGACTCAGTAAGTAAAAGCGCCTGTGTGCAAAACAAGTGAGCAGACCTAGCTCAAGGGAGCCCACATGGTGGAAGGAGAGAATGGACCTCTGAAACTTTTCTGACCTTCACTTGTGTGCCTGCTCACATTCTTTCTCCCCCAATTTCTCCCTCTTTAAATAAATATTTTTAAAAAGAAAGATATATTTTGTAACTGGCCCTTTCCTACTTTGCTACTTCCTGGCTACCTTGAGGTAAGCAGTTCTGCTTTGCCACATATCCTTCTACTATGAAGCACCTGTCTTACCAAAGGGGCAGAAAAACAAAGCCAAGTGACCATGGATAAAACTTGCATAAACTGAGCTAGAATAAACCTTTCTTACTTTAAGTTGACTTGTCGAGGCATTTTGTTAAAACTCAGCAATACATATAACTATACTCATCAAGAGACTCTCATATATAACTTTCCGTAAAAACAAGGAATGCAAAAGGATCCATACATAGTAATTTTACTCAAGTTCAAAAACAGGTGGAAATATGAGTTCAAGCCCCAGAATCCATGTAAAAAGGCTGGGTTTGGTAGTTCATGCCTATATTCACATTCATGTGGAGGTGGGGGAAGGATATCTGGGGCTTACTGACTAGCTAAAAAAGACCCTGTCTCAAAAAAAAAAAAAAAAAAAAAAAAAAAAAAAAAAAAAAAAAAAAAGACCCTGTCTTCATTCTGAAGGTGACATCCAAATTTATTCCATGGCCTATACCAAACCTCCTCCCTCAAACCTACACACACCAATAAAAAAAACACAAAGGTGGACTGGAGAGAGGGCTCAGGGAGTAAGGCCTTTGCCTTACAAGCAAAAGGACAGGAGTTAGGATTCCCAGATCTCACATAAAAATGCTGGGTGGATATAGCAGTGACCTGTGCTTCTGGCCCTGGAAGGTGGAGGCTGGGAAATCCCATGACAAACCAGTAAGGGTGATTCCTGCACTCTGGTACAAAAAAACACACACAAGAAGAAAGGGTGAGGGAGAAGGGATAAGAAGAAAGACAACTTCTGGGATTGGGAGTTGATTCTCTCCTACCACACAGGTTTCAGAGATCAAACTCAGGTCATCAGCCTTGGTAGCAAGTCCAGTTCCCAGCTGAGGTATCTTACTTTTTTTAAAGTACAGTTTTATTGAAAATTCCATGGTTCTGGCCACAGTAATCTCTGTTGCAGAGAAACTGACCCACAGAAGACATACATGTTAGTGAAGACGGTTGTTGTCAGCACTGCATCTGGTTGAGGTCAATCCTTAGTTGGCCACTTCAGAGGGAGAGGCAAAAGCTACTGCTAGCCTCACTGTGAATGTGGCTACGGTCAGATAAGAGGAGGACACATTGTCTATGACCAGCTTTTTATTTCAAGTTTACAAGGAGTGACTTAGAAAATGAAGAATGTGTGAGAATTTAGAAAATAGTGTATACTGACACTTTTCACAATGAGCACTCCACAGTTACAAGGCATTCAAAGAACAGATATTAAATGGTTGTCTGAGTTAACAGTGCCTTAAATAGAACATCTGTATTCGTATAACTGTACAAACTTTTTTATACAGCATTTTCTTCTCCATTTTCATAACCAGTAGTATGACTACTAATATTACTAGCCTTTTGAAATTTACAAGGTGTTGTTACAATGCTATGTAAATTTGAAAAAGGAAGAGATTAAAAAAGAAAGAAATAAAATTCCCTAAGACTACAAGCAATAATTTGATCCTCAGATGTCGGGCATGTAGTAATACCAACTTTAACATGTAATAGGAACTTGTCTAGTGAATAGCTTCTCATATAAAAACAAATTTGGGGCCAGTGAAGTAGCTCGGTGGTAAGGTACCTCCTTGCAAACCTCGCAACCTGACTTTGTTCCCTGAAACCCATGTGGTATAAAGAGAGAACTGATTTCTTCTGTAAGTTATCCTCTGACCTCTATCCATGGACCATGGTATATGTGTGCACACCCCCTCCCTCTTTCTCTCTCTCCTGCTTTCTCTGTATCTCTCTCCCAAATAAATATTTTTTAGAAACACAAACTTTATAAACTTCCTTCTTAAAGAGCTAATAAAGCACTTTCACTTTAAAGTGGGTATTCTCAATCATGTACTTATACTTTTAGAAAGAGCTTATTTTCTCAAGTACAGAATACTTTACCATATTTACTATTTGCTCAGTAATTTCACTACTGTATAAAAAAGTTTATTCAATCCCTTTCCCCTCTGTGACGTTACTTACCCTGAGCAAATCATCTATGCGACCTTCCTTCTTTTCCAGGTCCTGATTTTTATTACTTTCTAATGCTGCTAATTTCAGCATTGTGAGATCAGTCTAAATGAAAGAAAGCTACCTTATTATCTATTATAAATGCTGTTATATACGTACATGAAAAGTTTGACCCAACCTCAAAACAGCCAAGAAAAACAGTGTTTGTGAACATATAAGTGGTATCCCAGAGCAATTTAGTGCACTTTTAATCTATAATCACTTATGAAGTATACAAGTCATAAAATTTTTGTGTAGAACATATTCTTTAGTAAACTCAAAATATACAAATGCTTTGTGTTATAAATTACCCTAGTTGATTCTTCAACTTTGTAAAATTACTTTTGATTTTTTTAACTGACATGTAAAGTTGTCCTAATTTATATTTGGACATGTTTCTGATATATGCACATAGGAGAAAATGGTTAAATCACATAATTTAATACACATTTGTTCAAAACCTATCTTCTTAGTAATGTTTCCAGTGATCATGAAATTATTAACTATAATCACCAATAGTATCTTGAGTTTCCTCCTTACTGAAACTTTGTATACTTTAACCAACACTGAGAAACTGAAAAGGATATACTATACTTACAGTACTCTAGCCTTGGGATTATTCAAAGAAAGTGGCTTTGAATGGCTTTTTTTTAATCCTCTGACCTCTATCCATGGACCATGGTATATGTGTGCACACCCCCTCTTTCTTTCTCTCTCTCCTGCTTTCTCTGTATCTCTCTCCCAAATAAATATTTTTTAGAAACACAAATTTTATACTTTCTTCTTAAAGAGCTAATAAAGCACTTTCACTTTAAAGTGGGTATTCTCAATCATGTACTTATACTTTTAGAAAGAGCTTATTTTCTCAAGTACAGAATATTTTACCATATTTTTAAGATACAGAGCAGTGTGGCTATGATATACTGTACTATATAGTACTCTAGCCTTGGGATTATCAAAGAAAGAGGTTTTACTAGACACACAGCAGTGTGGCTATGAAGTCTAAAGGAAATAAACTGGGGAGCCAAGGTGGTCAATCAATAAGATCTACCCTACCAATCCCAAGTCTGAAAAAGTGAAAAAACTAATGTATAGAAGAAAAAAAAAAAGAGGAAGAAGAAAACTTAGTAAGAATAAGTATCAATTCTGTTAACTAGTTTTAATTTTATTATCATTTTATATTTCCACCCCTACAATGAAGGTTCAGTAACTTTGATACAAATTCTAGTGTAACATGCAAATTTACATATTGGATTTTTTTTTAATATATTACAATACTTATATAAAGCCTTGAGTTCAATCCCAGCACCAAAAAAGCAAAGCAATCCCCCCAAACAAACAAACACCAAAAAAAATCCCTTAGGATCTGTGCTCAAAATGTATGAAAACTTAATTTATATATTAAAGTATAAAATAAATGCAAGTAAAATTTCAAGTGATGTTTCTAAGTTGTAGTATACGTGCAAACAACTGATTTACTGTTCCCTTATAACCACCATGGCAGCATCACAAAGCCATCCATTGCATCCATATTTGCATGTCAAATTAAAAAATAGTAAAAGAGAATTGACATGCTAGAGTTGTCCCCAATATTTTACTGGTTAAAACATTTGTTAGTGAGTAACAGAGGATAAGCTATTTTTAAAAATGTGTGTTTCTTTAAAAGTTAACTTTGTTGATTTTAATTTTATTTTATGATTATATCTAAAACATAGACATCTTAGTTGTCCATACAAAAATGGTCAGAGAGGTTTCTTAGAAATTATAATCAATTTTGTAGATTCTATTTACCTGGGCAATTTTAAAGGAGAACTGCTTTGGCTGCACAACAGGATGGTCCCCAAAAGCTAATGCAGTAGGAGAAGGGCTATTCGGTCGAACCTAAAAAATAGATATACATTAAAATTTCTACCTTCAGAGAAAAACGTTCAACTTAGCAACAATTATTAAATATTGCTGAAGACTTTAATCTTCTAATGCCAGACTTTAAAAAATTTTTAATCACAATTTATTTGTTGTTCAGTCCTATTCCTGAAGAGCTCCTATATAAAGTCCAGTGAGAACTACAATCATAAATTCTTGGATTTAAGGAATTTATATTCAAGTGCTGTAAAGTAAATCATAATGCTTTCATTAGTATGACTCCAAAGAAAGCTCAACAAATTTTTAATACAGTCTTTGTACCAGTAATAATGTATGCCCATAAATACTTTGAAATTAACTTAATAAGTTCTAGTTTCTATAGTTGCTGGTTTAAAATGTACTTATGAATAGCAGGCTGCTATACAGCCTGTCAACACCATCACTTTTTACTTGAAGTCAATGCTGAATCTTACACCTTTCCTTGCACATGTCAAGCTGCTGGCCACATGGAACAAAGTAAGTAAAATACAACTAAACATATCTACTGGCAGAAATCACAAGAAGATATAGGAAATAATAGCATTGATAAATAAGAGAAAGTCTGTGAGAATTTATAGTTCTTTAAATTACTGAAAGCCAGCTTCATTTTCTGGTTAGATACTCAGCTTTTGAGGAAAATGAAAAAGAAAAATCTAATATGCGAAACAATGAATAGAAAAGAACTGTCTTTAAAATGTTAAAAATAAAGTTACAAGGTTATTTTTATGTCCAAGATCTTTATTCTGTATGAAACTTAAAACTTAAGAGTGGACTAGGTAGACGGCTCACTGATTGAAGCCTTTGCCTCAAAAGCAAAGAACCTGAGTTCAGATCCCCATGTAAAAATGGCGGGTGGTTTTATGGAGGGAGCCTGTAATTCTGGGCCTGGAAGATGGAGCCTGATAAACTCCAGAGCAAAAGAATAAAGTAGAAAAGCAATCCAGGATGATTCCTGATGTCACTGTTGGGCCTCCACAGGTAAGGTAAACACTCTCAAATGCCCTCTTGCACACATGCCTGCACAGACATGAAAACACATAATATGTACCCCATACGAAGCTACAAAATAGAAAGCTTAACAGCCTATTTTTTTTTCTTTTTCTTAACAATTCTCAGAAACGATCTAAGCTATTACTTTCATTGTTAAGAATGTTACCCAACAAGAAGATAGAAATCAGAAACAGATAACTGAATATTGAGATTTATCTTAGTTCCACAGACTCAACGGCATTATATTACAAAAATAACACTTCTTTTGCCTCTACCACCAAAATGCTGAGTTTACAGGGGTGGGACACCATGCCTAGCTAAGAAGCTTACTTTCAAAAATACAAGTTCTAATGGCATTGAATCATTAAAGAAGATTCAACTCACCTACTAGAAATGGTTTTCTAAACATAAATAACAATTCTCAGAAAAATTTATAAAAGTTAATCAATGTATTTAACCTCTTAGACAAAGAGTATATATGAAAACCTTGAGCAATAAAAACTTACAGATGAGGAAGGAGTGGAATGTGAATGTGAATTTTGCGGAGAACGTATTACAGGAGGTATGCCTCTTACTGGACTTGAACCATTTCCCCCTTGGTACTAAAAGAAAAAGAAACAACAACAACAACAAAAAAAAAAAAACAAAGCAAATTAAAAAAACCCAGCATCATTATTTAGTAAAGCCAGAAAAGATAGCTGTTATTATAAACACAGCATTAACAGATTAATCTCAATATGTCTTATTTTATAATATGTGGTACGGAGATTGAACCCAGAGCCTCACATGTGTGTCTAGTTTCAAATGAGATTACATGGGTTCAGAAAATGCAAGACCAATGTTAGTTATAGCAAAGTCTTTAAAGACTTACAATGGAGTACTGATCATATGAACATGACGAGAATATGCTATGGGACCCACTGTTTTACATTCTCACTAGAGTTCTTATGGGGCTCACTTAAAGAAATAAATCATTCCCAAAGAACAACACAATTTATTTTCCCTCCAATGCTTAGCAGCTTCCCTATAGATGTTTAATAGCAGAAATGGGCATTGGTGAGCATGCTCATTAAACAACCTCCTGTACTGTAAGAATTTTTTCACTTTTATTTAGTTCCTAGCACATTGTCCAGAACAAAGAGGGCATTCAAGTGACATTTGATTACTTAAATTAATGTCTACCTCTAGCAAAGATTTTTTATGATATCAACACTGAGTGATGACTTCAACTAAAGAGGGTAAAGTAATTTGTGGCAGAAATAATTTTACCTTAGATTCTATAAGACAAAGAAGAGGTGGGGGGAGAAGGGGAAAAACTAAGCCCTAAGTGTTACTGGAATTCAACTTGCCCTTATCAGCCAATTCTGCTTTCATTCTCAAGTAAACAAGTATTTTTCAATTGATAGGTAGTATTTGTTGTTTTAATAATCATATAATATTTCCTAATGTAAAACTGGTGGTCAAAAATATTTCTATGTAGAAAGAAGAAAAGATTCCAGATTAGATTAGACTCCAAAAATATCACTTTTTTTGCAGGGCCTCTTTATTCACACCTCTATCAGTTATTAGTCTTCATTCACAGAGCTCAACATGACAGCAGTGTGAATCAGATTATGGACACAGAGTTGGGGAGGCTTCAAGCTCTATTCTGTTACTCCATTGAGTTTACCAGTTAAGTGAGCTAATATTATCTCTCATCATCTATAAAAAACAAGCATTATAATAATAGTTCGCTTTGCCTATTTCAGGGACAGTTACAGGCAAGTACATGAGAAAGTTCTTTGAAAAGTAGTAGTAACTAGGAAAGAGAATCACACACAGTTCTAAAGCTCTTCTCAAAAGCTGACCTTGGGCTTTAAAGAAACTATTTTTTAACTCACAGCAGAATTATACTGAATTAAAGAATTGGAAATAACCCTCAATGAACTTACTTCAAAATAGTCGCTAATTTTGTGGCCACGGCCCCCAATACTTTTTCCTAAAATGCAAAAGTAAAAATTTATATTGAAAGTCAGTCATGATTATCTATCGAATGATTATTACCAGAAAAATATGTCTATTTTAGACACCATTTATTTCACTAAAAACTCACAAGATGAGCAAACAAGATGGTTGAACAGGTACAGGTAATTGTCATACAAACCTGGCAACCTGAATTCAATTTATACAACTGTTCTCTGACCTGTTATCCTACACACATATTAATTTAAAAAAGAAAAAAGTTTAAAGCACACAAAAGCATTTAAGTGGGGTAGTAATGAGGCCTAACGACATAAATAAGGGTCCAAGGACATGGCTCAATGATAAAGTATTTGCCATATAAGCAAGAGGACTTCGGATACCAGAACCCAAGTAAATGCTAGGTGGGCATAATTGCAGCCTTGGAAGGCTAAGAGTGGGGATACTCAGAGCGAGCTGACTAGAAAGACTAGCCCCATCAGCAAGCCCCGGACATGACTGGGAGACCTGCTTCAAGAAAGTGGAAGTGATCGAGACACAGTAATGTTGGTTCTCCACAAGAATCCACACTTGTGCAAACAAGTCATGTATGTACATATGAAAAATGAAGGAAAATATTTGAAAAATGAAGGAAAATATTTTAAAGAATAAAACACATTTTAATAGATACTAATTTTTTGAAATTCAATACTGAAAAATTAAAGAAATGATATTCTTGATTTTAAATGGTGTATAATACATGATTTCTTCAAAAAACTAATAATATCAGTCAAAAGTTTTGCAAAATATAAATAAAATACATCTATTGATTCAATACTTACTTGTAACCATATGTTCACTTATTTTATTCAATAATTACCTAAGTGGTTAATAATAAAGGGCATTGTGAACAAACAATGTATTCTTTATTATTAAATACCTTATTTAATTCGAGAGGGGGGCAAATTCAGAACTTTCAGAAATTGGTTCTCTCCTTCAACCATGAAGGCAGGCTCCAAATATCAAACTCATATTGTAAGGTTTGCAGGCAGGCACCTTTACCCATTGAGCCACATTGCTGGCCCCAAATAATGTATTCCATGGTTCAAACAAGGTAGAGATATTTAAAAAAAGAGGGCTCAAGATAATAAATACTATCTAAAAGTTCTGAATATAGTCTGTACTTATTTATTAGAGGTCAGGGAGTACTAGATAGGTTTTATCCCAAAAAAATTTTGTCTCAAATAACACCCCTATAGATTCTGAAGGAATACTATCTATTAACAAAAATGCCTTTGGCTGCCCACTTAGAAGATATTTTCCCAAGTATTCTCCCCTAACTGTATCCAAATTCTGTTGTTTTATCAAGAGAGAAGCCAGCTCCTTACAGCTCCTGCTCCCAGTTCCCTTTCCCTACATCAGAAGTCTTCACTCCACACAACCCTATTTTTAAGGAGAAATATCAACCCATTGGCAATTTCAGCGACAGGCCTAATTTTTCTTTCAAGATTTATTTATACATGTTGTACCACATACAGTTCAGAGGACAACTCTCTCCTTCCTCCTCTTTTGCTCTTTTAAATTTATTTTAATGAAGTTTTTTCTTTGACAATTTCATTCATGCACATAATGTATCCTGTTGACTCCCTTCTCTGCTCTATTGGAAGATACCATCTAGCTTTACTAGGGCCATGTGTGAATACACACTTAGGACAGTCTTTTCTCCCGCCCCTTAATTCAGCAGTGAAGAGGGGGCTTCCTGAGTCCTTCCTCCACCCATGCCAGCTCCTGACAGGCTGCTCTTGTGCCCAATGCCGAGTCTCTGTGGTTACCTCTGTGGCTGTGTTGCTTATGTGAGTTTCAGCTGATTTTCCTGTTTCCACCTCTCCTGTCCCTGTATAGGACTGTTGGGATTAAAAAGTTGAGGCAAGCTTTTTTAAAACAAACACATCATGGATTCTGATGATTTGAGCTTGTCAGGGCTGAGCAGCAAGTCCTCTCACTGGTTTAGCCCAGGACTGATGTTCCCACAACAACAGCACCTGTGCTAGATATTACCAGTTGGAATGGAAACATGACTTAATCTAGTCATGAAGTTGAGAAAGGAGGCATATTCCTGGACTAGAAGCTCACTTCAAAGGAGGGGAAACAGTATCTTTCTGAAACAAATGTTGAGTGAAGAAGCAGAAACAAGTAGACTCAAGATAGGAAACCATCCTCAGCTGGAAGAAGCTGGGCATTTCTATGGATGACAGACTACAGGCAGACAGTCTGGCTCAACCAACCCAGAAGTCCTACCCTACCGGGGGCCTTGATATTAAAATTTTTTAAATCTACTATTGAAATATCAGTTAATAAGCTTTTATAATAAAATCATACATCCATTAGCCCTAAGTTGGAAGACCTTTCTAAGACCAAAAGTAAGGTAGTGCCAAGTGAGACACACACACACTACACACCTAAAAAAAAAAAGTCCTTATCTGACTCTTTCCTTCTACATAGGCAGTAATTGCAAATATATACCTTATTTCAGGGCTACATATCGACAGTTCATAGTCCTAGATCTTATAGCTGAAACATGTAAGGCTGTAAATAAATCACCATTATACATAACTAAAGAACTCAATCTATTGTACATTATTTTCAGTGTTCAAATAAAGGGTGATACCATTTTGTTGTCTACTACGAGATAGTGCAGACTAATGAAAAAGGTCTCTTAGCTTCTATCACAAAATGTAGGTTTATAAGAAAGCGTGAAAAATGGGTAAAATGAAAAGCAGCTGCTTTTTTAAACCTTGCTTTTACATCTTTTTAATAAAGAAGAGTTTGGGTATTTGTTTAAAAGCAAGATTTAAACTCTGTCTTAAAAAAAGTAAGAGGCTATTTTACCATAATTCACATGACAACAATAAAATGAGGAGACAAGGAAGCACTTGTCAGATCTGGACATGACCACTGTCTTTCTAGGACCAAAATCAAAAGATGAAGGAAAAGTCAAAAAGCCCCCAAACAGTAACCATAAGCTACAACAGATCTGTAGTATTTTTATTTTCTAGGTAAAATACAGTCCCAAGCTATAATAATTGAGAAATTACATAGTACAGATTCATAAAGCCACAAAATTACATATTCTGCAATTAGAGCATTAATTGGTTAAAAGTCAGGATAGCTTATTATAAATGCCTACTGGTCTCTGGAGGGAAATTGGTGCTTTGCTTACCCTGACTACTTTCATTCTGATTTTCTGCTTTTCTCTTTCTTCCCCTGGATGTTTCAGATTGTTTCTTCTCTGGTGTCTATGGAAAATAAGTTAACATAATTTTAAATGACGATTTTAATATGCAAACTTATTACTGTCACTATAAAACATATCTTTATCTTTAAGGCCAGTGTTCAATAGGATATAAATGCAGTTATTGACATGCAATTACTTTAAAAGATAAGTTATTTTTAGTGACTTTTAAAAAATTTCAAGTATAGTAGTGCTTGTACATATAGCCTAAAATTCATATTTAAAGAATTTGACTTTAGGAAAATGAGAAATCTGAAAATAATTAGACCTTCATGTTCCTAAGTGGAAGGAGATAAGTGGGAATCACCTTAACTGTCCTGTTGGTTTCCCACTACTCATCGTATTTAGTCTATAAATAGTAAACTTCAATGAGAAAAAGGGCAAAAAGAAAAAGTTACATTCAACCCTACCAAACAGGACTGATCACCTAAATGGCCGGCAGCATTTATCCAACAATTAAAGTAAGCTCTGGGATTATATCTTAAATCAGTGGGCAGGAGAGCATGACTAGGCGCATTCTGACCACCTGTGTCTGTATAGGTTCATGACTTGAACACAGTGCTCACATTTTTAAATGACTGAGTCTAAAGATTTCAAACCAAGAACAGTTTATGATATGAAAAATTTCAGTGTCCATAATACCATTCAACTGGCACACAAGAGCACTCACTCACTTTCAAGCTATTGCTATATTAGCACAGAGGAGAGAGAACAGCCAATTGCAAAGAGATGGCGTGTTCTAAACTATCTGGCTCTTTTACAGAGACTTGCAGACTCCTGCCCTAAATGGTGGTGCTGTCAAATTATAAGATGGTTCCTTGACACACAAATATTTCCATTAGGCTAACATAAGCATTTATTCAGTCTGGCACATTATTTTCTTCAGTCAAGAATTAAAGGCAAGAGTGAGAGCACAGGCAATGTCTCTAGGCCTTCAAATTCTAAAAGCCTCAACAATTTCTGAATTTAATACAAATTTAAGAGAAATTTGAATGAAAGAATGAACCCTATTAGGCAACTTAACATAAAAATTTTAAAACTCCATGGCTGCCAAATGAGGAAGAATTTCAACCCATACTTTCATGTTTCGAGTACAAACACCAAGACACAACAATTGAATTCTAATCAAGCATATCTTGTTCCTCTAAGTATCATGGAGATTTAAGAGCCTTCTCCTCCATTCTGACAAAGGGAAACAGATTTAAATGTAAGGTTGTAGTGAATATTACTATCATTTGATTCTTTTAAAGACAAGTATTATATCTTCTCACCCAGGCCTGACATAAGACTATTAATTTGATAAAATCCATGAATGAGCCTTAAATAACTCAGTCAGTATTAGCACTACTAGTAAGAAGAACAGAGGTAGAATTTAAATCAAATTCAATTCTGTGAAATTCTGAGGCCCAAATGTTGTTTCTTTATTTGACATATTACATATCTTTTATCAAGAACTAACTAAATGGATCACTAACTAAATAGAAGATATATCAAGTTGTTAACTATAAACATTATACATTATGCTTCACTTCACAAACGAGAGAATTTTTAAAGAAATCCTGTCAACCTATTTTGATATGCCAGCAATTTAGGATATTTGAATTTATTAGTTGAAGTCATTGCTACAACTGCTATACAAACTTAAAAACATTTTTTCTCTAGAACTAAAAATATTACCAAATTTAAATTCCTATTAATATTCCATTTTATGAAGAATCTTAAATCTATATTTAAACAAACTCATATCCCAATAATTTATTCATAAGTCCCATCAGTTTGTCAATAAATATAAAGTCCAACGACAAAAAGACTTCATAATAAAATTGTTACACTAAATGTAGTGTTACCCACAGCAGGATCCTATTTGAATTCTATCTTACATCTTAACTAGTTACTTTTGAATAAGCAAAAAAAAAAAAAAAAAATACAAAGTAAAAGTTGAAAAGTTGTACTAGAACTGGCATTTTTAGTTGGAGAACTAAAGAAAATATAATGCCATTCTATACAATTTTCTAAGTACATTCCAAGGAGCAGTGGATCAATGACAAGTGAGAACACATTTCAAATGGGGACTGAGGCTAAAGGGATATTAACTTGGGGTAAAGAAGTTAATTTCTTTAGTGCCTACCTCTTCCGACCACTAAACACTTATCTACCAAAAGAGGGTTTGAGACAGTATAATATTGTATAACAGATTTGGAATAACATCATTAAATACTTCACTGATTGGATATTTTAGAAAATTAAGGTCATTTATTTTTTAAAGTCATACAGAGTACTTTTCTTTAAAGGCTTTTCTTCAAAGCAAAATATCCCAGCATTAGAGAAATAGAGCATCCCTTTGGGAAAAAAAATGTTTAAAGGGGGGGTGGGGCAGTGGTGTCTCCATTATAGTAAAAGGTTTAATTTGGATGAGATGGAGTTTGGGGAAGGACAGGAAACAAGCATGCCAAGTTTAAGAATTTAAAGACTGTGATGTAGAGTAAGAAGGAAATAGGTAATAAAATGCAGAGTGACTATAGAAAGAGAAAGCAGGCAGTGAGACCTCTAGATATTCTTAAATTAGCATATAAAATGAATGTCTCCACTGTTTGTAGACTTTTTGTCCCTTTCCAGCAACCTTAATCTTTTTCACCCACGTTCTAACATTTCTTTCTGGTATTGACCTTTCACTTTGTTCTTACTTCACAGTGTCTATTGAGAACACACTTGGAGTTATCCAGTCAGTAAAAATGGAACATAATATCCTAAGCAGTCAAGTACCACGAGTTTCTGAAGGAACATACAAATAACCAAACCTTTAATCTATATTACTTAATATAATCACTGTCACGTTACTTAATTGAAAACTTAAATTTCTTATTAATTTAAAATGTGCTACAGTGGGAATGTTAGAGTCAATAAGGAACACAACACAGCACTCGCAATTTATTAGGTACCCAATAATGTCACTATGACCCAATTGACTATCTTACACAAATGACTATCCTGCTATTCCAAATATCCATCAACTTTATGCTTCAATTTTCAATTATGTGTCATAGTGTAAAGTGAAGTAGTTTCTACTTGTAGGGATTGCAAAACATTGTCTTTTGGACACACTTAACTATATTCTAGATTACAAACCACAGAACCTGCTCTGACTGTCACCACCTACCCTCAGGCATAAATATGTGGAATAGTTTGCTGAATTTCAAGTTAAATAATCTGAGAAATACCGATATTACAAAAACAAACAAACAAACAAACAAACCTTTCAGTGAATTCCACAACTGCTAATTCTCTTGAGTCATTCATATACTTGTTTGCGGATTTACAATTTGGGAGAAAAAATATGGAAAACTTACCAAATATTTGATTGTTAAGGTGGCCCATCATTGACAAAAAGTTCAGAAGAATATCTGTAATTTTCAAATTGTGTTCCAAAGATGTCTTGGGCTCCAGCAATTGTTGTAGGGGAGGGAGAATGGAGAAGAGTGGGTGCTGAGCCAAGTCTACCCTGCAGTGAGAGGCCTGTGCCAGTGCCGCCATCACTGTTCTTATCTCAATTTTAAGGTTCAAGCAGATTTCTTTTGAGGTGTTTATGACTTAAGAAAACTAAAAACCTATTCATCATAACCAATGTTTTCCTTGAAGAAATCTAAGAATATAGGGTATGAAATTTTATATGGCTTTTTCCATGCTTATTATTCTTGTTTAATATGTTGTCATGTCTTTCCTTTCTATTCTGTTTTTTTTTTCTGAACAAACCCATAAACCTGTCCTCTGTAAGGAAGGATTAATGCAGAAGCCACAATCACATAACTCAACTTTAAAGTCAAGTAGAAAGAATGTATAATTATAAAAGGTCAAAGAATTCTAACATACAGTGGAATATTAGTTAAAGAAAATAGAGAAAAGACTAGTACTTTTAAAGCAATTCAGTTTTGTAAATGCTCACATTTGAGAATGACTAATTTGGCATTTTAGTGTTCCAAAACATTAATATGAACATACACAGTATTTCCTAGTAGGTGAAAATTTGTTCCAAAACCAAAAACAAATTTAAAACGTCTAAGATATGACAGAAAAAAATTAAAAAAGAATAAAAGTGAAAAATTGATATGCAGGAAAAAAATCTAAGATGTGGCACAATTAAACTAATACTTAATTTTCATTTGAAATTAGGTTAAAACTTATTAAGCATTTTTATGCCTAATCATAAGACTTCTGGGTTTATGCTAAAGTAAAAACCAAACTACCTTTCTTTAATGCAAATAAAATCAAAGGTTTAAAAAAAAAAAAAGAATGCTAATGTTGCTACAAAATGAGAGACAAGAATCATTATGGCTTATTCTTTTACAAGCCTTAAAATGATTGGCATAAATAATTACAAAAAATTACCACTGTACGTGAACAGATATGTCAACAAAATGGATGTTACATAATATAACATACCTCTCTCTACCTTAACTGGAATTCATAAAGTCTCACAAATAAGTTAAAAAAATCAGACATCATCTTAACAAATTACATTAACATTAAAAATCTTTAATGAAAAATTCATCCAGTCAAAGATTAACTTCAAAATTGCAATTCATTGATTACCTGAATGATTCATACTCAGATATTATATGCCAAGGATGGTTACTATAATTGGAACAAATGTTATGATAACTTTTGCTCACAACTGGTCAAAACAATGTTCAATTCCTAGTCACATTTCTAGGCAAAAGTTTGTTGAATTAGATTGGGACAAGACAATGCTGGAGAAATATCATTGTAACTCAATGACATGTGTCAAAACATCAACTGGACAGAAAATTTGGATCCTAAAAAAAGTGTATCTAAAATAGACGCTCTTTTCAACAATATCAAATGGACAAGATACTAATTTTTTTTAATTTTTTTATTTATTCAATTGTGCATGTGTGCCTGTGTGTACACGTGTGTGTGTGTGTGTGTGTAGAACCACGGGCGAATTCGGGAACCACCATGGACGCCTCCACCTCCTCCTTGTTCACTCGGCCCCGGGATTCACAGGCTCCGCCTTACCAGGACCAGAAATGCAGGCCGCCCCTGCTTCCACCCGCATCTATACGTGGGGTCTAGGATCCGAACTCAGAACCTCTGAGCCACCTCTCTAGCCCCAAGATACTAATTTTTTTTAACGACGTTTAGAACTGTTTACAATAAATTTATTATAAGTAAACAAAACTTGTTCTGAAAATATTTTTGGCTTATATTTTGTTCATACTTCAGAAAAACCTTTCATAAAGACATTCTAGTTCTGGATGGCTTTCAGTTGTGACATGCAAAAAGCCAAAACTTTAATAATTAACTTTTACCTGGAAATGTTTGCTGAAACCTCTGATCCCTCAAAGAGTTCTGCTACAATGCTGACTTCAAAACCTAATGTAAAGTTTACATATATAATCTTTTAGAATCTTATCAAGAGCCTTGCCATTCTAAGTAAATCACACCAATGCATCAGCAATTCTGAGAATAGTCTATTTTTTGTTGTGTTGCCTTTATTATTTAATAGCATGATACAGCATTAACAAAAAGAAAGTGTGTAACTAACCAACTACAATGTGGACTGTTTTAAGGTAAACTTCATGCCAGTTTACATTCTTTTAAAGTTCAAGGATTTCTCTTCCTTTATACATGTCCAGCAACAACGACTACGTTGGCACCAAAAGAAACAAAACATTAACAACTGCACATACTCTCAATTCTTAATTCTTGCTACCTCACACACTGACTTATATTCTTATCATGTAAACCTTTAGAGTTCCTGTATATAAGGAGCATACTAAGCTTTTAATATTGATGAACATTGACTTTGTCATTTTCTAATCACATGTAGCAAAACTATTTATTGCTATTTCCTTTCTTTGGTTTTTCCCTTAAGACTTTGCTTGTAGATAGATAGGTAGTACATTTTCTTGCCTAGATAATACAACAAAATCACCTTTGGGGCTTCTTAACAATAAAGGCTGTACCATAAAATTAGAATCAAGCTGAACTTATTTGATAATCTGAACTTACTCAAATTATCTGGTCAGGAGCTTTCAAGCCACACAAACAGAATAGAAAGTCACATAGAACAGCTGTTAAGAATGGGTTTGCAGGAGGGAGGGGAGGAAGAATGGGTCTGGGTAGCAATAGTTCAAGATATTTATCCTGGAATTGCTGGCATTTTTTAGAGTAATCACAATACTAAAATTTCAAAATTGCTCCATTGTGGCATCCATGAACACTTAGTGTCTTATACCCATATTCCACAGACAACCAATGAAACACAATCTCTAGTTCCTTATATTTATACTATATCCTCCCTCCTGGATACATTTAAATGTAAATGCTGTGTCAAGAAATATGCATAACTAATCTCTACTCAGCCTTTTGTTAAAATCAAGCGTGGAATATACACAATAAGAAATTTTAAAAATGAACTTTGAAGGGCATTACTGTTCTGTACTTACAAAAAACTAGATGCTTAGTAGTACTTTGAGATTTGTATGTGATAGATAAAAGTATTATTTGTGGGCTTGGTGTGTGGCTTAGAGGCAGAATGCTTATGTAGCACAAATGAACCTTAGATTCAATTTCAAGCACCTCAAAAAAAGAAAATGCCACTTTCTCTACAGAGATAGTATCTCCAGAAAAATGTTGACTACAAATCACAATAATTCACAAAGCTTTGATTGACTGATTTAAACACTTAGGTTGGGTCCTCATTCCAAATTTAACCGGTTTTTTTTTGGGGGGGGGGACAACAAAAAGGAACTTATATTTGGATGATTCCTAAAGTCACCTCTGGTCCTCCACAGGGACACAGTGTCCTCTGACACACACACACACACACACACACACACAAACACACAAACACACACACATACACAAAAGCATTTTTCCTTATAATATTCCATTTCCATTAAAAATTTCCTCTTTCCCCTTTTTCTCCATCTACTGTGTGGAGGAATGTATTTAGTAGTGCAATATAGAGGTCAGAAAATAACTTCAGGGAATCAGTTGTATCCTTCTACCATTAGGACACAATTTGGATCTTTGGGTTTGATGGCACTTTTATCTACTGAGATATCTTGCCAATCCTTCCACTACAATTAAAGACCCAAATGTGGCATATACCAGAAAATTAATTAGACTATATATAACAAGTCCATTGGGATGTCATGGTGAATCGGTTAATTTAGAAAAATTTTAAAGAAAATTAGTAAAACATTCACTGAATTTTTCTGTCATAAAAATGCATTTTTGTAGTATCTTGTGTGTGATTGTAGGAAGATTATACTCTTGTGGGGTTGTCTCCACATTTAAAGGTTTAAATTTAGGAAGTTACACATTTTTCATGGCTAACTTTCATTATTTTCTCTCTTCTGTTAACAGGACAGTCCTTACCACAGAATATTTGTCTCCAACCAATGGACAGTATTTGGCCAACTTGGCCAACTTGGAGACACTTTTAATGCCACACGGGCAGACAACCAATGTGGTGGGTGAAGCAGAGATGCTGTTAAGCATCTCACTGATTGTGTAGGTCAGCTTTCTCCACTCTCCCAAAATTAAACCAGTGTAAAAATGTGATGGTTAAGAAACCTCGCCTTGGGCTGGAGAGGTGGCTCAGGGGTTAAGCCTCTGCCTTGCAGGCGGAAGGTCCCGAGTTCGGATCCCAGATCCCACGTATAGACGCCAGACGGAAGCGGGGGCGGCCTGCGCTTCTGGTCCTGGTAGGGCGGAGCCTGTGAATCCCGGGGCAGAAGGAGGTGGAGGCGTCCATGGTGGTTCGCGAATTCGTCCGTGGTTCTACACACACATACACACACACACAGACACGCGCGCGCACATACACACAGTTGAATAAATAATAATAAAAAAAAAAATTTAAAAAAAAAAGAAACCTCGCCTTGATGAATATAGCTGGTATATAAGCTACCTGTGCAATATTAGCTTCTACTTTCATTTTCTCCTGTTTAATAGTACAAATTTCCAGAGGCTGTAAGATGCATAATGATATGGTGATGATTTGAAATTGATTGTGTATTTGTATATCTTGGTGCTACTGATTTTTCTTTTAAATATTGAAGTGGTGATACTGATGGCTGTAACCATTTAACAAATTCTTTGGCATTCTCAACAATATTTAAGAATCCTAGAGCAATTCTGAAACTTAAAAGCTTAAAAACTACTTCTGTAGATGAACTCATACTGCTATTGTGTTTGATCCTAGGAAATGGGAGCAGGGTGAGATGAGTGACATGAGGGTGTTGGACAGAGGAGTACCCCATATTCAGGAGGTGGGTATATAATGGTGCTAAATTACTCATTCAAGAAACATTTACTGAGCACCTACCACACCAAGCACTATACTAGAGTCTACTCTAAAAGAGTTACTTTCATAATGAAGATCTGCCATTTTTCTTTTCCAGTCAGCTTTAGCTCAGAATTATTTGCCCTCAGAACAATAACCAACTCCACCAAATACACTCTTTATACAAAGAAGTATTTAGCAGAGTTTTTTCCTTGCTAAGTGAATGTATAGAAAAAATCATTGGCTCAGATTTTGACAGTGTGCAAGAAATCAACAGATTATATAGCATGATAATTATCAGAATTTCTAAACAAGGAACCTAGGTACTTATACCTAAACAAGCATCCCATGTGATTTTGTACATGTTCTTCCACTTTTACAGAATGAATACACAGCACCACTATCAAAGTCATATTTGGTTTCTATTTCACTTTTCCTGCTACGAAATCAACTATGCATATATTTAAGCAGGATAGAACACTGGCAATGTAAAATGTTTTATTTTTTACAGAGAGAGAGAGAGAGAAAGAGAGAGAGAGAAAGAAGGCACACAATACACACACACCATGTGGGCTTCCAGGGATTAAACTCAGGTTGCCAAATTTATAAGCAAGTGCCTTACCCGCTGAGCCATCTCACCAAACCACCATTTACTTTTTTTAAAAATCAAATATAGCCCTTAAGTATATCCTTTATTGGACAGTGATAGGATAAATAAAGTTCTCTCTTTTTAAATAAAAGGCAAAGTTATAAAACAAACTCTAGATATTTCACAGGAATTTTTAAGGCATTAATTTGTTTACTATTTATCTAATTAAGAGAGACTTAAGCAAAAACCCCTTCAGAAAGACACAACAAACACATATTAATATTACAAAACACCACTTCTGGGGCTGGAGAGGTGGCTCAGGGGTTAAGCCTCCGCCTTGCAGGCGGAAGGTCCTGAGTTCGGATCCCAGATCCCACGTATAGACGCCAGGCGGAAGCGGGGGCGGCCTACGCTTCTGGTCCTGGTAGGGCGGAGCCTGTGAATCCTGGGGCAGAAGGAGGTGGAGGCGGCCATGGTGATTCGCGAATTCGTCCGTGGTTCTACACATACACAGAAACACACACACACAGACACGCGCGCGCACATACACACCCATATGCACACAGTTGAATAAATGATAATAATAAAAAAAAGGGGGGGGGCTGGAGAGGTGGCTCAGGGGTTAAGCCTCCGCCTTGCAGGCGGAAGGTCCCGAGTTCGGATCCCAGATCCCACGTATAGACGCCAGAAGGAAGCGGGGGCGGCCTGCGCTTCTGGTCCTGGTGGGGCAGAGCCTGCGAATCCCGGGGCAGAAGGAGGTGGAGGCGTCCATGGTGGTTCGCGAATTCATCCGTGGTTCTACACACACACATACACACACACACACACACACATACACACACACAGACACACACGTGCGCACATACACACAGTTGAATAAATAATAAAAACAAAAACAAAAACAAAAAAAAAACCCACCACTTCTGTTGCAGCTTTTACCAAATCAAGTTATTATATACACTGTATATTATGCATAGTAATAATGCCTCATTCAATTTTTATTAAAACAATCAACATAAAGTTATGATTTTTCGTAAGAAGCAAAGTCAAAGAATACAAATAATAGAAAAATAAAGATGGAAGAACTCATCAGAAAAACCTCTTGTCTTCTATCAGACTAAAACATTTTTAGAAAATAATTTTGACTTCAGGATACAAAGAGCACCTCTGAAGATTGATGAGGGTACAAAGATAGGTGTCTAGCATCTTAAGAAACTGAAACTATGTAAATAAAGTTAAAAGCAGAATAATTTATTGGAAGAAATCGGTAAGAAAATTAAACTTTCCACCAGTAAATTCACTTCATTTGATCCTGTGTGCGCGTGTGCATACGTTTGCACCCGTTCATATGTGGGTCAAAGGACAACTTTGGGTTGTTGGCCTTCACTTCCCACCTAGTTTCACACTGCCTCTTGGCTGTTTGTTATTGTAAAAGCCAGTGGCCTGCCAACTTCCAGGGATTCTCCTTACTTCCCATTGCAACTTATTGCAGCAACATGCTGCTATACCTGGCTTAATATGGATTGGAAGGATTCACACTCAGGTTTTTACACTGTGAATTATCAAGCTCATCAGCTCCCACTAAATTCACTTTGACAGAAGGAAGACAGGAAGAGGGAGAAAAATATGAAGAGTTGAGAATATACACAAATCAACATAAAAACAGGAGTGCTCAAGGTACAACAAATACCTCAAATTCTGTATATACCCTTGACCTAAAATCCTTAATAAGTTAATGATATAAAAGCTGCAAAATATACTCGGATAGAAAATGAACACTAGCCCCAGACTAGTGGATAAGGGAAATAACTGAATAATTATAGAAGGAAAAAATACTTGAAATTTTAGTTCAAGTAATAAAAAATATTTTAAATATGTATTATTCAACTCTGGGTCAAGTTATACAGTATTGTACAAAGTGACAGCAGATTAAACTGAGGCAAAATAGAACAACTTGGCATGTATGTTTGCTTCACAAACATGAATAACATGGAGTATTCACTATGTAATCACAGTTACTTAAAGATACATACTATTTCTCTACTGCTAATTATTAAGAACAATACAATTCAATGGTGTTTATATTGTTACAAATACCCCACACTCAGTAAGAAATGAGCAGGGTAGAGAGATACATCTTAAAATACCCAAAAGTAAAGGTAGAGAAGAATAGTAATGGTACTGATGAGCATAAATCCAAAGGGAGCTAAAGGTCCATCCATCATTTATCTTTACATCCTGAGCCCAGGAAGGGGTGGGAGCAGCAATTATACAGAATTTAGAAGAGTACAGAAAGAAGGCTGCTGTATTTAGAAAGGACAGACTCCTGCTACAGAACTGCAGCTAGGTAGATGGTAGCAGGCTTTTAAAACATGTAAAAACACTGGTTGGTAATCAAGAACCATGGTTTCCTGTACTTGTCCTTGTGGGAGGGCAACAGCAGGTAAGGCACACCTGAGTCCTTGCTCCTTCAGGCAGTACTATAAAGCACTTACACAGGGGATAAGCAGCCCTGCCTGTATCCTGGATCATTCCCACGAAATTTTAGCCACTCTTCAAAAACCATAATTCAGTTTCACTTTTACGACAGAGAAATGGGGATAGGGATACAGCTCAGTGTGACCCTGGGTTTAATTGCCATAACCTATCACTGGGAGGAAGGAAGGAAGACTATGGGATATCCTGGTCATCCTGCCTGGCCTACCCGTCAATCTATCTGACTATCTTCAATTAACAGCAAAGAATGTTCTTAGTCTTGCCTGTAACTAACCTAGCCTCCCTAGGGTCTGAACTTCACCTACTCACAACCCCTCAGGGAAAAGACCTGGTTGTGTTTCTGCCCTTTCTTCTCCCTTCTGTGCCTTTCTTGACTCCATCCCAATGCTACTAGAACCTTTCTTTCATGGCTAATATCAGACCGTCTGACTCAAAATACTGCTTTCCTCTGGTCGCAATCAAGGCAATATGCAGTACTTGTGTCACTATTTCATCCCTCTACTTGCTCTCCTTAGATCTATTAAACCGAGTCTAAGTGACGAATTCTTGGTGGCTGTTTATGCTTATTCTCTGAACTTATTTTTCTATGGCCGCTAATTTAGTCACTGTTCTAATCCTTTACTTTCTCCACATTTTCTTCCCACTGGGTCAGGGCAGTCCTCTTCATCTACACAACCATCTCTTGCTAACATTTCCCAGCACCAAATACACTATTAGGCTGAGTTTATCTACAAAGGAGTTTTCAATCTTCTAGGTCTCAGGATTCTTCTACAACTCTTACATATTGTTGAGAACTGTTAACTTGTTGGGAATTACCTGGTCTAGTGTACTGGTCTGAGAACTCTGCCCTACCTCTGAACTACTCGTTATGCTTCTACACAGAACACATAAGCACTTGGTCCTCAGCATACCTTGTACTCTGGCTGTCCTCTGGGATTTTAAACACTTTTTCTTTGTCTACTGTCTCTTGGAGGCAGCTGCAAGTGGGATGCTTACTGTTTCCATGGTGCCCTGCACAGTGCATGCTATTCACAAATCAGTGTGTAAATGTCTGCCGCCCCCAAGCACTTAGCTTCTATGAAGCAGGGATGGTTCACTATTCGTTTTTATATTCTACTGGAAGGCTAGACTGGAAAGTAACTGATAAGCAATTAGTTTTTACGGAATGTTTAGTATAGTAAACCTACAGTGATATGAATAAATAAAAAAAATCAGTACCTTAACACCTAACAGGTGGTGACATTCACTATCAAAAGAAAAATGTCTCTGTGTGCATGTGTGTGCACATGTGTGAGTGTAGAAGCCAGAGGTTGACCCTGGGTGTCATTTTCTCTCATTCTCCACCTTAAATTTGGTACTATTTACAATCTTGTGTGTGCATGTTCATAAATGAATGTGTATGCAGGATTGCTGTATCAGTTACTCTTCTCCGTCTCTGTTAAATACCACTCAAAGTCAAGCAACTTAAAGAGAGAAAAGTGAGATTTATTTGGCTTATGGTTCCAGGAGAGATAATAGTTCATAATGGTGGGAAAAGCATGGCTGACTGGTAGAAGCTGGAGGCACTCTAAATCACATCTTTCATGGAGGCTGAGATTTGCAAGACTGTCACAGCTCAAGAGCAGACTCACTTATTTGAGCTGGGCGGGGGTAACTAACTTCAAGGCCCACTCTCTGTGATTGCCTTCTTCCAGCAAGGCTCCACTTCCTAAAGGTGCCATGACCTTCCCAAATTAAAGATTCAAACACATGAGCCTGTGGGGACAACTCACATTTTCAACTATGACACACTAGGACTCAAAGGAGGATATCAGGTGTTGGTTTCCACCTTCCAACTAGCTTGAGACAGTCTTTGCAAGTGTTCGGGAATTCTCCTGTCTCTGCTTCCAAATTCCCCATAGAAGCCCTGAGATCACAGAAGCGCTCACTAACATGCCCAGCTTTATGTGGGTTCTGGAAATCCTAACTCAAGTTTTCATACTTGTATAACAATCACTTTTATCCACTAAACTGTCTCCCCAACCTCTTTAATTATTGAGACTGGTTCTCTAAACTGAACTTGGAAATACTGACTGCTACACTGACTGGACAGAGAACTCCTTACCTGTCTCTGTCCCCGCTACCCCAACCCCACTTCCCCATCCATGCACAGGAGTAATAGACATGTCATTGCATGCTGGGGATCTGAACTCAGGTCTGCAAAAAATAAATTCATGTATTATGTGATTTATATATGAACTGAAATAAAAATATGATATATTTAATTAAGTGAACACTATCTGCTGCATTTCAGTTTTAATAGTAAGAAGATAGAGGAAAATAACATTTTGGACAAAGAGAGTAACTGATAGAAGACAAATATGGGGCATTAGAGAGTTAAAACTGTAAGAACAAAGAGAATAAACATATAAGGTTCGTTTAACCGATGGTCCAAAATAGGATGTGAATACTACTTATATTAAAATGCAGAAATAAATGCCAGGAGGAGAAGCTAAAGTAACTGAGATTGGATATAAGTAGGTAGTAGAGGAGAGCTAATTAAAACGAAATGAAACAATAAAACTTCCAGTACTATTTGCTCACAAAATCAAAAACTGTTATTGAAAAAAACTACACTTAGGAGTTGAGAATGCATTTGGCAATGGGGTGCTTATCTATTACATATAAGGCTCCTGGGTTCAATCCCCAAGATTAGTAATCAGGGAATTACCCAAAGAATAAATGATACCACAAGACACAGGAATACTACCTAATATTTAATACTCCAGTTAACCAGATGAAAAAGGGTATTTCTACCTCACAGTGGTTTGCTCCTAATCACTTTAATAATGATCTATGAATAATGATCCATGAACATTTGTATTTTGATATGTATAAAATTTCTTCAAGGAACTCATTAATTAAGGTAGCAACAATAAGACATAAAACCTAAGACTCATTTTCCAAATAAACATCTTACATGAAATGTAGAACAAAAAAATAATCCAAGTCACTTCTCTAAATGTCAGGGAAAATGTGCAACCTTAGTAATTTCAAAGTATTGTGCCACTATGGTACACACTCTGGACATGTAAACATTAAAAATGTGAAAAAAATTGTGCCACTATGCTTGCTTATTAATTTTCAAAAATCCCAGATATAGAACACAGGACAGCAAAAACCAAAAGATTTTCTCAAGATTTTCTACTGCTGTTCAAAATGTCAAAAGCTCTATACAAATAATTATGTAAATGTAATACAACCATAATCTTAAAAAAACTGGATGAAAAATAGTCATAGAATTCTTTAAAGAGAAAAGGAATTTTGTTTTATGTTAATTCCTAAGACTCTAAATACTCAATCTGTAACTTATATTGGGAATACCGACACTACAATGAACGTTAAAGATCTTTTACAGATGATAAAAGATCTTATATAAATGACCTAACTTTTATTATGTTTTACTATTAAAAATATGTATCAAGGACACCTACTTGGGTTAACAGAAAGTAAAGATATCTAAAATTATTTTATCACCCTTCATAATGCAAGACTATGAAAGAAGAACATTGACAAGTACTGAATATACTCAATTCTATGGAAATGTCAAGAATATTTTAAAGACCAGGAGAAATAAAAGTAAAAATATTCTTGATATGGCTTTTGAAAAGCTGCACTTTGACTAAAGCTAAATCTACCATCTTACAGGCCTTAGGACACATGTGCTGATTTGCAAACAACTAAGCTGCAATCATCTGGTGCTACAGGGGCTACTACTGCTTACCTCAAGGGAACCTACTGCAGATAAAGTCCCGTCACTTGCACAGTCCTTTCAGCTGCCTGCCAGTTGTCTCTGTGGAAGGGAAAGCCTGATGAGTGAGAACCCTGTGCCACACTCCTGTGGAGTGCAGGGTGCCTGTACAACTGCACAAAACTGCCTACCTAGAGATTCCAAGATGCTCTCAATGACAAAGAGCTAGAAAGATGCCACCTTGAGCTTCTCTCTCCACTGAACACAGAACCAAATGCCAAAGAGAATTCCTGAGTGTTAATGACCTATTGGTAGAAAAAAAGACTAAATGGACCAAGTACAAATGTGTTACACTGATAGGAAAAACATACACATGCACGCATACATACACACATAAAGATTAAAATTAATTGACAGAACTGTGTAACCTGAGGAGAAAATAGGCTATATCCACAAAAAGCCAAGTTGTACTATCAATAAACATAAGGTAAAACCCAAAGAAATTCCTTCCCTTTTACCCATTTTTAAAAGATGCCATCAAGTATATCATGCACAGACTGAACTATACCAAGGATCCAAATGCCTACTTATAAAATAACACGTATTTACTGTGAGGTTAGTAAGTGGTAGCTAGGAAAAGGGAATTCACATATTTTTTGATATGCAAAGTGCAAACCATCAGCATGATTCCATAATAATGTCTATAAAGATGAAAAATGTATTTCTGTAACTAGGAAAAGAACACAAGCCTTTACTTGGGATCAAATTAAGAAGGGAAATATTACAATAGTAACTTTAAAAAACTATGAAATGCAACATATTTCAAAAAGCACTTTTATATTACAAAATTACGAATGGTTAATAATGATCTTCCATTGATAAAAACTTTCTATCACTCCTGTGCAAGTTGAACTACAAAACCAAAGAAACAATAGTTTCTAATGTTTCTAAAGTAAAACACAATCTTCAACATGGATGTGCCTCATTAGTTAAAAAAAAAAAACTATAAGAAAACTTTAAAGAAAATAGTTAACTTTTAGTATCAGAATTGATTAGGGGAGACACTCATTAAAAATGACTCCAGATTTTACTTTTAACAATATGTGTGTGTGTGTGTGTGTGTATATATAAATATATATAAAATGAAATTACTTACCTCTGATTCTTTATCACTTAAAGATCCCAAGCTTCCAAAACTATGATTAGAACTTTCATTATTTGTTGAGGCCTATTAAAAAAAAGTTTTAAGGTAAAAATTAGTGATTTTAAATAAGCATTTTATGAAGCATTTAATCTATTTTCATAAATTAAAATGAAGTATGAATCCTTTAATTGAGGAGGACAAGTTAAACAAAAATAGGAAACATCAATTTCTTATTAACACTATTAAATGTCTTAAGAGTTTGATCAACCTCTTAAAATTCTGCTGTGCTTCAGGAACTGACTTGTATTAATAAGCTGACTTTTCAGAATACCAATTCAAAAGCAAAGAAACACAGCCACTGCTAGAAAAACAACATCACTAAAATTACTAGCTAACATTTTAATAAATGTACTAGTTGTCCTACTATTCAGTTCCCTTCACAATGTCAAATCCCTATCTCACATACACTACTTTATTCATATTTAATAAAATACACTTGGTATTTGCTTTGACTTAATCTTTTTTAAGAAACTCTTTCACTCTATTTTAATTGCTTTGTTCAATAGTTTCACCATTGTCTTGATGATTAATTTTGAACAATGATAAGTAGGAAGACATGAGCTATCATTTAATAAAATGACTTCCACTTTGCTTCTACTATGTTTCCATGATACTTATTACTTTATGGGTGTTTCTGTAGCATCAGTATATTGGATCCATGTCTCCCAGAAATGTTTAGACCAGACAGATTATCACACAACTGGAAGAGACACCCTCAGATTTCCCATCCCTACGAGTAGCTATGAATCTTATCCAAATTGGCCTCATTATTTGTTGATAAATTTCCAAAGTAACAACTTAGCGCCATAACATATTTGGACACAGTAAAGCTAACACCATGAAATAGAAGTTTAAATGATTAGATGCAAAGAGTATTTGGACAAAGCTATAACTGGGCAAGTTTATCAAACTAGAAAAAAAAAATCATACACTGGCACCAAATAACTGATTTAAAAATTTACCAACTCTGAACAATGGAGGCAATGGTGAAGTTTTTGAGTCTCTGTAAATCTCCACGAAGGTACAAAATAAACAGCAAACCGGATAGCTTACACAGTATCAGAGAGTACTGTAGAAACTACTGGGAGAAAAAAATAATCAACCTGTGAGATCTACAAGTTACAATAACAATCACCATGGCAACAGGTGATCACCAGTATAACAGTGGCATGAGTATCAAGGAGACAACCAACAGCTGTCTGACTGGACTTAAAGCCCATTTGTTAGAACGGAACACATTGCTGTTAGGTAAACTAAAACAAGAACCTATGAAAGGGAAGGAAAATGTCACAAGGAAAGAGCACATTATGAATGCTTTAGTTAGGAAGACAGTACACCACTCTGCTTTGTAAATATCTATTATACCCATACTCTGGAAGAGCACTCAGCATTGAACCTACAAGCCCTTTTCCACAACAGAAGGTGTTTATTACTAAAAAACACAACTTGCCAAAATGCAGAAAATAATCTGTGGACTGCTTGTTCCTAAACAGAACACATAAGCCTCACCCATCCCCACCCCAAAGCTCAGGGAATATCAAGGAAGAGAGAGTGGCAAGATTGTAAGAGCCTAAGGAGGGAAAGGTGGTGGGCCACACATTACCTCCTGTACATGGCATAGTCCTGATATACAAGATTTCATGACAGATACTTACACAAGAATTACATGGGAACTGTCCTACCGATATCTCACCATAACATCAGAAAGTCCTCAAGAAGCTCCACACTTCTCTGGGAGAAAATTGAGGCCTAATGCTGATGGGAAAGTAAAGGAGTATGCTTTCCTCAATGGATATCCACCGATCTAGAATGCTTGCTGGTGCGTGAATCAGATCAGGAATAAGTCATCACAGACAGATTTTTGAAACAATGGGTTGCACAAACAAAAAGATTTGAAAACAGGAGGGTCTCTGGCAGGGAAAATGAAAGTTTATAAGGGGAAAAGGAGGAGAGATAGGATTTGGGACTAAGTACTGAAATTTTATAAAAATCACTATAGGCATGTATGCAACATTAAATAAAGAATTTGAAGTTGACTCCTTAATATATATTAATATATGTAATATAATAATTCAGGAGCCAAGTTCAACTCACAGACATTTATTACCAACTATAGATTCAGTTAGCAGAACAAGTGTAGATTCCATGTGAAATCAGGTAGGGAGGAAGGACATTATGTATTTCAGATTTATCTCCTTTCTTCCTTCCCACTTTTTAAAAAGTATTTCTGATATTTACACTGGACTGTTTTGGAATAATTTAATTTTATAAATAAAGACTATATATTTTTAAAAAATTAACAGCAAACCAAAACCCACACACATTTACAATAATAAGACCAGGTAACAGAATCTGAATACAGAAACTACATGTGGAAGAGATTTGCCAGAAATCATCCCCCATTACTCTTGTACCTTCTGTGAGTCTAGGTCTTTAATTAAGCTCAGATCGTGCCCAGTGACTTCTCTGGCTAGGCAGCTTGCTCTGGCGATCCCAAGCTTTGCCTTCCAGGGCTAGAAGTATTGACTGACCAGTACCCCCACCGGCTTTTTAAAATGAGATCTTAGATTTCAAACTTAGATAACTTGTGAGGCAAAGGCATTAACCAATGATCCATCTCCCCAGCCCTAATAATTAGAAATAAATACATAATCTAAATCTTAATTGGGTAAATTATAGAACATGGACTGATAAGAATACTTACTGAAAATCTTTAATTTTCCTAGTTTTTTAATGTTAGTGTAGATTCCATGTGAAAGCAGGTAGGGAGGAAGGACATTATGTACTTCAGATTTATCTCCTTTCTTCCTTCCCACTTTTAAAAAGTATTTCTGATATTTACACTGGACTGTTTTGGAATAATTTAATTTTATAAATAAAGACTTTATATTTTTAAAAAATTAACAGTAAACCAAAACCCACACACATTTACAATAATAAGACCAGGTAACAGAATCTGAATACAGAAACTACATGTGGAAGAGATTTGCCCTTTCAAATAGTCTAAACAATCCCAAGTCCAAACAGTTGTGGCAGTCAGTCTATTCTCTATGAACCCTAGAAACAGACCTGTCCGTAATAAGGAGGCATAAGGGGCATATCTTAATAGATGTAGAGTTTAAATTGAACACAACAGGGAGAAAACAATGAAAGAAAAAGAATATTCAGATAAAAATAAAGAAGGCGAGCTGGGGAAACAGCAGTAGGTACTTGCAACTCAACCTTATTTGCATTTGATTTCCAGCACCCATATGAAACATCATCACAATAATGGTGGTGCACACCTGAAATCCCAGCACTGAGATTTAAAATCCCTAAAGCTTGTTGGCCACCTAGGACTTCCAAAAAGGCAAGCTACAGGTTTCAGTGAGAGAAAAATAAGATGGAGAACAATAAAGGAATACACCCACCATCAAACTGTAGCCTCCATATGCATGTATAAATACGAGCATAGCTCTCACACCTACATACACAAACACATACATAACTTCCCTCCAAATCCCAGAGAAACTGCCTAGATATTTCAGAAAGGAAATGCCTCAGTTTAAAAGGAAGCCCAAAACCAACAGCAGAGGAAGCTCTGTGGGAAAAACCATGCAAACCCAAATTCACAAAGAGCATGAATAAGTAAATCATGGTGGAGGGTAATCTCATGAAATTATTGGAAGAAAGAAAAATAAGGTACAGAGTAACATCCTAAAATAATAAAAGCATGCTACAAAACCCCCCAAAATAGTGAAAACTGTAACCTACTGCAAAATGGGCTACAAAATATTATGGAAATGATTCATGATGACAATGACAGATTTCAAAAAACTAAGATAAAACTCAAGAAAGCCTTGAAATAAAAACAATGTCAGTATTGAACACAAGAGCAAACACATACCACTGATAATACTTGATAGGAAAAAAGGTCAAGAGAACAACTTTTTTGGTATAAGAAATAACATAAAAAGATTGAGAAAAAGCAACAAGGAAAGTTATAAATACACAGATTAAAAAGAAATTCCTTAAAAACTACTAAAAGGAGAAAATAAAAACTCCATTTTAAAAAAATTTTATTTCCTCTGTGTGTGTGTGTGTGCGCGCGCGTGTGCATGTGCATGTGCATATGTGTGTATCAGAGGGCACATGGGTCCCTGTGGAGGACCAAGAGTGAATTTGGGAATCATCCTGGATTGCTTCTACCTCCTACTTGCTTTGCTCTGAGATTTCCCAGGCTCTGCCCACTAGGTCCAAAGTGCAGGCCTGTACTCTCTCTCTCTGCCTGGCGTTTTTACGCAGGACTTGATATCCAAACTCAGGACTTTTTGCTTGCAAGACAGAGTTTTAACCTCTGAGTCATCTCCCAGCCCAAAAAACTACATTTTAAGAGAAATTCACAGAAAATATTTTAGCTTTGGGCTGGAGAGGGCTCAGGGGTTAAGCCTCCGCCTTGCAGGCGGAAGGTCCTGAGTTCGGATCCCAGATCCCACGTATAGACGCCAGGCGGAAGCGGGGGCGGCCTGCGCTTCTGGTCCTGGTAGGGCGGAGCCTGTGAATCCCGGGGCAGGAGGAGGTGGAGGCGTCCATGGTGGTTCACAAATCATCCGTGGTTCTACACACACACACAGACACACGCGCGCGCACACATACACACGCACATGCGCACAGTTGAATAAATAATAATAAAAAAAATTTTAAAAGAAAATATTTTAACTTAAAACTAACTACAAAAAGCACAACAGAAAACACGAATATCAACTCAAAATATCAACACCAATCTTCCAAAAGCAACACTTTATGTCAGAAGAAAACAAAGCAGAGCTGGTGAAGAGCTCAGTAAGGTGCCTGCTCACAACTCTGGCAACCCCCGTTTAATCCCTGGAAGTGCACATGGTGGAAGGAAAGAACTGATTTCTGATAGTTGTCCTTTGGCTTTTATCCATGTGCTGTGGCATATATGCATATTCTCCCCCTTTCTTCCTCCCCTTACTTAAGCAAAGTATTAAAAAAAGAAAACAAAGCAGCATATTTAAGATATTTAAAGAAAAATGTTTTCTATTAGATGAAAGTGACTTTCAACACATTGATGCAATCAGGAAGTACAACCAAAATGAAGTTTAACCAGTTTGAGAAATGAAAGCATTTGGTATTATCTACTTGTTGATATGACTAAATGAATTAATTATGGGATACACT
Organism: Typhlomys cinereus; assembly: GCA_023101885.1. NCBI lineage: Eukaryota > Metazoa > Chordata > Mammalia > Rodentia > Platacanthomyidae > Typhlomys > Typhlomys cinereus. Next base: position 2,171,658 of record JALPQD010000307.1, on the reverse strand, counting down.
ATTCTTTTATCTGCATTGTCCTCAAGAGCCACAAATTCTCAGTATTCATGAGGCAGATGGCAAAGAAAAACACTACAATCCTGGATTTGAATTGGTTACAAGAAATGCCCAGAACAACTGAAACTTGGAACTGTGTCCAGAACAACTGAAAGGTGGATCTGTGTAAGCAGTCCAGATAAACCTCAAGTAACTTGAACAGAGATGTCAGCTATTGTCCCCTGTAAGGAGACAGTTTAAGCTGTACAACTGAGTTAACTGCTTGCTAATAAAACAATTTAAAAACACTACCACTCTCCAAAAGAACAGCAGGCATTTTGACACAGATACTGGAATAAGCAAATAATAAACCTTAAAGTAGCTATTATTAATATGCTCAAAATGAAAAAGTTGAAAATATGCTTAATAAATGAACAAACTGGAAATTTCAGCAGAGGACTACAAACCATAGAAGTGACAGATATAACTTCTAGAACTAAAAGCTTCACTCTAAAGTTAACAATTCACTGCCTTAACTAATAGCAAAATGAAGAAAACAGACTAAAGATCAGCCAAAAGAAGCTAAACAAAATAACAGAAAATATTAAAAGGTATATATTGAATAGCATTAAGCAATTTAAATTACATATAATTAGAATCATAGAAGGAAAGAAAACAGAGCAAAAACGTTCCAAAGCTTGGGGAAGACATGAATTTTCAGGTTAGGAGTTGAGTGAGGCTAATAAAAATTTTAAAAAATCCAGACCAAGAACCAAGCAACAATTTTGAAAGCAGCCAGAAAAAGCACAAATAAATGACTACGACTTATTATTCAAACACTGGAGGTCAGGATCACTCTAGACATATGAGCTGTTTGCACACAAAACAGCAGAAGAAAAGCAGGATTTTTCACAAGTGCACACAACTGAAAAGATCCTAAGCCACTTTCCACACTCTAGTCCAGGAAGCTGGGCACCTATTTATTCTCTACACATGGAGACTGCAAAAATCTCTCTGGAAAAGCTTACAACTATGAAGAGTCATAAATCCCAGAGAGATTACCCAGCCAGTGAAACTTTCAGTTGTAGCACTGTTGCTATGATTTATGCTTGAGTGCTACAATGTTAAAGCAGTTATGACAGAACCCATATGACTTATACATGCTAACTTCTTAGCACTATACAGAAAAAAATTTGCCAACTGTTGCTATACACTATTTGAAAATTTAGGGGTATGTGGTGTATGTATGTGTTAGCAAGAGAGGGGAGATACAAGATATGCTTAGAAGAATTGAGTGCAATGCTATATTCCACCAATAGATGCCTCCATCTAACAAGATTAGTATAAAAATTCCTCGCTTCTTTAAAAAGCACCTTAAAAACTGGAATTCCATTCCTATCCATATACACAAATTTTGAATTTAAAGCTTAAGTCTTATAAAGCAAAAATGTAATAAATACTGCCTCTTTCAGATGCTTAATCTTCATTCTGATTTCAGGTCAGTGTCATGGGTTGATTGTGTTTTGTGCTGCCCTTGTATTTTTGGTGAGCCTATAAATCAACCTGCCTGTATGAGAAAAAAATTCTAAAGAGTCTTCTTTCATATATACCCTGGACACATACCTGTAAACCATAACACCAAGAAGAAAATACAAAACTACAACAGACTGAACTAACCACCTCTCTCTTCCAAAGCTTTGGAGCTCATGCTGATATAAGCAGAGTGGGGGTGAGAAATGTTTCTTGGGGCAAGGGTCCTTGAAGGATCTCACCATTGGAATGAACAATCCCTGTTCCCTGCCTTCTGTTCAAGTGCACATCATGTGACACTGCATTAGGCCAGTTTCCTAGACAAGATATCCAGAGAATGGGAGAAAAACTTGCAAATTATGTGCCTCAGAGGATCCAGTACTCATTATGCATAATAAATCCTTACAGTTCAAAATGAAAAAACAAGGTATCTAACAGGTACACTGAAAGATATTCTAATCACCGGTCAACAGAGAAATGTAAACTAGTTACCAGTTTACTCACCACCTAGAATGGCTACAATAAAAGAGACAGTAAGTGTTGGCAGAATGTAGAAAGTTAGACTTTTCATACACTGCTGATAAAGAGTATAAAATGTTATAACCACTTTAGAAAAAAGTCTGGCAGTTTCTTAAAAGAGTAAACATAAAATTACTGTAAAAATTGGAATTCCATTCCCATTCATATATACAAAAACCGTTTCTACACAAAATGTCCTTATCAAAAACTGGAAACAATCCAAATGTTTGATAACTCATGAATGAATAACAAACCATGGCACATCCACATACTGAAATATTCATTCATGAAAAAAGAATGTACACTGAATGTATATATGCATATATATACTATATTCATGAACCATGAAAATACTGTGCTAAGTGAACAAAAAGTCAGACACAATACTGCACAGTTTATAATTCAATTTATATGGCACAGTAAAATAGATGAAATTAGACAAAAAATAAACTAATGGTTGCCAGGGACTAGGATAGTAAGGGAATTGTTGATAATACATGTGAGTTTCATTTATAGGGCCATGGTAGTTAGTTATATATGCCAACTTGACACTTAAAGGCAGGGCCTTTGGGCACATTTATGAAGAATAGTTATGACAAGCCCTTAGGGGTAGAAGGAGAAAAGCAACTTCAAAAGTTGTCCTCTAATCTCCATCTGTGCCCCACAGCATGCATACATTTGCTTTCTCTCCTTTTAAAAAATATATTAAAAAAAAAAAAGGCAAGCCCTGTGGAAGGCTGTTGGAGATTATCCGATGTGGGAAGATCAAGCCCATGGTAGGCGGGAACATTCCTAGGGTAGGTGGGTAAGATAGAGAAGGAAATAGTTGGAAACTGACAGATTGGCATGTAGGTAATTGGGAAAGTGCATCCTTCTCTCAGCTTTCTGTGGGTACAGTGTGGCCAGTTTCCTTGGCTCCTGATATTGGTATAATTTTCCACAACATGCTATAAAAATAACCAAAAATTGCAAGCTAAAATAAACCTCTGGTTCCCCTAAGTTGTTTGGGTCCTGTATTCATTCAGCAACAGGAAGATGAAACAAACAACAGGGTGGTGAAAATGTTTACGAATTAGTAGTGCAGAAGAAGGAGGGAAACAGCCTGCAGTCCAGTCCCAACGGGGTTTGGGGGGGAAAGCACAGAACAGTTTGGTGACCTTCCCTCACTGCCTTAAATCATCTGGGAAATTTGATGAGACAGCGCTAGTTTTGCACGGCAGAACAGCACTGAAGAAAAAAGCCATTTTGCTGCTCCTATATCTCACAGTACCACCGCCAGGCACCATCTTGGGAGGTCTATTGTTATGAGACTGAACTACTTAGGGGACACCTTTAGAGAACGCAGGAGGTGGCTGCTGGAGGCAGTCTGGAGAGAAGGGTTGGGCATGGACACAGAGAGGAGGCAGAGAGATGAAGCTGTGAAGGGTGCAGAGGTCAGTGGCCTTTCTGTGGCAAAGAGCGGGATAAATCACCTGTGGATTACTACAGAAGCTAAGGGCTCCTAGCTCACGCCAGCCAAGTGCTCAATCTCTGGAGCTGCCTCTATCCCTCATGTCCTACGCTTTGCCAGCCTTCTCCTCACCTCAGGCAATTCACAGCTGAGCTGGGGACTGAAAGCACTAAAACTGGTGGGCAGAGTCAGGTTTCCTTGATTCTCTCATTCAATGCAGATCTCAAAGCAGCTGGCTTCCCCCCTCTTCAACACTCAGGGTCACCTCTTGTCTTGGACATTTGCCAGTAACGGGTGCACAAACTTAGGGTAGAGGGTGAAGTGAGTGGGAATCTACAAGGTCCATCTACTGAAAAGCTTGCCAAAGAGAAGGCCTCAAAGTAAATGCTGACTTAAAGGTCAACAACAACTGAGTTTCATGAGCTCATACACAGGCCTATGTAGCACTGGCTTGAATGCAGGAATGATGAGACTTCAGCTGTAACATACTGCCTCCAGCCATCCCACTTGGCAGACATAGCTCTAGGAGCCCGGAAGAAGTGGATCTAATTTTGTTTCCTTTTTCAGACTATTTTGGTGTTCTTTTATTTTTTCATCCTAGCAGTAGTTTACTATTCATTTTATTTCACTTTAAAAGGCTTTAACATGTAGTTTTATTTTTATTCCTCTGGTTTATACATTTTTCTTTACTGACATAACAAAATCTTTATATCTCTTGATCTTTTCTCCTGTTTGGTTTTCTGGTTTCTTTTGTTTCTGAGTTAGGAACTCATTATGGCGCCTCTCTGGGCTGAACTTGCTGTGTACACAGGTGTCTTGGACTTGCAGTTAGTTCTCTTTGCCTCAGCATCCCAAGGGCTGGGATTATAGGCCTATGCTACTACACCTAATTTCTCCCATTCCACATTGTTCTTTCTTTCTCTCTCTTTCTCTCTGTGTGTGTATGTGAGTGGGTGCACGTGTGTGTATACAAGGGGACACATGAATGTGCATGCTTCACGGGTAGAATTCTGAATCATCCTGGATTACTCTTCCACTTTATTGCTTTGCTCTGGGGTTTACCAGGATTTGGCCTTCCAGGGCTGGAATGACAGCTAGTGCCACATCCACCTAGCATTTTCTATGTGGGATCTGGGGATGTGAACTGAAGTCCTTTTATTTGCAAGGCAAAGGCTTTAACAACTGAATGATCTTCCCAGACCCCTTTTCTTCTTTTTTACTTGGATTCTTTTTCTAGTTTGGCCCTCTTATTTCTTCATTTTTATTTCTTCACAATTGGCTATTTTCTTTTCTACAGTGTAATGGTTCAAATTAGTTGTCCCCTACAGGCTCCTATGTTTGAACCTTTAGTTGATGATGATGAGAAGATCATGGCTTGAGAAGGGAGGTAAAGCTTTGCTGTAAGAAGGTGCAGGAGGCAGGCCTTGAGATTCGGTAGCACTGCCCTACTTCAGCTAGCAGTCTGCTCTTACGGTTTTCCTGTATGCTCTGTCTCCACAATGGACCTGCCTGAGCAACCTACAGCTTCTGCTACTCGCCTTTTTCATCATAATGGATTGTACCTCCCCTCTCAGCAGCAGAGAGTAACCATGACCTATAGTGACTGGTGGTACAGCTGAGTTTGGCTTGTTTTGGTGCTGTTACTTTATACTGTTTTGCATTCAATTGTGCATGTGTGCGTGTATATGTAGAATCAAAGGCAAATTCGGGAACCACCATGGATGCCTCCACCTCCTCCTTGTTTACTCCGCCCCTGGATTCACAGGCTCCGCCCTACCAGGACCAGAAATGCAGGCCGCCTCGCTTCCACCCGGTGTCTACAGGTGGAGTCTGGGATCCGAACTCAGGACCTTCCACCTGCAAGGTCCTGGGCCACCTCTTCAGCCCCCATGTGTTGTTACTTTAAACCAGACTATTTCTCCCTCCTGAGTGTTACTGGAGACTGAGTCCTACAGAAATCTGGTCACTAAGAAAAGATGTCCACCCCCAACAAATGTATAAACTACAATTTAGAACAGAAGAAATTTGAAGCATCGATGCAAAATTACCCTCTGAAACTTTGCAACTCCCCAATAAATAGAGAAATTGAAAAGACAGTAAGAAGAATGCAAAACTCTACTTTGAAAAATGATCAAGGATCATTTTTCACAGGATGAAAAAAACCCAGAAATCAAGTATGGAAGCAAATTCAGGATCTACACAAGAAAATCACCAACATGGATGTAAAATTAGAGCACAGTGGATCTAAGAAACAAGTCCAGATCCAGGACAGGAGGTGACTTAGATAGCCATTCTCATCAGATCCAGACCTAGCAAAATCAACAAGTAGATTTCAAATAAAACAGTACTGATCATCAATATTAACATTTTACAGAATAATTCATTCTACAATCACGAAATACATACTGTCCTCAGGAGCCCATGAAATGCTCTATAAAGTACATCACATTTTTAGGCCAGAAATATCTAACATATGTTAGATTCAGCGCATACAAAACAGCAAATGTAATATAACATATAAAAAGACTTAAGAACGGACATCATGCAACTGTCTCTCACAGATGAAGAAAGGCCTGTGGATAAAGTTCAGCATATGGAGCTCAAATGATACATTCTCCAGCCATCAGTGAGTTTTTAAAGGAGTCAAGTAAGAAGTTTAGAAATACATCAAACTTAAATCATAATTTACCAGAACTACTGGAATACAGGAAAGGCAGTTCCAAGGGGAAAGTTTAGAGTTATGAATGCTTCTGTCTAAAAATCAGAGAGAACTCACATAATAACTTGACATACTCCAAGAAGTCAGAAAAGCAAGAACAAGTTAAACACAAATTACTGCATGGAAATAAATAAAGATCTGGGCAAAAATAAATGAAATGGAGAATGAAAGTATAATACAATCAGTGAAAAAAAAGGGCTAGTTTTTTTTTAAAAGGATAAACAACATTGATATCATTTCAGCCAAATTAACCAAAAGAAAGAAAATTTTATTAAATTAATAAGATTGAGGGGAAAAATAAGGAGCATAACATTACAACAGGTACAAATAAAAGCCAGAGGACTTGGGAAATGCTTTCCAATTCTAATAAATTAGAAAATCCAGGGGCTGGAGATGTAGCTCAGTTGGTAACAGGGCTAGCCTAGCATGCATAAAGCCCTGGGTTTAATCCTACCTACATAAAATAAGGAGTGGTAGCACATGACTCCAATTCTAGTGTTCGGGAGGTAGAGGCAAAAAGATCATAAATTCAGAGTCACCTTTGACTACACGTTAAGTTCAAAGCCAGCCTGGGCTATATCAATCAATAAATAAAATATAAAAGACCTTCAAAAGAAGCTGGAAAATGGAAAATGTAGAAGAAATGGCTAACAGATACTTTGATATGACAAAATTAAACCAAGAGGATAAAATAATTTACAGTAAGTAATAAATCAAAGTGGAAATAAAAAGTCTCTCAAAGTCGGAGAGATGGCTCAGGCTTAATATTCTGTCTCACAAGCAGAAGGTCCTGAGTTTGGAACCCAAGTCCCACATTAAAAAAAAACAGGCGGAAATGATGGGAGCCTGCACTTCTTGCCCTGGTGGGCGGAGCAAAGCAAGGAGGAGACAGAAGCAATCCAGGATAAGTCCTGAAATCACACTTGGTTCTCCACAGAGACATACATACAGTGTCCTCTGATACATACACACACACATACACAAAAAAAAAAAAAAAAAAAAAAAAAAAAAAGAAAGAAAGAAAAAAAAAATAAGTTTTTTTTAAAAAGTCATCAACAGAGAGACTGCCCAGACTGGATGAATATACTACTGGATTCTACCTCACTTTAAAAGTCAATTAACACCAATGAACCGCGACTAATTCCACAACAGCAAACCACTGCCTTGATTTCAAAACCCGCTAAAGACACAGTAACAACAACAAAAACAGAAAAACAAACAAAAAATCGTAGTTTCCCTAATGAACATATGAATAAAAATATATTATGTGATCTTACTGATCTTATTTTTCCTGTATTATGTGATAGCAACAGACTAGAAATTACTTCGTTGTTATCCTTCTTTATTTATCAATCATCCTCAACATGCTTAAGAAAACAGAAGATACAATAATAGTATTCACTGATACCCACATACTTATCACCAGAAATTGTGAAGACGCTGCCTTATATGGCAAAGGGGACTGTGCAGGTATATTAAAAAGTAAAGACAGTCAATTGGGGGAAATTATTCTGATTGTCTGAGTTTACTATGATCACAAGATCAATCTCCAGCAAAAAGGTAAAGTGATAAAGGTGCCTGCTTGCAAACCTGAGCTTGCATCCCCTAGAGCTCACCTGTGAACATTATTCTTTGAAGTCCACAGGCACACCACAGCATGCATGCCTTTTCTCCCTTGTAAATAGTTCCTTAAGTACTCTTAACCCTGAAACATTAGACTGTAGCAAGTTATAGAAATGAAGGTGTAGCTCACTGATAGTGCGCATATACATACATAAAGCTCTGGGTATGATCCACAGAGCTGAAAAAAGAGAAAAATCAAGTGTATAAATGACTTTGTTTTTTCTACTGATTATAAAAATCACAGTAATCTGCCATTGAATTTATATACAGGATTCTTATATAAAATAGATTTTAAATCATTTATATGAAGACTATTAAATGAATATAAAAATTATACTCACTTTAGCTCCAACACTGCAACTACCAGTGCTCCCAGTGCTCCCACTTGCAACACCAGTAAATCTAGCTTCCAATAACTCTTGCCTTCTTGGATCCAAACTATGAAGCTCATCCATTGCACCTAATTAAAATAAGAAAGAAATGTTCACATGTACATGTACACGTTACATGTTATACATACATGGCTAGTGGAGATGTTAGCAAAAGTCTACAAATGAGTGCAATAAACACATTAAGAGGATAAGATTTTTGTGTGTGCTTCCATTTATCAAAACCTACAGAAGATTCACTTTTGACTATAACCCACAGTAAGAAATTTGTCTTTCACCTACATATGTGTGCATGTACACACACACACACACAAAGCATCACAAAACACTTGACCTACTGTACTGTATTAATGAGAGTCTTAAACAAACTAGGCATCTGTAACCCCAGCAATAGAGAATGATCACAAGTTCAAGGCAAACCTGGACTACATATCAAAACCTCATCTAAAAAACAAGTAAATAACTACTGAGTGTTAATGATGGAAGAGAAGAGAAATGGCTTTCCTCAGTAATATACTCACTGATAAATGATTCATGCCTCAGCAAGTGCTCAAGCACATGCCATCAAATACAATCTATATGAAATGCAAATAGATAAGAAAATAGAAAGAGAACTGGCAGGGAAGAAGGAGGTTTGTAGTGGGAAAAGGAAAGATAAGGATTTGAGGGATAAGATTTGAAATAACAAATTCACTGTATTCATATATGAAATTCTAAAAGAATAAAAATTTGATAAAATAAATAAGGAGGAGACATTACACAATGTCAACTTCATTCTATTCCATGGGGAGATTGGTAGAACAACACAGGTTATAAGCCATTAAATTGATTTCACAAGGCATTAGTAGGCTACAAGTCTAATTTGATATTAATTTCATAATGCAATCTCCCATCCTAACCTTATCTGACTATATTTCAAACTCAGGACTGTTTTATTTATTTAGTCATCACATCCTTTTTTTATTTATTCAATTGTGCATGTGTGCACGTGTGTATGTATGTGTGTGTATGTGTAGAACCGTGTGTGTGTGTGTGTGTGTGTGTGTGTATGTGTGTGTGTGTAGAACCACCAGTGAATTCGGGAACCACCATGGACCGCCTCTATCTCCTCGTTTACTCTGCCCTACCAGGACCAGAAACGAAGCCCCCCCCCTTTCCGCCCAGCTTCTATACATGGGGTCTGAGATCCGAACTCAGGACCTTCCGCCTTAAACCCTGAGCCACCTCCCCAGCCCCCAGTCATCACATCTTTGAAGGTGCTTTTTAGTTATACCTCTTGATCTCATGAGACCAGTTCTAGTGCCACCATTAAACTAAAATGGACCTCTAACATATAACTTACACATTTCTCCTCTTGCACTTTATCTCTATATTGCCTATAGTAACTTAGCACAAAAAAATGACTATTCCAATAGTTGTTCTACTACATTGGTTTAGAAAGCAGGGACAAGAAAATCTGCACCTATTCAGCACTGATGTGACTTTTTTCCCATGAACTATTTGATTCCACAGTTGGTATAAGCTATGGAGGCAAACCTGAGAATGTGGAGGGCCCACTGCATGACTGATTTAAGTCTTAAACATTTCTATCAGGTAAATGAAAACACAGATAAAACTTATCACTGAAGTGACTTCTGCAGAATGCTTGAGAATTATGAGTGAAAATCTGTATCCTTAGATACTTGTAACTACTCAAGACTAAACAGCACAAATTTCAGTGAAAACTCAATTAAACTCTGAAAAATCACCTTATCTAGGTCAGTTATTTCTCCAAATGAATGGTTCCTGAGGGAGCAGAAAAGATGCTATGGAAGCCAAGAATGATTTGGGGAACAGACTCAACAAGCCTTTGCATGCAGACATTCCTGTTCTTGCCACTTCACCTTCTACAGAACAGTCTTTTCACAAATGACACTAGGAAAATGGATCTCCATATACAAAAATAATTAAACTAACCCCTTGGACTCTGACCTTTATGTCATTCAAAAAAAATGTAGACGAGATAAAATACCATAAGGTCTAAACTAAAATTATTAGAAGAAAACACAGAGGGAAAGTTTCATGACCTTGAATTGACCAATGATATTACACCAAAAGTGCAGAAAATAAAAATTAGACTTCAAATCCTTTTCTGAATCAAGCAGATAAAACAAGACAACCCCTCAGAATGGAGAAAATCTCTACAAATCATAAATCTAGTAAGAGACTGGTAGCTAGAATAAAGAACTCCAACAACAACAACAAAAAAAAATGACTCCATTTAAAAGTGGGCAAATAACATTAACAGGAGTTTTTTTCTCTAAATAGTCCTTAAGAAGCACATACACAAAAAGATGTTCAGAAAGGACAAACCACAAAAATCGGAGACAATCTCTGCATTAGTGTTCAAAATACAAAGAACTCAAAAAGTAAAACATTAATAAAGCAAACAACCCGATTAAAAAATGAACTTATTAAAAGAAATATAGGGGCTGGAGAGGTAGCTCAGGGGTTAAGCCTCTGCCTTGCAGGTGGAAGGTCCTGAGTTCAGATCCTAGACCCCATGTATAGAAGCCGGGCGGAAGCAGGGGCGGCCTGCGTTTCTGGTCCTGGTAGGGCGGAGCCTGTGAATCCTGGGGCAGAGTAAACAAGGAGGAGGTGGAGGCGGTCCATGGTGGTTCCCGAATTTGTCTGTGGTTCTACACATACACACACACATACATACACACGCGCACACATGCATACATGCACAATTATATAAATACTAAATAATAAAAAAATTTTTTAAATAAATAAAAAATAAAAGAAATATAAAGCTCTAAGAATTTATCTAACGAGGTGTTCAATGGGCAGGAGAAAGGCTCAGGGGTTAAAATCTTAGCCTTGAAAGTAAAAAAGACCTCAGTTTGGATCCCTAAACCCTCCCCCCCAACACACACACAAAATGCCAGGTAGAAATGGTAGTGGCTTGGACTTCTGGCCTTGGAAAATAAGGAGGTACAGCAATCCAGAGTGGTTCTTAAAGTCACCCTTGGGCCTCCATGGGCACACTCAATTGCCTTCTTCTACACGCAGCCACACACACCCACAACCGCAAAAGGGGAAAAAAGTACTTATCTTTACCTATCAGTGAAACTTATCCTAGTCAGAATGGCTCAGATCAAGAAAAGAAATAACAATAAATGCCTGCAAAGATATGGGAAAAAGGGAACTCTTATCCACTGTTGGTGGGGGATGTAAATTGGTACAATAGCTTTGGAAATCAATATGAGGTGTGAGAGAGAGAGAGAGACAGACAGACAGACAGACAGAACTACCATATGATCTAGCTTGCACCAACACCAAGAATCAAGGCAACTGGCCACGCCATATCCACAGGACTGCCAAGAGCGAGACAATCCTCATTTGGCAGACCAGCATGTCTGGTCAAGTATACAAAACTGCCGACTTCCTCAACCAGTTCCCTCAATCTTAAAAGAAATATAGGGGCTGGAGAGGTAGCTCAGGGGTTAAGCCTCTGCCTTGCAGGTGGAAGGTCCTGAGTTCAGATCCTAGACCCCCACTGTTGGTGGGGGATGTAAATTGGTACAATAGCTTTGGAAATCAATATGAGGTGAGAGAGAGAGAGAGAGAGAGAGAGAGAGAGAGAGAGAGAGAGAGAGAATTCCTCAACCAGTTCCCTCAATCTTATTCACCTGTCTAAGGACTAGCCCCACTTACCATGGATTGGACCTCCCTATCAATCAATCTCCTGCAGGATTGCTCGAACTTAATTCAACTACCAATTCTTTACAAATGTGCCCAAAGTTCCTCAGCCAAACAGACTGTTATCTAACTATGATAAACCCTGTTCTCAATGGTAAGGACACAGAATCATGCATGTCCATCAACTGATGAATGGATGACATTATGGGTAACAATGGAATATTATTCACCTAAAAGAACTATGAAGTTATAAAATTTTCAGGAAAATAAATGAAACTGGAAAAAAAAATACTGAGTGAAGTAAACCAGATCCAGAAAGCCAAATACCACGTTCTTTCTCATATGCAGATCCTAGCTTTGACCCTTTAGGTTTGTGTGTTTAACCTGGAATACCTATAAAAGCCAGGAAATTTGAAAGAGGCCATAAGAAGGGGGAGACTTTAAGAGAAGATTGGTAGAACACTGGTGGTATGATGACTGAAAGGGGAGTGAGGGGGAAAGTTTTGGGAAGAAAGAGAATGAAGAGTTAGACTAGAGAAGAGCAGAAGATAATAAATAACCCTACAGATGTGTGATAAAGCCATATGGAAACATACTACTATCTAATTTTAAGATACAATAAAAAATGTTGGAACTGATTTATCCTACAGAGGCACACATGGTGTGTGTAAGGGGTTAGGGGGATAATAGAAACTGCCTCGAGAAGCCAGAAGTCATTGGTGATTTAACAAAACTCCCAGTACAAGATGTATGATAACTCCACAGGAACTGTTAGAGTGAGCCCAGAGGTCCGAAAAAGAGTTTAGCCTATTTCCACCACCCATCAGAACCTGACACTGAAGGTAAGACCCTTCTGATGAAGACACCACACACTTCAGCAACAGGGCATGGAGAAATCAAGCTGGTACTAATCTACAAGCGTCCTCCTTACCTGCTAGCTTTCACGTGAGAAGGAACTATGCAGGCTGCCAGGGGAGACAAAGTCAACAGTTTTATCTGGTGATAATTTCTGTGAACCAACCTGGCAAGGTATGCCCATCAGTGCAATAGAAGCATGAATATCTGGGGAATAACCAACAGCTTTACAATAGGTTAAGGCCCACTACACAGAAGGGAACTCATGCCTGATACTGTAAACTACACTAAAACCCATGGTGAGGAGGCCATAGTTTCTAGAAGAGAATATACTACTACTGTTTTGCAGATAACACAAAATGCATCCTAAATACTTTACTTACCTTGAAACACACTTTTTGCAATAATTGGCAGTAAGCAAAAAATACGACTATGGAATGCTTAGCCCTAGGAGGGGACATCTAATTCTCTCCTCTCAGAATCAGAGGACATCACAGAGATGAAACAGAAAACATGATGTCATAGTTAGGCACAGGTATCAGCTTGACAGTTGAGGGTCTGAACTCTGGGCACATCTGTAGAGAATTAGTGTTTGGGTTAAGCCCAGAGCAAACCTGCAGGAGATTTTCTGACTGATGAGGAAGGCCCAGGTGGTGGAATTGGGCCCTGGAATAAAATACAGATAGCTGGTTGAGAGAATCGGCATCCTTATGTACACTTGGCCAGATATGATGGTCTGGAAAGTAAGGATTGTCCCTCTCTAGCTGTTATGTAGTGGTGCTGTGGCCAGTTCTCTCGGCCCTGGTGTTGGTGCGTGCTCTCCTGTCAAGATGGACTAAGAACTGTAACTGGACTATAGTAAGCAAATAAATCCCTTATTCCCTTAAGATGTTTGATGGTGATTTATCAGCAACCATGCAGGCGGACTGATACCCTTGGCCTTAAACAGAAGCTCTCATTGCAGTGCCTAGAGGTGAATGCAGAGTGCCATGGTTGCAAAGAAGCTGAGAGTAAGTGCAGGTTGAGAATTCAATCCTTGGCATGGCAGATAAGCTATGTCTTTTAAATGCTCAGAGATCCTGTGGAAGAGCCAGTAGAAAGAACATTAACGGCCGGAAGACAGGGAAAAGAATTATGAAGTGCCGTCCTCCAAAAATTACATAGCCATGATAATCATGAACCTACTAGAGAGGGAGTTACAACCTACTAGAGAGGGAGTTACTCACCCTAAGCCAATAATCTGACCAATGGTCGGCTATGAACAGAGGAGACCTATGAAGTACTATAAAATACAAATACATAACTAATGGATCTGAGGAAAGGAGATAAATATTCAGTTAAGAAAATGGAAAAAAGGAAAATGTAAAAGTAAGTGCTAAAACCAGAGAAGTTACAAATGAAACAAACAAAAAAGATGTTCAGCAACATGAAGGAAATCTGCATTAAGGAAATACAAACAAAACTATAATGAAGGGCTGGAAATGTAGTTCAGTAGTTGAGTGCTTGTCTAGCTTGTGCAAGGCCTTGGGTTTGTTTCTAACACCACAAAAAAAAAAAAAAAAAACCAAGAACAACTCACAGTGAGATGCCATTTTACATTTACCAATGCTGCTATTAAAAACACGTAAACAAAAAATAGTCAGAAAATGCTACAGTTTGGATACAGAATGCTTTCCAAAGGTCCATAGTTCTATAAGAGGCGGCATCTTTAAGAGATGAGGCTACTGGCAGGACTTAAGCCATTGAGGCATGCCTTTGGAAGAGATACTGGCACCTTGAACCCTCTTCCTCTTTTTTCCTTCCCAATCCCATGATGAGAAGCTTTGCTTTTTCTACATGTGCCCACTCCCTGCCTACCATGACCTCAATCTTTAAACTAAAAACAAACAAACAAAAAAAAAACCTTTACCAATAATAAGACAGTCAGGATACTAAGTCTTTGTTTCTAATCAAATTCATGCAAGTAATACTACTTTAATTCCATGAGAGCAAACAGTATTCACAGTACTGACTCAGGTATTTTTCTTCAAACCACTGAACAACATATAAACAACATATAAAACCACTTTACATTTTTTACCACCTTATAAATGATGACTGTCTGACTTTTTATCTGTTCCACAGATAACTTATCATCATTCATTGTAAGTACATCATAGTAGATTCCACTTCAGACTATATGCTTAGGTATTTTCTAAACTTTGAAAACATTGTAGATGTCCCACAAAAAGTACTCATTCACAAGGTTAGTATGCTATCACTTCAAATTTGGCATTGAGTCCTCCAATACTTAACTGAGTAGCATCAATAAAACTTGTTAATCCATCAAGAGCCAAGAAAGCCACTCTCAATTATTGCCTTATCTGTAAGTTGACTGTCAAAGTTTGTTCAAACATCCTCAATTACTTAAATCAACTACTCTTGCCCAAAAGTTAAAGAACTTACAATAAATCTTTCTCTGAACATTTTTTTTACTACTATACTGTGTATAATCTTATATAATTTAACTCAATATCAGTAACTCTTTGCCCAGTTAGTAAATAAATGGACAGTTAGAAACTTCTTATGGTGGCAAATTCACTTTTCACCTTTATTTTCAGGAAAAAATTACGCTACAATGAGGCATTTAATTTTAAATTTCTTATTACATTTCCTCAAGTTGAGCATATTGTGGTAAATCCAGGGACTAGGGCACATAGTTCCATGGTAGAATGCAAATTTTGCACATACAAAAATTTATTTCAATCTCTACCACAGAGAGAGAGAGAGAGACAGAAAGAGAGAGAGAGAAAGATGGACATGCACTGGTAATAAGAATAAACAACAGGGACTAGTAATAGCCATGGCCTCACAATAATCTAAAGTCACAACTACTTACTGAAAATTACAGTACAACTAAAGAACAGTACAAAATGAACAAACAGAATAAAGCCATGGTGTCTGTCACAATTGCTGTGCTCACACTCTAATGAAAACAAAGCTCTGTAAGTTCCAGAAGACTTATCAGTATTAGTGTATCCTGAAATAGAAATATAAGAATTCAAGACTGTTTTTAATGCTTTAGAATGAATTCTGATACTCTCTTAAAAAATCCACTTTCAGATAATAGAGCATTTTTATTTTCATTACCAATATTTTATATCATATATTTAGTGAATGCAGGTACTATTTTTATTGATTACAATATAACCCATCATTTAATCTTCAATCTGATTCCTTATTTCAAAAACAAGTATTTTCACTTTTTGGCAGTTAACACATGTTAAGTGAACTATCAAAAAAAAAAAAAAAGGAAATCCAGTATCTTCATTATCTCATAGCCTTAATAAAATATACCATATATCTCAATAAACTTAATAAAAATATACCATATATCTCTCTTAATGGTTTTTAGTTAGAATTTTACTTATTTAAGAAATGTACACATACAAAGAAAAATGTTACAATTTTTCACCAGTGCAACCTTTCCCAGTGATTTAAAATACCTCCTTGGTCATATATTATATTCCATATAAGCATAAGTCTGCTTTTGCTTTTAATTCTATTCTACCAAAAGATTCCTCTCTGAGCCATATACACCAATTCACTTTTATAAATATCAATGTACATGTACTGTACACATTCATGTAAACACATGCATACACATACCAAATATTTCTCTTTTTTTCTCCTTAGGACACATTCCACATTTTATTTACATTTTAATACTAACTTCTATCTCAAAATCACATATCCCTGCACCTATATCCTTTATGTTGAAGTCACTTGAATGCATGTTTATTAAACAATGATGTAAACCAATACTTATCATGTCTGTTACATATAACAGGAACAGTTTTTAACAAAATTCATCAGCACCCCCCACAATATCTTATTATAAATAGAGGCACCCACACTGCTTCAGAATTAATACAATGTGTGACCACATTCATCATACCTGTTACTTTAAACAATTTCAACGGCAGCTCTCTATGATGGAACAAGTATGCCTTTTGCATTTTTCCATCCTGAAATTTTACTTTTCTGAGATATGCAATCCTCACTGGTGTTTGACACTCCGGGCTATGTGTTCATCTGGTAACCTTAATATCTAAATGTTTATATTTAAATGACAGGGCCTTAATGAGAGAATGGAAAATTGTGCTGCATTTTTACTCCTATTTCCTAAAAACATAATGAGCATATGTATATTAAATATATTCTTACGAAAGTCCAGGTCATATTTACCAGCTGCAATTCTTTTACTTTAATATGTGGTTTTTTTGCATTATGATATTAAGACATAACCATAGTAGAAGGTTGTTGATCAAACAAAGTTTGAAATCCACTAAAGTTAACTGTTGCATATCTGTCCTTCTAGTGTCTGTGGAGTTTCATATTCACTTTGGGCATCATTAGACATCTTGGCTCTTGAAGCACAACTTTAATGCTATAGGAATTTTGCCATATTTTAACAAGGATGTGCTCTGTGCATCCACTATTTCACCAGAATTATTTATTCCATTCATATTTACAAATCTAACTGATAGAGGAGCTTCCGGGTATTTAGGTCCACAATCTACTTTCAGGCTATATATACACACTGTTTTTATAGTTTGTCCCTGCTGGCCTAATAATCATACCTGTTCACCTTGTAAGTGTCACGTCTTCATCATCTTCAAGGCCTCAGCTATCTGTACCATCGCCTACTCTTTTTGTCCTCCTTCAAGTTCCTCCAACAAGCGAAAATTACGAGGAACTTTAACTCCTGTAAAGACCCATCTTCTCCTGTAGTCCAATGCAGCCACTGCATGCATGCATCCACAAATATTTCAATTCGATGATTACAGAGTACTAAGCACAGGAGCCAGTGTATATGTTCTAAAAGCCTGTAGCAAGAAGATATTTCTACTCTAGTCTCACTCCAAATCTGATTATCAATTTACCTATCCTATTTAATCATTTGAAACACTACTGGTGTTTCAGGAAAGGACTATGATATACTGAGACCAAGACTGAGAAGGCGGCTCAGTGGGTAAAAGCATTTGCTATGCAAGTATGAGGTTCCAATCCTCAACACCCACCTAAAAACCTGGGAGCCTCCAGTGTTGGGTGGTGGAGGTGGATCTTGGACACTTGGTGAGGTGACAAGCTGTAGAGTCAGCGAGACCTCTTCACAAGGGAATAAGGCAGAGGGTGATGAGCCTCCTCCTCTGGCATATGTGCAAGCACAAGAGCATAAAGATGTGCACACACACGCACACACACACAACAGATATACTGAGACCAAATTACTCATATAAGGAGATCACAATTTGCGTAAGGGGCAATGTACTAAATTTCTGCTTAACCTTAAAAACCTAAATTAAAAACCTAAAAAAACTAATTTTGTGTTTATTAATGAAAAAATATCTGGTAACTAATTTTCATAAAAAATAAACACAAATTGTATAGCTTGGCCAAATTATTTAATCTTAATATTTCTGCTCCCATACATGGAAAATGGGAATAAAAGTGTCTAGTAGACAGAGTAACATGTATTTCAATATTTAATTTCTCTAAAGTCATAGTCAGATAATCAATCAATACGCTCTTCCTATAGCTTGTCTTATAATTTTAAAATCAGTCTTTCTCTGTCATACATACATATAAATGTACATATACACAGACCTTATTTCTGTATTAATATACAGTCCCAGTTTTTACAGATGAGGAACATGAAACCCTGAAGCTAACTTATATTATCTTTGTTACCACTCACATCCTATATTCCTCTAGCTCATACCATACAAAGTCAATTATTACCCTGTCTCTATGAATTATTCACCCATCTCATTGGGTTCATGACTTTTCCTCATTCTTAAAATAATAACGGCTTGTTAAAATAATGATAAGGAAATATAAAAGCAAAAGATCTCAAATTCCACTCCTCAGAGGCAACCATTTGATTGAACCTTAAAAAGGAAACAGCAATGGAATATTTTTTTACTTCTTACAGACCATCTGCCATGAAGGACTTTCATATACAGCCTACATGTAAGGAGTCCAAGCTGAACACCAACTATATACTAAAGTACAATCTAAAACAATACGTTGCAATCAATGAGGGTAGGATATTCCAAAAACACAGCACTTGGATTATAATCATTACTTCATTGGCATCATCTCTATCATCTTCACAAGAAGGTTAAAACAGTTTGTATAGACATTCATTGGTAGCCATACTGGTCTAGGAAAAAAAGGAAGGGTGAGAGGGAGGGAGGGAGTGATATGACCTCAGCTTACTAATTTTTCTACTTTCTTTCTCCCCCAAAATGCAGGTCTTAACAGTTTTATAATAGAGCAATTAAAATATCATCTTGAACAATTTTGAACAATGTGAATAATTCTTAAATCAGAATAACTGAAATATGGCCTAATATCCCAATAAACAAATATATGTGAGTAAAATAATCTAGAATAGTAAGCCTAAATTAATAGGCCAAATACTTAAAAGGACTACTATGAAGCAGGAATTGGAATCTTGTACTCTCACCCCTAGGGAGGTAGAGACAGGAAGATTCCAGGGCTGACTAATCAACCAGACTAAATAAATCTGCACACTGGTTCAGTGACAGACCCAGTCGTAAAAAAACAAATCAGGAGGCCAGCGTGTACCTGCTCACAAATCTGATGACGTGAGTCCAATCCTTGTAAGCACACATGGTGGAAAAGAGAAAAACTGACTTTATAAAGTTGTCCTCTGAACTCTACCTGTGCAACATGGAGTGCAAGTGCATGCATCTCTCTCTCCCTCAAATAAATAGAATGTAAAAGACAAGTCAATAAAAACCTTACAAATAGAGTGATTAAGGAAGACACTTCACACCGACTTCCAGCTTCACATGCACACATACCTACACATGCATATGAGCACACACACACAAAATTAAATAATTTATTTATAAATAATAATGTGTCATGTCATTGCCACAGCTTTTATAAAGAGCTGAGAAAAGGCAGCATTTAAAGAACAGTGGGTGTGACTTCCATATGATCACGATCGGCATAATATTTGGTCTATCGGCATTTCACCATGGAAGGGGGAAGATCTCAAGAGACACTACACCTCTTGAGAGACTTGAAAATGAATGCCTGACAGAAGAGGAACTACTCCCTCTCAATGATTTACCCACTGACCAGTCATTCACTCCCCAGCACCTGCAAGTACAGGAACCCCGGTGGATCACACAAAGAAAGACAACAAAGTGGGAGGGAAATTAGCTGAAAGGAGAAAGTGATGTGGGATAGGAGGGAGGGATGGGATTGGGTACTAAGTGGTAAAAAATGACAAATTCATTACATTCTTGGATGAAGTGTCAAACATCAATAAATACAAATATAGAAATTAATAAAAAAAAAGAACAGAATGTGTGAGCATATCCATCAACCATCAACAAAAGTCCTAGGTTTCAATTTATTAAAGAGAAGTATTAGTAATGACTCTGAACTTTTAGAACCTTTTATAATAAGTATAACTCCACACTAACTGTAAAACAGCAGGGGAAAAAAACACAAAAAGTTGTGTTTTCATGGTAGGATTTGTCAAAATGCTATATTGCAAAAAATAAAAATAGTCAAGTAGTCTTAGCTGTTATTTAAACTATACTAAACTATACTATATTAAATTATTTTTGATAATTAAGAAATTTAGCTTCAAGGTGCAGGTCGGTGGTAAAGCACTTACTGGCCTGGAATGCTCAAGGCCTTGGATTCAAGTCCCAGCAATAAGCCTACATAAGTTCAAGGTCATCCTCAGCAATACAGTGAACTTAAAGCTAGCCTGGCCTACATGTGCACATGAGACTGTCTCAAAAAGAAAGTGAAAGGGAAAGTAAAAAAGGAAAGTGAAACAGAGAGGAAAGCAGAAGGGGGAAGAAAGGAGGAGGAAGAAAGGAAAAAGGGGAAAGGGAAAAGGAGAAAGGAGAGAGGGGAAAGGAAGGAAGGAAGGAAGGAAGGAAGGAAGGAAGGAAGGAAGGAAGGAAGGAAGGAAGGGAGGGAGGGAGGGAGGGAGGGAGGGAGGGGAGGGAGGGAGGGAGGGAGGGAGGGAAGGAAAGAAGAGGGAAGGAAGGGAGAGAGGGAGGGGAGGGAGGGGGGAGGGAGGGAGGGGGGAGGGAGGGAGGGAGGGAAGGAAAGAAGAGGGAAGGAAGGGAGAGAGGGAAGGAAGGGAAAGGGAGGGAGGGAAGGAAAGAAGAGGGAAGGAAGGGAGAGAGGGAAGGAAGGGAAAGGGAGGGAGGGAGGGAAAGAAAGGGAAAGAAAGAAAGAAAAAGAAAGAAAGAAAGAAAAGAAAGAAAGAGAGAAAGAAAGAAAACTAGAAGCAAACTGAAAGTTGGTCAGAAAAAAGCCTTTACAAAACGGACACAGAAGTAAAAAGATGCGAAATACAAAAAAAGGAATAGGAAGACAGGGGATATACTTAAAAATGTCCAGTACATCTGGAATTAAGAGTGTATGAGGAATGGGGACAACCTGGCAGTACCATTTGAAATGACATGGCCTGAGAACTATAAAAACCTATGGAAACCCTCAGGCAGAACTAACACAAAGGACTTTCTATCCGACATGATGCAAAAGTCCTCCCTCTGCCAACACAGTAGTAGTAGTAACAGCAGCAGCAGCAGCAGCAGCAGCAACAACAACATTGAGCCTATTGAGTTTTAGCTTCTTAAATATCAATGTAAATAGTTACATGGCACTAACAACATGGTCTGCAGACCCCAATAGCACATCAAAGATGTGCTACAGACGCCAAGAAGAACAAATAAAAGATTATCACAGTGCTCTAATAAAATGAATGAAAATCAAAAACAAGTCCTCCACAACGGAAAAGCAACCCAAAGCTGTAAGTTAGACTACAGTCTAAAGATCACAACTAAAACTGAAACTGCTAAATATCTACCTAGATTTCCATGCTAAGCCAAAAACACGCAGAATTTCTCACCAATAGATCTACATAGAAAACGTTCAAGAACATGTTTAGAGGTCAGCAAGACAGCTCAGTAGGTAGTCACCTGCCTGCTCACAAACCTGGAAGCCCACATGATGGAAGGAGAAAACTGACTTCTGAAAGTTGTCCTCTGACCTTCAACTATATACCACACCGTCAATGTACATGCCTTCTCCCTTCCACCTCCTCCTAGAAATGTCCCAAAATGAAAAACATTAAAAAAAGTTCATCTATAGGTGGATTAAAAGCATAGTTACTGTACAAAACCTCAATGATCATGTCATGGCTGGTTACAATAATTATCTAGAAAGAGAACATGATTCCAGAGTGACAAATGTGCTATTAACTTTTCAAAATTGGTGCATTCACCAGGAAGAATAAATACTGACATATTATACTATAACATGTCAAGTAGCATATTGTAATTTTTACAGTAAACACACAAAAAGTATTACTATTCAAGTCCAATGAGGGAATATTTGAAATAAAAAAAGCCTTTAACCATACTATAACACTGTACTTACCTACAGTTGTCTAATTTTTTTAAAAAAAGTAATAATCCTAAAGGCAGCAAAAATGGAAAATAAAGTCCAAAAAACTCAAGATATGCACTAGGCTTATCATTTATTAGGGATAGTCTAATTGAAATGCAAAAATGACCCCAAACTTAAATCCAAATCTATTAGTAAATACATTAAATCAAGTGTACTCAATATTAATTTCAGGGACAAACACAGACAAACTAGGTTTTTACAGAGGAGAATACATACTAATGAGACAGCACTGAAACATACACAGAAGCTGAAAATAGGCAACATACTACATAGACAGTCTTCTCTGCTTCTTTGATGTCATCTTCTCCCATACTCTCCCTGCCTTATTGGGCTGAAAGCGCTGAAAATTATTAACCAAATAATCCTTTCCTCTGTTAAACTGTTTCTCTCAGGTATTTGTCACAGGGACAAAATATCTCAGAAACCTCATTTAAAAGGCCGGGGGTGGGAGAAGTAATTATCTAAACAGATGTAGAAAATGCACTTAATGAAACATCCATTCATGAACGAAACATAAATATTAAGTAGGAATACAAAGGAATTTTCTTCATCTAAAAAGAGATGGATTAAAAAATGCCTAAATACTAAGCTGTAAAATATTGAAAAACTGGTAAAATAAGATTTCTATTATAGCCAACCTATTCAACACTGCCTAACATGTCACAGTCATTTCAATTAAGGCTGGGAAACAAAAAACTAGGGATTAGTGAAGAGATGATCACCATTCACGGTGCACATGCTCAGAGAAATGTAAATGAGCTTCAGAATAAGCACGGTTATTGGTTAAATCATCATACAAAAAACCAATTATATTTCTATGTTTTCAGCAACAAACCAAAGATAAAAGCTAAAAAAGTACATTAAATCTATAATCACACTGAAAAGCATAAAGCATCTAGAAGCACACATTATAAATTATTAAAGGAAATGCTGTATGTATATGGCTGAATACTATTACATATACATGATCTATAAACAGCATAGCCTTAATCAAATCATCAATAGATTATAGCTCTTTGGTAGAATTTCCTAGAGTCAAAATTAACTAACTCAATCCTGAAGAATATCAATAATGCATTAATTTTCTATTGCCATCCTAACAAATTACCAGATTTGGCAGCTCAAAAATATTTGTCTCTGGTTTCCATGAGCCAGAAATCACAACCGAACATGCTCTCAATTGGTTATGTTTAGTGCTTCACAAACATGGTATCGAGATGCCAACCAGGCTGTGCTCCTGCCGAGATGCCACAAGAAATGCTGTGCTCTGCATCGGAGGTGTCCACACAGGCTGGGTCCCCAGGCTACGCGCCTTCAGGAGGAGGCAGTCTGGCAGAAGCAGACACCTGCTGCTCCACATCCCTGCACCACAAACACATTTACTTTGCCTTTCTTGCCGTCGCTATCTATATCTCATGAAACCATGAGCCAAGCTACATCTTTTCTTCTATAATCTTTTCCTGAGAAGTAGTTTGGTCACATCAAAACAGAAACCAGACAGACTGTGTTTCCAGGTTCACTCAAGATGTTGGCATTCAGTTCCAAGAGTGATAAGGCTGAGACTCCTGTTTCCTGCCCATTTGTCAAGTGGTCCCAACTTCTGGAAGTCATCTGCATTCCCTAGGCCATGGCTTCACGCAGTTCACAGCTACAGTCAGCAGGTCAAACCCTTTTCCTGTTTTGGAATTAAATCTCCCTGAGCTAGGCATGGTGCTACTCAGGAGAATCCCTGTGAGTTAGAGGCCAACTTGGGCTACCCCGCAAGACACTGTCTCAAAACTCAAAAAAGGAAGGAGGAGAAGGGGAAGAGAACAAAAATTCTCTTCTGCTTTCCTCACCAGCTTCAAAATCATTTTGCTAGTTTAAAATCTGTTCATCATAATTACAGCTAGAGAATCCCTTTACAGCAGTACCTAGATTAGCATTCACTGGAATAAAAAGAGGACAAAATTCCTCAGAGAACAGCTTTAGAATTCCACCTGTCAGAAAGCAGGAATAACTGTTTTACTAGCTATGAAGTTTAATATTTCAGACACATGGTACTGGCACAAGAAGAAATGATACAGAGCACAGAAACAGCTGGGCACAGACAGATCATTTGCAAAGTAGGAAGACTAAAGCAGTAGAAAGAAAAAATCTCTAGCAAATGGGACTGGCACAACAGGACAGCCTATGAAAATAAAATCTAATCCTGTCACACACCACACAGAAAAGTCATTTTCAGATTCCAGGAAAGCCAAGCATGTTTCTGAAGAGGACGATACTTTAGAAAGAATGCTATGAGGGACTCAGTAAATTGTTTCTCCACTGAAATGTCATGTAACATAACAATTATTGCTTTATTATTTTTAAATCATCTCTAAACCACTTCTACTCCTACGCCTTCAACCCAGTGTGGCAGAAGTTCTACATCAAGCACATATGGCAGTTCCCAGTTCTTAGTCTAATACTACAATTTCACTGTAGGCGGGAAAGGCTGCTAAATCTCTCATCACCCTGCTCCTGCCAGTCTGTTTCTTAAAGCTCCATTTCAGGCTAGTGAGGCATCAGAGATAGGGGTTCCTTTCCTCAACCAACCCATGTGTAAAGCACAAGTACCTAGACAGCATGAACTAGGGTTGGGGAGCTGGCTCAGTAGTTAGAGTTTGCAGCACAAACAAAAGAACTAGAGTTTGGAACTTCAGATCCCGTGTACAAGTCAAGATAGTATGTGACAGCCATCTATAACTTCAGCCTTAGATGGTGGAAACTGGGAAGCCCAGAGCAAGCTGGCTAGCCAAAGTAGCCCTATCTGTCAATGTTGGATCTAACTAAAGACTCTGTCTCAAAAAAGAATAAAGTAGAATAGAAATCAAAGATGATCCCCAATACCAACTTCAGTCCTCCACAAACAGTAATTTGCATGCATACATACATACATACATACATGCATACATGCACTTCCCATACACACATATATATAAATGGTAAAGGGGGAGGCTGAAACTAGCAAAACCATCAGAATCTGCTGTGGTACACCAGCAGGTTATTCAAACCTAGTGGAAAAACATTAAGTATCAGTAAAGGCTCATTTACACGGGTGACAATAAAAATCTAATTTCATGCTCTTCTCTTAAAAAGACAATAAAAATAGGAATGTACCCATTATGTGTATATAATTATGTTGTTAGGCCGGTAACATTAAAAAAAAAGGTAATAAGTAAGATGTGGTAATGTGTGCCTAGAATCTTAGCTAGTCTGGGCAATGTTAAGACCCTGTCTCAAAAAACACAGGTAATATACAGTGACAATAGTAGCTCAAAGAATGCCAATAAAGACAAACTGTTAAATATGACGCCAGATGACATAAAATCAATCTATTGAAAGAGACCAAAAGAAAACTGAAGCCAGGAATAGTCAGCCTGGTCTACAAAGTACAATTCTGTCAAGAAAGAAAAACAAAAGGAAAGAAGAAAAGGGGGAAAGCGGGGAGGAGTTCAAGGCTAGTCTAGGGAAAAGGAGAGGAAAGGACAAAAAAAGAAAACGGGGGAAAGGAAAGGGGAAAGGAAAGGAGATGGGAGGGGAGGAAAGGAGGAAAGGCAAGGAAAAAGGAAAGGAAGAGAGGGAAAGGGGGAGAGGGAAAAGGAAGGAAAGAAAGCATGTACACGAATGCAGATACACACGGACTTGCACCTGCATGAATACATTCAGGATCAACCTAAGAATATGTTAGGTGAGTGATGGGCCATTGAGCTACATCTCTTGGCCCTTCACAAATATTTTTTTTTTAAAGTTTTTATTTATTTATTATTTATCAACTGTGCGTGTATGCGTGTGTGTGCATGTATGCGTGTGTATGTAGAACCACGGACGAATTCAGGAACCACCATGGACGCCTCCAGGACCAGAAACGCAGGCCGCCTCCGCTTCTGTCTGGCGTATACGTGGGGTCTAGGATCCGAACTCAGGACCTTCCGCCTGCAAGGCAGAGGCTTAACCCCTGAGCCACCTCTCCAGCCCCCCTTCACAAATATTTTTAAAAGACAACACAAAAGGCAAATGAACAAAATATTTGAACAATCAAATCACAAAAGATATCCAAGAGACTGGGGAGATAGCTGAGTGGTTAAATCCATTGCCTTGTAAGCAAAAGGACCTGAGTTTAGATCCCTAGATCCCACACAAAAATGTAGGCAAATATGGCAGCAGTTTGTAATTCTGGCCCTGGAAGGCAGAGCCTGGGAATACCCAGAGCAAAACAACAAGGAGGTAGAACATCAGGACATCCCGATGTCACCTTTGGGCCTTCAAAGGCACTCCAGAGTCCTCTTGTATACATGCCCACACACCGATGCACACCTTCCCACATGCAAACACACATGCATGCGTGTGTACACACATACACAAAAAAAGATATCCAAAAGACCAATAAACTACATGAAAAAATACTTTTCAGTATGACTAATGAAAATTAATAAGGACTATGAGTGGTAATTAAGAGCCAGTATAGGTACAGCAATTGTAAAAATATACTGCTATGGTGTAAGGTTAATGATTATAGTATTTTCATGTGAATATCTGAAAGCAATAAATATGAATTAGCTTCAGTAATCAACATGGATAATGAATGAATGAATCTTATAAGCACTGTGTGAAAAACAGCCAGACACAAACTATATGTGAATCTATTTGTATAATGCTCAAAACCAGACCTGACTACGTCAGAATAATGCAGAGATGTGTATGAGTGCAAAGAGAGCTTTGTTCTGAAGCGCTGCCAATGCTCTATTTCCTGTCTGAGCAGTAGTTACACAGGTCAGCGTTTATAATAACTCACCAAACATTACTTATTTGTATGCATTTTTGTAGATTATGTTTCAGTATGAAAGGCAATATACTATATAAACTTGCAAAATAAAAGGAACTGAATTACAATAAGAGTATTTGAACTTTAGAGGGCAGTAACTTTTAAAGACTTACACACTTAAAAATGTCACAAAGAAAAACTGTCTCTGAACTCAATAAAAGTATAAAGCCTTATACAATGGAACATGTGTAAGAACAAAAAGGAGAAAACATGAGGGAGGAAATGGTTCTATCAAATGTAAGGAGGCTTGCCTGATCATCACATCCCTACCATGTGTTTTAGTGTTCAAGATGTACAATCAAGAAATGGCAATGGGGGCTGGAGAGATGGCTCAAGGGTTGAGACTCTGTCTCACAAGCAGATCCCAGGTCCCACATAAAAACACAAGGTTAAAAGAGCAGTGGCCTGCACTTCTGGTCTGGTGGGCAGAGCCTGGGAAATCAAAGAACACAGCAAGGAGATGGTAGAAGCAATCCAGGATTGGTCCTCCATAGGAACACACAGTGCATGCACGCGCGCGCACACACACACTAAATAAAATATTCTTTTAAAAAAGAAATGGCAATAGATTTTGCTACGAAGTATTAATTAAATCCAATCTCACTGTAATCAAGATATACCACTGAAACAGGATGTTGTTTAAAAGCAGTTCTACTGAAGGAAATTATGCAGCCTCTTCTCTAGGGAGCACTTTGTTCATACCTCTGTGGCAGACCTATGATTACCTTCCTCCACACTTATTTCAGAGAACTTAACTTTGCAGCACTGGCAAGGGATGCTCCATGACCCCAAAGAGAATAGTGCTCCTCTCCAGTTCTATGACTGTCTTTTCTGTCCTAACTGGATTCTAGGAGATACTCAGTCCCATATCCTACTTCTCGTGTATTCATGTTTATATCTAATAACCAAGTGATCGATGCATATATCTTGCTATAGCATATACCACAGCTATTCACTAATTCATCTATTTATCCTTAAGTTGAAAGCTAGCAACTCAAAGATTATCTCTGAGTTAACTTTTAAAGTGTGACAAAATAGTGTACTTTACTAGACTGTAATTTAAGAGCCTAGGGAGGGAGTAAAAGCCACACCTAATGTATCCTTGTTACTGGAACTAGGCTCCAGGTAGATACTACTTGCTAAATGGTGGGAAAGAAAGATACTTAAGCCAGTGGAATTTCTATAAAACTTGAAACTCTTGAGCCATTCCTCAGAAGGAATAATAGACTTTAAAATTCCAGTTAGCTTCCTTGGAAGATCAATTAAACAACATATAAAAAGCTTAAAATTTACCCCCTTTATCTGGTAAAATAAATCCCTGAAATGTTTTAAGAAAAAAAAAAAATTAAGTAACGCAAAGGACCTGTGTTCAGATCTCCACATATTCAAATCTCCACATACCTGGGTGAGTACGGTGACCTTCCTGTAATTCTAGCCCTGGAAGGTAAAGCCTAGAAATTTCCAGAGCAAGCTAACTAGCCAGATTAACCCTAGTGGCATGCTCGAGGCTAATCAGAGACACAGGCTCACAAAAATAAGGTGAAGAGCAGCTGAAGATGAGTCCTGGTGTCACTACTGGGCCTCCAGAGGTGCATGCAAGTGAACTTGTGTGTATGCACCTGAACGCACATTACACACACCCACATGCAAACACACACACCCTACATACACATATATGAAAGAAAAAAGATTCAAAGGAAGAAAATGGTTACACACATAGTAAGTATATTAGCCATATTATCAACTGAACAATTAGCATATATTCATGAAAATGATAAGTATCAAAATGCACAATATGGAAATATACAAATGAAGGAATACAGCCTAAGGAACTTTTTATGACTCCTTAGTATTGACTTGGTCTTTGTCCCTGGCCTTCTCAAAGAAAAAAATTCACCATTCATATTGACATCAACAGTAACTAACAACAGCACAATAATAATATGCCCAGGTCATAACAGATCAGAAATGATGGAAAAATACAAACTGTGGCCCACACTCCTTATCCCCATGTCCCATTACCTACAAAACTAAGTACCTGAAGCACATAATGCACTCTCCTTCAGACAAATATGAACACAAAAGACACAGCTCAAATCCCCTTTAAATTTGCAATTCAATGCTATAAGCTTAGTCTGTTACTGCTAACCCAAATATGAAACCTGATGCATAAATGATATAACCATGTCTCAATTCAATCGATTCTCATGCCATAAAAACATTGTTAAGAAATGCAAACATGGTTCCTATGCTTAAGGGGAACACGAGAAAGGGTTCAGGGAAATGCCCCTGGGTCCTTGTACGTCATCGGAGAGGAGGACCAAGAGGAGAGTTAGGCATACATAATAAAGGACTCTCTGGGAATTGGGGGGGAGGCACTGGGGGATGGGAAGGCAGGGAGGGGGAGCAGGGGGTTGGGGGGGAGGAAGGAGGGAGGGAACTGGTCTACCTATTAAGTTTGTATGAGCAGAAATAATAAAAAATGTATTAAAAAAAGAAAAATAAATAAACCCTTATTTATATAAAAACAAACAAACAAACAAACAAAAGAAATGCAAACATGGTAAGTGGTATATAGCTATAATCTCAAAACTTTGGAGGCTGAGGCAGGAGAACTAAGAGTTGGATGACAGACTGACCCTGCCTGGGGGGGAATCTCTCTCTCTCTCTCTTCACACACACACACCCCACCACCACCCCCCCACATAAATTTCTTAAAAAAACAATCATCCAAATGACTCACTATATGAGTTGCTTTCATTCACCTTCACCCCTTCTCAGGAAGGCTGCACTTCATTCTGCCCATGTGGTTTCAAGTGATAGCCTGCCACAGCTGTCATCCCTATCCAAAGCCTGGGGAGTTGCCACTACTGTACCTCTCACCTCTCAGGAACCAAGAGTGGTTAGGAAAATTGATAATTCAAATGGATCAGCATTAAGGAAGACATGTGAACATCAGAAAGGATAAATTCTCTTTCAAATATGGTTGCTAAGCTTGAAGGTCCAGGCCTGGGACTCCAAAATCAAGAGGCTATAAAAACCGAGAATGGAGACACAGAAACCCACTGACATTACTTGAGATCTTGGATCTGTTGCTTTCAAAGTCACGTCTATCTTCCTCCACACCCTTCCCAGTTGCATGAACAAACCTGTTATGTTTTGAACACAGAAAAGCAAAAGAATCACAGCTTAAGTCAGACATGGTGGCACATGTCTATGATCCCAGTACTCAGGGGTTGAAGCAGGAAGACTTCAAAGTCAAGTCTAGTCTGATATATATGGCAAGATCCTGCCTTTATTTTAAAAAGAACAAAACACATGGCTAACACACTAGCTAAAGGATTAAATAATCATAGTAGATCCATCCATTGGAACACTGACAGAGTAATGTACCCATTAATAGCATGCACTCCAAATCCAATCTGAATCTTGCTAGACATTGTGTTCTTTTTTTATTAGGGCCACATTTTTATTCATATCAAGAAAAGAAACTACACAAGCTATTGCCCAACACATACACAGTGACATATCCACGACACTAAGAAACACAGAAAATTGATTATATGCTGGCAACAGAACAAATCCCATCAACATTCAAAATAATGACTAAAGAAACAGGTTAGGTTACCAGTGACATTATTATCTAGATTAAAGAACCAAAACAAGAAACAAAGAACAGAAAGAAGGGTAGGGAGGGAGATCCTCTATATAAATGAAATTTTAAAATAAATTGCTTCTAAATAACACATGTGCCTCAGGAAGAATTACAAAAACATATAAGCATTTTGATCTGAGCAATAGTTTATATGTGACACACCTCAAAACTTGTTATAGAGAAATGTTAGGGATTAGAAGTCTTTCAGAGAGTATAAAGTTTCAGATTTTTGAAAAATCTGTATAGAATATATCTATTGAGTAATTTGCAAAATCCAAAGTTCTCTAAAAATCTGTTACCACTTCACTATCTTAAAAGTTTTTTATTTTGGAGCATTTTGAAATTTGGACTTTCAAACTAGGTATGCTCAATGTATACTAGGAAAAAGGCCTGAAACTACGAATTCACAGAAAACGAGTTAGAAAAAGAACAGCAAATTAGAGCCTACAGGGCCTTACAAGATGGCTCAGCAAACTGGAGAAGAGAAATAATTACAGTCTTCATCAACTTATGAGATCAGCAAGTTGCAACAAAAATCACCATGGCAACAGGTGACCACCAGTATAATAGTGGCATGAGTACCAAGTAGATAACCAACAGGTTTCTGATTGAACTCAAGACCAGCTTGTCACAATGGAACACATTCCTGTTACTGTTAATAATAACAAGAACCTAAAAAAGGGAAAGAAACAGATCAATAAGGAAAAAACGTTTAATGAACCTATAGGTAGGAAGACAGTACACCAAACTGCTCTGTAAAGAGCTACTATTATACTCATAAGAGTTGCACTTAGCACTCAGCCTATAAGTCTTCTTTTACAACAGAGCTAGAGAATCTCAACACCCTGATAGGATGGAGCCTAGGCCAGTGAAAGAGCAGTGAAGTGGACAACAATGGCCAGTCATATGCAAAATACCAGTGACCCCCAAAATGCTTACCCTGAATCAGGTCAACCTAATCTCTCCCCCTCCTAACACTTAGAGAACCTCTCAGAAAAGGGGGTGGTGAGATTGTATGAACCTAAAGATGGGAAGGTTCACCGATGGACAAGACATTCCATTCAAGATAGCACTGCTGCATCCAGGAACTCACCGCAGTGAGACTTGTCCTTACCACACCTGCATAATGACTGACGTACCAACATGCCCCCATAGACTATTAAGGAACTCAAGAGAGATAGGAGCACACAGTGGAAACTTAGAGACTAGAGCTGGATGAGTCAAGGGAAATGCCCCTATCAGTGGGGGAGCCCAAAGAGGGGCAACTTGGTATGCCACAGAGGCCTGAACCCCCCACAAGCCAAAGGGAACCCTGGGGTCCATAGAAACGGCCAAGCTAGAGGGGGTAGGAGGGAGTGGGATGGATTGATGAGAGCAAGGGAGGGTAACAGGATGGGGGATGGAAGGAAGCAGGGATTAGTATTCAATATCCCTGTGACACTAAAAACTAACAAAATGAATGAATGAATGAATGAATGAATGAATGAATGAATGAATAAATAAATAAATAAATAAATAAATAAATAAATAAATAAATAAATAAAAGATGGCTCAGCGTGCAATGTTCCTGTAGTGTAAGCCCATCCATGAAACCCACACTGAGGATGCCTGCCCCTCACGGCCCTCCACATCTGGACTCCGTGAGTTCTTTTCCAGCTCCATGCCCCTCATGGATTCCATGCCTGGAGCCCATGAGTTAGTTCTCCAGAGCACCTTAGCCCCTTGTGATACTCCATACCTGGAATCCATGAGTTCTACTCTTTCTCTCCTCTAAAATACTCTACCTTAATAATCTTTGAGAAGAGTTCTGCTTCAATCTCTGGGACACACAAAAGCCTCCCCCACAATCTGCAACATTTGGCGAACACAGCCAGGAGACAGACAAGAGAGGTAGATTCCACCAGCTAAAATTAATATCCATAAAGTTGGACCATCCCAGCATCACACAGATGAGGTCCATTGACTGCTCACACTTAACTCGTCCAAGTCAGGAGGACGCTTCTCATTCTTGAGTAATCAAGTCCTCATAAAGATTAAGGGGGGGATTAAGCAGTTTTTAGAGCAGCCATGCTAGGACAGTCTCTGAAGGTCTTGGAAAACCATCCCCCACCGCTGGGATTGCCCTGAAGGAACACGCCCTTTGCTAACTTCCCCTAACCCTTTGCTTATGAAATGAGTTTCCCATAGGAGATAAGCTAAATCCATCAAAAAAAAAAACAAAACCAGCCCCACCTCAAGGTGGCCACAAGACCATCAGTTAACCAATGAGGAAAAGCCATCTCTCCCCCTTTCTTTCCCTTCCCCCCATCTCCACTGGCTTGGCTAACAGTATAAATATACCTGACCCTGACGGCCATCTTTGGCGCCTGCCCCTCATGGATTCCATGCCTAGAGTCCATGAGTTCTCCAGGGCACCCAATCCTCATGTCACTCCATATCTACAGTCCATGAGTTCCATTCTTTCTCTCCTCTAATAAACACTACCTTAATCCTAAAAAAAAAAGACAGAAAAAGAAAAATAAAAGAAAAAGAAAGAAGCCCACACTGAAAGCTGGATGCGAAGGCACACATTCACAGTACACAGTGCAGCTTTCTCAAGAGAGACTCTGCCCCAAAAGAAGGTGAAAAGACTGACTCTTAAAGCTCTCTTCTGACTTGTACACGCGTGCTATACCATGTGCATATTCACACACAGACACACCACACACCACACACACACACACAATTTTAAAAAGAATAGCAGGAGCTGGAGACATGACTCAAGGGTTAAGACTCTGCCTCCCAAGAAGAAGGTCCTGAGTTCAAACCTCAGGTTCCCATAAAAATATCAGGCAGAAATGGTGAAATACTGACTTCTGGCCCTGGTGAGGGAGCCTGAGAAATCCCAGAGCGAAGCAAAAAGGAGGTAGAAGCAATCCAGAATGATTCCAAGTCACCCTTGGTCCTCCACAGGGACACATAGTGCCCTCTGATACACACACACACACAAAGTACAACAAATAAAACTCAAAGCCTAATACAGGAAATAGATAAATCTGAAAACAAATAGAAAATAAACTTATTAGGGTTTGAAAACTATAGTAATTTTATGCGATTTTTTAAAAGCATTTAATGAAATTCAAGATATATTCATGATAAAGTCAGCAAAATAAGACGAGAACGACATTCCTTAATGCAAAATGGATGCTGTGCTACTTAGACATGGGTGTCAGATATTGTGTTCTTAAGTGCATTATTTAATTTCTTTGCATCTCAATTTCCTCATCTGTAAGTAGGGATGGATTAGTAACTATTTATTTCACATGATTGATAGAGCGAATTACTATTTACCAAACTCCAGAACACTGAGAAGCATTACTATTTTTAAGTAAATGAAGTTTTTAAAAAAGTATAAAAAGCCAAGCTTCGAAAGCAGAAGGTCCCGGGGCTGGAGAGGTGTGGCTCAGGGGTTAAGCCTCCGCCTTGCAGGCGCAAAGTCCTGAGTTCGGATACTAGACCCCATGTATAGACGCCGGGCGGAAGCGGGGGCGGCCTGCTTTTCTGGTCCTGGTAGGGCGGAGCCTGTGAATCCCGGGGCGGAGGAAGTGGAGGCATCCATGGTGGTTCCCTAATTCGTCCGTGGTTCTACACACACACAGACACACGCGCGTGCACACATACATACGCACACACGCACAATTGAATAAATTAAAAAAAAAAAAAAAAGAAATGTTTAAAAAAAAAAAAAAAAGAAAGCAGAAGGTCCGGAGTTCAGATCCCAGGTCCCACTTAAGAATGCTAGGTGAATGCCAAACCACAAAAGGATGCTCCAGGGGACAGGAGGGAGGAGGCACTGGAAGAGGGGGAGAGGAGGAGGGGGGTGAAAGGAAGGGAGGAAGGGGGAGAGTACAGGGGGGACAACTGGGGAGGGGAGGAGGAAGGGAGAGGTACCTGTTGAGCTTGTATGATTAGGGAAAAAAATGTGGGAGAAAAAAAAAGAATGTCAGGTGAAAAGGGCAGTGGCCTGCACTTCTGGCTCTAGTGGGCAGAGCCTAAGAAATCCCAGTGTGAAGAAAAAAGAGGTAGAAGTAATCCAGGATGATTCCTGAAGTCACCCTTGGGCCTCTACAGAGACGCACAGTGCCCTGTGACACACACACATACACAAATTAAAAAATATACAAAGATGACTCAATTATTTAATTACAGTGATGCTCATAAAACAATACAACAAAAACTGTTTTTAAGAAATAAGATTCACTTAAAAAAGAATATACTTTTGGTTTCATCAGACAAGGTATAATAACTTCACACAGATCTCTCTGACCTCCAGTGGTACTACATTTACTTTCAAATGGGAAACACATACACTAATTAGAGGACTTCTAATTGTCCTCTGATGAGGACAGATGCACACAGTGGTGCATGTACACTCACTTGCACGCCATCATAGAATAAATATTTCTTGAAAGAATAACTTGGGGGGAGGAGGAGGGAGGGAGGGAACTGGTGTACCTAATAAGTTTGTATGAGCTGAAATAAAAAAAAAAAAAAAATAACTTGCCTTCCTGAAATTCACAAGATTTCAGACTTAGGAATGAAGCCACACTGAAGATCCAGATCTGCTGTGTGCCCTTCCACTGCAGGTTCTCCACTCCCATCAACTCACTGGTCTGATAGTAATATTTATTATCAAAGAATTTTTTGAAACAATATTAGAACTAACACTAAGTATCTTTAAAAAAAAAAAAAACCAAAATGGGCCAAAATACACGTCAAGTCTCTTATCCCTGTCCATATTAAATATTACTCAGAGCCAAAGACTTGTCACTAAATTAACAGCTTTGTTCAGAACCTTATCCATCAGATAGTAAAAAACTTCAAAAGAGCATTGTTCTCTTTCCGTATTAAGGGAGACTCTTTGTTCATGTTTACTTGCAACAGCCACAGTAGACTTCTCTACTATTTTCATGAATGGATTAACTATACCCATTTTCAAAATGATACTTAAGATTGGTTCAGTTAGCACAGCTTTCTAACTTGGGGTTTTATTTATTAAATGTCATCTTCATACATGTATAAAACTCATGCCATGACTGAGATGGCTCAGTAGGTTAAAAGATCTTCCTGCACAAGCATAAGAACCTGAGTTCAAATATCCACAACTTACAGAAGCTGGCCACAAAGCATAAGCATCTATAAACCTAACACTCCCTGAAAGCTCTCCGGCCAGCAGGCAAGCTAGCTAACCGGCACAGCAAGTGGTGAGCTTTAAGTTCAACTGGGAGACCCTGCCTAATGATAGAAGTGGAAAGCAACCAAACAAGACATATGATGTCAACTTTGGGCACACACACATACCCAAGTGCATTTGCACTCACAGAATATATATCCAAACACACGAGAGCATACATACACATATACATATATAAAAAAAAAAAAAAAAAACCACACACCTTACACCTAAGAAATCATTTAAAACCAAACTTCCATACCTTAGGCAATGTATCATATATATATATATATACACACATACATATATACATACATATATATATATACACACATACCTACATACTATATACATGCATACGTGTGTGTGTGTGTGTGTGTGTGCGTGTGTGTATCAGACTTGCTTCAAATCCAGCCCACCATTTATCATTCTAGGTCATGCTGGGCATAATAAGTTTCAGTGATTTCATCTTGAAAATGAAAACACCTCAGTGTACTGTGAGATTAAATGAATATATGCAAACCTGATAAATCTTAATTCTTAATTTTGTTATTAACCCAGATAATCCTCTGTATATAGCTTGCCTAAGGATTACAACATGTATGCATATGATCTATGTAGCATTCCCTCAACAAAGGTTTTAGCTGGGTGCCAAGTTCACGGAGTACATGTTATCATAAACTGATGCCATAACAATACGGCAATGGATTAATCCTGGGCGGTATAGAAATAAAAGGTCCTATGTAGTGCTAAAGAACACGATACCAAACTAGAGGCAAACACAGTCCAGACTAAGGCAGACACTAAAAATACTCTGAGAAGCAATCATTTCATTGTTTTGCTTATTTACTTAATTTTTAAACATAAGTGTAGCAGTACATGGGCCGTTTTCTAAAATACGAGACTACCTAAATATGCTACTTGCCATGTTCATAAACTTAAATATTAAATGCTTAGGATAACAATACTGTCCCTCCCAAGACAGGCTTTCATTTTATAGTCCAGGAGCCTCAAACTCTCATCCTCCAAGTTTTTTGTTTGATATTTGAGGTAAGCTTCCACTTTCTATATAGTGGAATCCAGGATCTTATTTGTGATTCTCCCGCCTCAGCCTCTCAAGTGCTGGGACAAGCGTGTACTGGCATACACTGCTGCTCACTAGTTTCTGAGCTGGAAGAGACTTATCACCATCTCTATTCCCTCCCCACTCCTACATGCTCATTTTACATTTTCAAAGCTGTGCATGATGGAAAAGTCATAAACTGAATTTTACTCCTAGTCTTTTACAGTAAAGGCTTAGAAAAATTATCTAAATTTCCTCATCTACAAAATCAGAAATTTGTACCCCATTTCTTTCAAGGTGCTCTCCAGCTCTATAAACCTCACTTCATGAAACTGAAGCAGAGGTAGATAATTTATCCAAGGTGATTCAGCTAATTAATGGTAAACAGGAGACTATTCTTCAATTGCAATCACTTTCTCAGCTATACTACTGTTTTATACACGTCTCCTACTTCATACACACACTTGTAATCCCAGCATTTAGGAGGTTCAAGCTGCAGGACTGCTTGAGCTGCAGCGTATACATGGCAAGACCCTGTCTCTAAAGAAATCAGGTGTGATGCACACACCTGTGGTCCCAGTCCTTGGAAGACAGGGCCAGGAAGGTAAGTTCAAGGTCATCCTCAACTACACAGCTAGTCTGAGGCCAGTATAAGCCACATGAGGCCTTGTCTCAAAAAGCCAAAAACAACAGGGGGGGGGTTGTTTCTAAGACTCAGAAATTATGAACATCATTACAAACCAAAATTATTTACTGGATGACTCATCTACACAAAATGAGCTCTAAACTTAAATGTAACAAAAAGCAGGTGAAGTCTAAAGCCCAGGGCAACAATACATTTACTAAATTGGCCTTCAGGAAGTTGTATGCCTTTATGTCTAACTTTCTCCTACTTAAAAACTCAACTCACAGAAGAGATTATGTTTTATGCATATTTAAATATGAAATGTTCTAAGTAATGATAAAAATATTATGAGTACAATTCTCAAGAAAAGATAAAATTTTTCATTGTATTTTATATCCAAAGTATACTTAACATACATCTTTAAATACAAGAGAGATCAATTTAGACATTCCCTTCATGCATCCTCTTGCTTCAAAAACATTTGAAGCCTAAGTATATTACTTCTAAACTCATATAAACAATTACAAATAAAAGATGAGACTATATTGATAATTTCTCACAAAATTGAAAACCAGCCCCCTGTAGAATTCTAAAATTTGTGCTCAGTATATTATAGCTTTACTAAACTGTACCATAAGCAGCACTTTTGTTCCCTAAAATGTTTTCAAAGCTTATTATAGCTTACAGGGAATTAGCAGCACTTCTAAAAGATGCATCTTGTTGACTCCAGGAAAACTTTCAGAGGAAAAGCACAACAAAAAGGCAGAACAGCAATAAAGTCAACAATAGCTTCATACTACTGACTTTAAAGAATATCCAAAACACTAATGGACACGTACAGTTTAACTATATTTAGGGATTTCTTAAAAGAACACAGAATACCAGAATGTTTACATTTTTGGATCAGATGAGATCTAACAACTTGCTAAATTCAGTAGTATCTATTAAGAATTCACTGAATTATTTTCATATACCCTTGCTTTAAATTCTTACTACTAATTACTTCTTTCTGTTGCTGGGCAAGTTTAGCTATGTTTTACATTCATATATATATATATATACACACACACACACTGAACTCAATCTCTATCTTTGTAATTCACCTAATGATCTGAATTCTGAACTAGGAGAATGAACTTACTCCTTTTCCTACTAATGTTTCTGAAATATATGTGTGAAAGCAGTTCCTTCACCAGGCTGAATACAGTCCACAGACTTTCTGTGGTTCTTCAAGACACTTTGCAGTACAGAGCACTTCATACTGCAAGCAACCTTGAAATAAAAATCCACTTGTTTGATTTTTGGTAAGAGAAGAGTCATCTGAAAAGGCTAAGTACTTCCTTTTCAAATGACACATCTACATGAAAGTGGCTCATATACTCAAATCAAAAACATCACAACAGACTGAAAATAGAAAGCAGACCCACCTGTTCTTCCCAAAGCCAAAGAGTAACACAAGAACACACAAAATAATATCACTATTTGCATTGTTTTAGGATGACTCTATTCACCAAAATTTTACTTAAATAACTGTTTCATACATTTAGAATAAGTTTGAAATTCTCCATTTCTAATATATTAAAATATAATTCACATAAACAGACTCTCTATAACGTCCTTAGCAATTTTCAAGAGAAAAAAGGAGTCTTGAGATCAAAAAGTTTTAAAGCCTCACATGGTCTCCTCAGATTTCCAGAATGCTATCATCCATTCTCTTTTCTCTTTGCTCTTCTAATATTAGGCCCACATATTCTCCAGCCACAAACCTTAAATATGTTATCTGTCAATGAACTGTGGGCCTGGAAGGCTACCTGGTACATTTTACAATTCTGATTAGCCACTCTATCGTCTGAAAACACTTTAATTCTTCTAAGGAATTCAGTCCTTAGCAATAATTTAATTGTTGTGATTCCACATAGCAAAACAAATTGTTTACAAAAAAATAGCAAAATTACTCAATTGGCAAGATGGAACAGAAAAGAAAATGTATTTTGTATAACTGGTCATCTGATTTTTAGCAATAACCAGCTTTAAAAGTGCCCATGAACTGAGGCTGGCAAGACAGCTGCAAGGTAAGGCACCTGTTCTCAAACCTGGTGACCCGAGTTCCATTCCACACATTGTGGAAGGAGAGAACTGATTTCCAAAAGTCCTCTGACCTCCACCATATGCCATGGCAGGCATGTGCTCATGCGCTTCCCCTTCTCATAAATGAGTTTAAAAAATTAGAAGTACCCATGTACTATGCAAAAGACTTCATGCAGAAAAAACCTTCAGAACAAGCAACTTTTACACATATAGCATATCTTTAACTAGTTTGAATTTTGATTTGCTTAAAACTTCATCACAAATGTTTATACATGTATGTATACATTCATATTTCCAAAGTTTACATGTTTACAACTATATTTGCCTTAGTTTTTTAAAACACGAAGTTTATACGCTCCTTGACACATGAATGTAATACTTTTCAAGTTTCATGAATAGTAGCAGTTCTTACTAGCAACCAGCTGAAGCTAAAAGTTCCCAAACGTCACCAATTTATGCAACATATTAGCAGATACACCTGCAAAAGCTACTAAATACTCTAAAATAAAACTGGGATCTGTCTTGTATGCTGCTTAGTCAAAAAGAAATAGCCCAAGATGGCCTTGCAATTATGAGGGGTAGAGCTCAGGGGCTCTACCTGTGCTAGCACTTCGCCTAGCACGTGTAAGGCCCTGGGTGGGTCTTAAGTACCAAAAACAAACACCAAGAAAGACAAAGGAAAATAGGAGAAGGGATAGGAAAAAGGGAATAGAAAGAAAAGAAGAAAGAGATAAATGAGAGAGAAGGAGGGAAGAGAAAAAGGAGAGAAAGAAAAAAAATTTCATGTGAAGTGTAACTTTCACAAAACCATGTCCTGTAAGTTCAAGAATCAGCAGATATTCATAATAGGTTTAAAAATTTTAAAACTGTTAGGGGAGAATTACCTGGTTATTTGAAAAGTTCAGGCTAAATTATTCCAATGACTCAAAAGTTTTCAAAAATCAAGAACAGTGTAGAATAGCACACACAGATGAGAAGTTTTAGCTACAACTGATGTTACCTCAGAAATCCACAATCTAGACTTTTGTAGCTGCCAAATTCCCAACACCGATAACAGATGTCAACAGTTAAACAATCCAGCATCATACCCTCTGTATGTAGTGCAGGTCTTGACTCTCAGTAATGGCTCAAAAAATACTTACCAGATATGAATGAGAAGTGACTTAAAAAAATAAGTGTAGTACTTAAAAAAAAAAAAGTGCTCCTTCTCAACTCACAACTATCATTAGCCATCTTAATGAAACTATGGACGACAGGAGAACTGTGCCAAAAGCAACCACTGCTCAATTCACCCAATACATTTTACAGCATTCACTGACAAATTTTCAAGTTGAAAAAGAAAACACGTCATATATATTAATTTTGAAACACCCAACATATAAGCTCTTATCTTCAAATAATGAAAAAAAATCAGCATCGAGGGTGAGATGAATGGGAAAAATGTCTGTCAACGCATTTGGCACGTTTAATGGATGCCATAAATCAAACCTTCCGGAGAATTTTCTGAAGCATATTCCTGCCAATCTTTGAGCCTATTGTCACTCTCACACATGCTCACGGGAACAAAATGACAAAGAATTCTTTGCCTGAACCACTGATCAGGGCACAAAACATTTGATTAACAATTGTCAAGGCTCTGAATAGTAAATATCGACAGATATTTTCAAAAATAAATCAATCCTACTGATTCCTACCTAAATCGAAGCTCTGAATTTTCTTAAAAGATTCACTAGACCGTTAGCCTTCCAGCCGTTTTCTTCTATTTCTTTTTCTATGTGCATATAATCTCCTTGGGTAAGACTACTTAGGTAGCGAACAGCCCATTTACCAATAGCTGAAGAATACCGCTCCGCATTTTCCAGACAAAAGAGCGTTAAGATAGATTCGATGCACATTTATGCTTCCCTGATACATAGTGTTCTCCCAAATCCCATTTTATGGCGTATACTTAAAGTTAAATACAGTAAGTTCAAATTTTAGTCAAATGCACTCGAGTGCCTCACTAGCGGTGTAACTGCTACATCTGGTGGTAGCACACTTGCCTGCAAGAAGCCAGAAAACTTAGAAAACAATTGCCACCGATCTTGGGTGCGCGTCTGCAAAAACCTGTCCGCAGCTAGTCCCTCCCGCCCCCCACTCCGAAAAAATAAATAAGTAAAACCCAGCAGCCTGGCAGAGAAGAGCCAGTGCGTACCTGCACACGCGGAGATAACGCACAAACAAGCCGGGGCGGGTGGCAAAGGGGAGAAAGTTGCAACCATCTGGAGGGAAGGTTTCAACCGCCTGCCCGCGAGTCGGCCGGTCGCTGCAAAGGCTTAAGGGGCCACGCTGGGGATCAAAGTGGGCCTGGTCTCCCCGCCCAGGGCAGAGACCCCGGCAGCCGAGGGGGCATCCTCCGAGTCCCGGCGAGCCGGGCTCGCGTCTCGGGGACCGCCTCCAGGGAGGAGAGCGCGGGGAAGGGGAGGGGGCTCGGGGATGAAGTCTCTGGTGCAGCGCGAGCCCCGCAGCCGAGGCCAGGGCGTTCAGAGGACCGGGCGCAGCGACGAATGGAGCAGAAAGGGGCTCGCGGCCGGGGACTGCCTTCCCACCCGCGCCCCGCCGGCTCCCCGGATCCCACTCCTCCCTCCACCCCGACGCACACCAAAGCTCCGCGCGCCGCGCCCCGTGCCCGCCGGCGCGCACCCCTCCCCAGGGTGCCCCGTCGCCTCCCCTGGGGCCCCGCGTGCTCCCCGCCGGCTCCCAGCGCCCTCAGCTCGGGGTGGGACGCGCGGCCACGGGGCGCGCGGGAGGGAAGGAGGCCCGGCGCGGACAGGCGGGCGGGCGCGGCGGCGGCGGCGCTTACCTTCCCTGGGCCTCCCGGATGGCGGCGTGTGATTCAGCAGGGACCTGGCCGCCGCCGCCGAGCCCGGGTTGGAGACGTGGAGAGCTGGGACCAAGATGGCGGCCCCTCCAAACTTCCACTGCTACTTTGGACACTCATCAAGCTACTTTCTGGGAAGCCGACTCCCCCCCTGCGACGGCGGCGGCGGCAACGGCCCCGGCACCCGCCTCCGTCATGGCGGGGGCCGCGCGGAGGGCGGGCGGGAGCGCGAGGGCGACAGGCGCGGCGCGGCGGGGCCGGGGGAGGAAGCGGAGCGCAGGGGCGGTGGGGAGGGAAGAGGTGAGGGAAGGAGCGGGGACGGGGAGGAGGGACCCGGGAGGCGGCGGGCGGGCGCGCCGCGGAGGAGGCGGAGGGAGCGAGCGCAGCGGCCGAGGCGTCGAGGGGGCGCCCGGCGAGACCCGGGTCGGAGCCGGAGCGCGGGCTGCGCCGGCCGAGGACGCTTCCGCGGGCGGAACCTGCCGGCACCTCTGCAGTGCGTCGGCCCCCGGCGTCGCCCGGGCGGCGGGCGGTGGGTGGCGGCTGAGGCGGCGGGGTAACCTCTGCATCAGTTACGGGCGGCGGCGGCGTCACGCGCCGCCTGTGCCAACACTATCGCGAGGCTCCTGCGCCTCCGGGTGAGCGGCGGCGGCCGCGGGAGCCGGCGCGGGGGAGGGGGTGCGGGGGGGGAGGGACCTGCCCCGGGCGGGGGTGGTGCGTGTGCAGCGAGGGGGAGGGGGAGCGGGAAGCCCGGGGTCGACAGAGTCGCGTGCGCGGGGCGCCGGCCGGAGAGAGAGAGGCGCGTCCCCGCGCACCCGCGCGCCCGCGCCCGCGTCCCCGCCGCGTCGCCCGGCCCGGCCCCCGCTGCCACCTGCCTCCCCCGCGCCCGCGGCCGCGCGCCCAGCCGCCGACCCACACCCCACGCCCAGCCTGCGGAGAAAACGCCGCTGCTCGCGCCCGCCCGGCGCTCCTGGGACTTGGATGGTGGTGGTGTCTCAAAATGGAACTGAAAAAGTTAAGAGTGCAGCTCTCTGGCCCCTGTGCGCTGAGCCAGAAAGCCGGGGTGCGCTTGCCCGTCTGCAGAATGGGAGTAATTTCGGAATAAAAGAGCTAAGAGAATAAAACTTTAAAAAAAA
Organism: Typhlomys cinereus; assembly: GCA_023101885.1. Lineage (NCBI taxonomy): Eukaryota > Metazoa > Chordata > Mammalia > Rodentia > Platacanthomyidae > Typhlomys > Typhlomys cinereus. The sequence continues at coordinate 2,127,912 of JALPQD010000307.1, read as the reverse complement.
AATACTTAACGAACTGAGAAACGCCACCTCTGCTGGAGACCATGTGTGTGTAGGTACGACAGTTCTTTGTTTTAACAAATGAAAATGTAAATTCAAAAAAAATGTCTCCCGAATTCACGTGTTTAAAAAAAAAAGTGTGCTCATCTGGTCGAAAAAGGTATAGTTTCTAGAAATTTCCAGTCTGTTTTCGGTATCGCTGATGAGTCCCGACAACAAAATAGTAAAACAAATTACAATATCTGCCTAGATTTATAGATACAGTATAGCTTTCTGCACAGCCACCAGAGATTAGCCATCTTGTACGGAAAGGAACAATCTACTCCTGCAGGAAAAATACAACGAGGTTATTGGTCTCTAAAAAACCAAATTGAACGGAGCACTAAAGAGATTATGATATAGAGCGACTGTACAGACAGGAGGAAATGGCATGATTACCAGAGGGACAAAAATGTCATTTCTATTTTTTATTTTTATGACTTTGCATTTCCCACAGCGTGTTTTCCTCAGATAAACTATCACACTAGAGTAGAGCCCTGGGTGCGGGTTCTCTGCAGAAGTCATTTTACTTTTCTTGTGCTTCAGATTCTTCCCCCGGTGTTTAGTCACACTCTGTGTTGGAAGCTTAGGAGGAAGCTAACTGTTGAGGTAGAAGTTGTCCTACTGTAAGTTGCACTTATTTGACAACACTGCAGTTTGGTGTGTTTGCAGCTCTGAAACCACTTCTACAATCAAAGTGACAAGTGTCTGTTACTCTCCGAAGTCTATATGCTACCCCTTTGTGGCTCCTCCCTCTTCCACTCCCCTCCCCCTGGTAACCGCAGATCTGCTTTCCGCTGCTGCGAAGTACTTTGCATTTTCTAGAATTCTAGTTGGGTGGAAATGTACAGTCTGCTCTTGTCTTGTGGCTCTTGTTCAACATATTTATTGAAATGCTCATCTACATCGTTAGGCTTACAAATAATTCGTTTCTTTTCATTGCTAAGTAGTATTCCACTGCATGAATATGTCATACTTTGATAATCTCTTCAACAGTTGACAGACATTTGCCTTTCCCTTTTTATGATCATCATGCCTAATGCATCTGTGAACATTCATGTTCAAATCTCTGCATGGACATGTACTGTTCATACTCTTCGTTGTTTACCTAGTCTCTCACTTCTACCAAGAACATGGCCAACAAAGTAGGTGAATGTACCTCTTTGTGTTTGCTGTTTTTTTAACACTAGGAATCCAGCCTGGAGCCTCATGCATGCTAGGCAAGCACTCTACCCCAGCCCCTCTTTCTGTGTTTTGTAAGAGTAAGCTTAGCCTGCAGATTGTGTGGAAAAGAACATAGGACAGAAAGGAAGTTAAGAGACCTCTTATTAATCTCAGCAGACAGCAATCTCTATTTCAGCCCCCCATATATATGACAAAATTAGGATCACTGGGCGACTTTTACCAGTTCCAGGACTTTAAAACAGAGTTCACTCTTCCTTTCAAAAATGATGAGGGCTAAAAACACCTGCATGCAAGCATGGCGACCTGGCTCCATCTCTGGATGGAGAAATGATAAAGAGAATATGAAATTTTCCAAAAATTGTCTCCTGACTACACAAGTACCTGCCTCCCTAAATCCCCCCTTCTCTTTATTTCACATACACACAGAGAGAACAAATATTTAAACAAAAGAACAGTAAATAAAGTCTACCCTAGCTAGACAAGATGGCTCAATTGGAATCCCAGAACTTGGAAGCTCCAGGCCAGCCTGGAATATAGAGCATCTTCATCCCAATGTTGTCAAGAGCTGTCAGTTCCCTTTATGCCAGCCTAAGTAGGCTTTATACAGATTGGCTTCATTTCAAATGGTAACCAGAGGAATGTAGTACAGACGTAATGGAGTCTACTTTAGATGCATTTTGCTTGTGAGTGCTGACTGAAAAGTCCATATTCGGGATTTGCCTCCTTACGATAAAGACAACTCTCGTAAAGAGGACTCATCCAGCAAGGAGGAGCTAATCAAACAAACTGTGGCTTAGTTTAAAATTGAAATGCCATATATCATCTAAACTTGTCTTCAAAAATTACCAAAGATGGATAAAATTTTTGCACAACAGTAAATAAAAAGTAGGTATTATCCCAATTTGTAAATATGCATAAAAATGGCTAGCTACACCACAAAGTGTTAATAACTAACTTTAGGTTATAGGGTTTCATTACTATTTCTTCCTCTATGCTTTTTAAATTCTGTATAACTAATTGTATACTACTTTTTATATTCAGAAAAAGTTCAATGAGTACTTCTGAAACAACTTAAGCATAAAAGGCTTTGAGACAAAACTTATGCACACATGTAATTTTGTAAACTGCATGCAGTGATGCACATTTACACCCCCAGCTCCTTGGAAGGCTGAGGCAAGAGGATCAAGAGTTTTTTTGAGGCCATCCTAACAATATAGCAAAAACACGTTGTTGTTTTTTAAAGAATTTCAATAATTCATTTGGAATTGTTATTGGTGGTCAGTACCTGGGCCACGCTTTTCTGGGTTCTTGTTGTTTTACTCAGAGAACTGAAACAAGGGCTCAGAAAGATTATAAAAATAGCAAGGAAAGTTTATTCAAAGCAAAGCAATAAATCGAGAAGGTGCACTGCAAAACAGCAGAGAGCCAAAACAGCAGAGATACTCAAGGGTCCCAGGTAGTAGCCTGGGGGGGTCTCTTTTTGCAAGGTCCAAAGGAGGAGGGGCTAGTAACTAAGGAGTATATGTTGGGTCATTTTCTATTTTGACTGATAAACTAGGTTACATAACTATTTCTCTACTGTGCATGTCCCTTCCCATAATGCATCTGATTTTAATGATATGCACACCTAATTGTGCATTGATCTGATATCTGATGTGGTAAATAGGGGATTTCCCCTAAAAGTTTATGCAAGGACTTAGTTTTGTCTTTTTGCATGTGTACTCAAAGCCAGTTCGGGCAGACCTTTCCAGTCTAATGCCCAAATGTATTGGGAGTATGTTGGAAATAAGTTAGAATAGAAACTGCTTAAAATCAGTGGTTATTGTGAAGACAAGAAACTCATTGTTTAAAGAGGGATGTGCATGCAGTTTAGTCAACACAGATCAGAGTCCTATATTGCTAAGTACATTGTTTGAAGAGCATTGTAATGTACAGTGATCTAAATTGCCAAGCACATTGTTACTAGAAGAGGGGTATGCTCATAGCCCACACCAAGTAGGGTTCCAGATTGTTAAATTAGCTTCTATATTTGCCTGCCTCAGAATCATAAAACACACACACACACACACACACACACCAGAAATAGCCAAAGCAAGAGTGCAACAAGTGGTATCACTATGCCTGATTATACTCTCAAATTATACTACAGAGCTATAGTAGCAAAGGCAGCCTCGTTCTGGCATAAGAACACACAGGTAGGCAAATGGAATGGCCTAGAGGGCCCTGAAATAAACTGGCAAAGCTGGGACAACCTTTTTTTTTTTAACCAAGACAGCAAAAACACACACTGGGAAAAAGACAACCTATTCATCAGTGGTGCTGGCAAAACTGGACATCCACCTCAGAGAGAGAAAGTTAGACCCACCTTTTTAGCTGTATAGAAAAATCCTTTCAAAGTGGATCAAAGACCTTACTTACTTCCAAACCTCAAAATGCTGAAACTGCAGGAGGAAAGTAGGGAATACCCTTGAAGACACCGATAACAGGTACTTTCTGACAGGACTCCAATGTCACAGGAATGAATCCTGAGAACCAACAAATGGAACTATTTGAAATGGCAGCTTCTGTGTAGCAAAAGAAACTATCGGGCTAGGAGCTGGAAAGAGAGCTCAGTGGGTAAGGTATCTGCTGGCAAACCTGGCAAGCTGAGTTCAGCCCCTAGAAGGAGAAAATTGACTTCTGAAAATCATCCTCTGATGCAACATGTGTACATGGTTCTCTTTATAGATACAGATCTACATAGATATTAATAAATATCTTTAAAGAGAGAGAAAAACCATCAGCAGAGAGGACAGATAGCAGCTTGCAGAATGGGAGAGAATCTCTTCCAGCTGTACTTCCGATAGGGGATTAAGATTTTACAAAGAATTGAAAAAGTTAAACATAAAAAAAAATCCTGCCATTCAACAAATAGGCTAATGGAATGAACAGACAGTACCGAAAAGAAGAAACACAAGTGGCTAACAACTATTTTTTAAATTTTCAACATCCTTAGCCATCAGGGAAATGAATACCACCTTCTTAGTCACATCTTTCACTGCTGTGATAAATACATATCCCAAATGTACTTTAGGGGAACAAGGAATTTTATTTGTGTGTAGCAAATAAAGTTATAGGTCACAACTGGTCACCACATCAGGAAAGTTACTGGCAGAGGCTGAGGTAACTGGCCATACCATAACCAAAGGAAGAGTTGAGAGTATGATGGGCCATACTTTCTTACTTGCCAGTCTGCCAAAACCAACCAGTTCCCTCTTATCTATCTGCCCAGGGAATGGATCACTCAATATAGGCTACATCTTGCCCTCACCAATTAGATCATCTTCTACCAGTTTATTCAAAAGCTTAGCTTAACTTAGTTTTTCATGGGTGTGCCTAACGGCTCACTTCTCAGTTGTCAAGTTGACACATGAAACTGTCACATCACCTTATTTGAGCCAAACTGGATATTATTGAGAAATCTAATAACAAATAATGCGAAGGGTGTGGGACAGAATACCCTCATTCACTGCTGGTGGGCATGTGCACTCATACAGCCACTATGGAAATTAGTTGTGAAGGTTTCCCCGCACACACACACAAAGGACTCCACATCCTACCACTACCACAGAAGTACCTGCACCTGCACATATATTGCTGCTCTATTCATGCTAGCAAGGAAATGGAACCAGTACACCAACTGATGAATGGAGAACAAAAATGTGGTACATGTATACAGGGGAATTTTATTCAGCTATAAAGAAAACAAAAGAAATTTGCAGGAAGATGGATGAATCTGGAAAGTATTATATTAAGCAACGTGACCGGACTCAGAAAAACAAAACCTCATGTTCTCTCTTATATGTGGATCCTAGCTTGTAATGTATACATGTATGTATGTATTGCAGTTACTCTGCATGTTGCCGATAAGTTCACCACCAAACAATTTATAGGGGAATAAGGGGCTTTACTCTTTCTTACAATTGTCCAATTACAGTTCTCAATCCAATATAGCAGAAGAGTCCACACCAACACCAGGGGCTGAAGGAATTGGCTACAACATATCCACAGTACTTCTGAGAGAGGAACAAGTCTCCCGTGCCAAACCAGCATGTCTGGCTAAATATACCAAAAGATGCCAACTTTCTTGACCAGCTTCCTCCCTCTTATCCACCTGCCTAGGGACTAGCCCCACATCAATCAGACAACATCTTTACTAATGTGCCCAGAGCTTCAAACCTTCAATTATCAAGTTGACACTTGTACCTAACTATATGTATGCTAACAGTATGTATATGTGCATATATGTATGTATGAAAAGGGGTATAAATGTGGATAAAATATAAAAAAAAAACAGAAAGGAAACCAAGAAAGAACAAAGAGTTGACAAAAGTGGGAGGGCAAAAGAACATATATGATGTGAAAGCAGAGAGGAGACTAGAGAGGTTGTGGGGGTAGAAGGAGGAGAGGGAAATAAAATATAGTAGGACAACCTACTATACCACACTTTGTTTGAAAATGCCACAATGATACCAACACATTGTATGATAATATAGAAATTTTTATTTATATGAGTATAGCAAACAAATGGAAATCTATGAATGATAAACTCGCCACAAACTCCTTGCACATTTGCTAGTACATGGGAGACCAAAAGTGCCAGATGGAAAAATGGAGGATGACTTGACTGTCAGGCTATGTGAAAGGAAAAGACACCCAAAAGTCAGGAGAATCCAAAAATAGACAGAAAGTGACATCTACCACTTGGAGTGTGCCACAGTTTGCCTGCATGTTACTGATAAATTCATGACCTAACGGCTGATGGGAACAATGGGGGCTTTATTCTGGCTTACAATTGTCCAGTTATAATTCTTAATCCAGCTTGGTAAGAGAGCTTCTACCAATACTAGGAGCTGAGGGAACTGGCCACATCATCTCCACAGGATTGCTGAGAGAGTGGCAAAACTTCCCTTGCCAGACAGCACACTAAATGTGCCAAAGAATGTCCACTAACTAAACCAGATCCTTCCATTTTATCTACCTGCCGAGGGACTGGTCCCATATACTGTGGGCTGGGCCTCTTTACATCAATTAGATAATCTCTTGCAGGTTTGCTTAGGGATTATCTTAACTATCAATTCTTCATAGCCTACAGCTGTCAAGTTAACATCTATATAGTTAACTCTCACAGTGTGAAAGGGAGACTTCAAGAGCACTAATAAGGTTTTTTTTTTTTTTTTTTTTTTTTGAGGGCAATACTTTTAGAGAGAAAGCTAGTTTGAGAACACAGATATGAATGGAGCCAGTAAAAGGAGAAGCGGGAACCCTGCCTAAAAAGAGATGGGAAGAGGTGGGAGAAGATCTGTGCCTGAGTTCTTCATCAAAACTGGACTTCAAGTCTCTGGAGTAGCATCTGCTCAGGCCAAAGCATCTGTCGATTTTGTAGAATGAATGAGTGAGTGATGAAGCTCAAGGAACAAAGGAGCAAATGAGGAGGGTTCTTCAAGGGTCTCTGGAAGGAAAGTCAAATGCAAAAGGAAGATTTGACCCCTGCTCTGTTTGTATCCTACAACATATTTTATACCTCTTAATTTTTGATTCTTCTAAATTCCAAGAAAGAAAATCAGTGCCTAAGTCACCCAGTCCTCTTTCCCCCAAATCAGCATGAAATGATGCAGAGTTGAATGAGGTGTGTCCATTCCGTGGGATGTTGGAGCCAGTCCATACTGCCCTAAGAGCAGTTTGTTGGCCCTGCCTCCCAACTCAGAGGTCAGTGACATCAGGGCTTTAGCTTAAATCAGCCATGGTAGGAGCATTCCCATTTCCAGAGCAAGCAGAAGCTACAGACAGCTTCCTCTCCCGAGGAGAGCTGTTAATAAGTATTCAGCAGCAGACCATAGCTCCCACACCACCTGCATCACTGTCCTCCGTCTTCCATTCCCACACGGTGCCTAAAAACCTAGGGAGGACACAGATAAGTATATTCCTATCATCTAGCTCCTAACCTACATGCAGTTGACAAAACTTATTTGTTGAGACAGTCTATTAAACACATACATCACTGGCTAACAAGATCCTGAATCTCTTAATCTAACATGCTCATAAACATCTGGGTCAACTATTTAGCAAAGAAAGGAAGGGCCAAGTCCTCCACGCCCCACAACGCTCATCCTTCAATGACCAATGTTTGTGGTTTGGTAAGCTTCACTCACTTGGTTAAGGTTGCCAGATAAAACAGACTTACACTAAATGATCTTTATTATTTTGTTTGTGAATAATCATGCATTATTAAATTCATGATTAAATCTGATATTCAAATTTAACTGACCATCCTATGTCTTAATTTGCTAAATTTGCAGACTTGTGAATCAAGAAAAAAAAAGTTCACTGGGTAGGTACCTAGTACAGTTGAAGGTCCTGTGACTTGGCAATTCCGCTCCAAAGAGTAGATGCTACCAAGAATCCCTTCCCATGTGCTCCAGGAGATAAGAGCAAGACTGTTTATAATAGCTCAAACTGGATATTACCCAAATGTTTATCAGCAACAAGATGGAAAAATAAACTGAAGTAATTGATAGTCACTGAACTAATCGGACACAATAATCAGAATGCTGATTGAAAAGAACAAGTGAGGGACCTGCAAGGTGGCTCAGCAGGTAAGCACCTGCTTATAAACCCGGTGACCCAAGTCTAATCCCGGGAAGGCCACTTGCTGGAAGAGAGAACTGTCTTCCGAAGGTAGTTGTCCTCTGACCTCGATCTGTATACCATGACATGCGTGTTCTAAAAATAAATAAATGATAGAAGAACAAGTAAAAAGAGGAGTCTATATACCCAGCAGCTTAGGAGGCTGAGACAGAAGACTTTCTTGAGCACAGATGTTTTGGGCCAGCCTTATCTAGACCTCCAGCTCATGAAAGGAAAAGAAAACAAAAGAGAATCTAGTTAACGACTCCATTATAAAATATTCTAAAACCAAAGAGCTAAGAACTAAAATAGGAATAAACATGTGACCGTGAGGATTAATTGTGCTTGTCTACTTGATTATAGAAATAGTAAAATGTACTTCTTGGTGTGTCTGTATGGGTATTTCCTTGAAGGATTATCCAAGCAGGTTAGATCTTTATCCAGCCGCAGTACAGATGTAGAGAGGTCTGTGCTGGCTTTCGCTCCTTGCTAGGGATGCCAGCACCCGGGTGATTGGCAACACTGCTGCCATTCTTTGCTGGCATCCAAGTCCAGAGTCTTCAGCCTTCCAGTGTGAACTGAAGACCAAAGGCTCTCCAGGAATCCTTCAGGCCTTCAGCACCAGGATCGGACTTCAAGGGTACCCAGCCTGGTGACTGAGCAGCTGCCAATTCTCAGCCTCTCCATGTGAGACTGCCCGGGTCTTGCCATGTAAGGCAATCTAATGAATCCTCTCTGTAATATGCATTCATATTACTCTAGAGAATCCTGACTAACTCAGGGTTAAACTAGAAAAGAAAAAAAGTGGGGGGGGGGGAGGTGAGAAGACAAAATCAGCAAGTCTACCTCTTATCATAGAAAAGGATAAGGTGATCAAGGTAACCCACAGGAACTCCAAAAGTCTCAAGAAAGCAACACTTGTTAAATTGGGTGGAAATAGAGAAGTATGCTTTATTCATTTATTTTCCTTTCAAATTCCATGAATACATTAATTCTGTGCTTACACATAGGTACTAGGACATGAAAATCCTAAGGAAATGAGAAGTACCCGACCTTCTTCCTTCTTAATTAGAGTGAGGTTGAGTGTTAACACAGCCCAGCTACTTACCCGGCAGTCTGACTCCTTTCTTCCTCCAACTGTGTGTACACAGATTGGAGTTTCTGTCTCTATGTTCTGCCTCAGTCTTCTTTTTAGATGCTCAGACGTGTGACTCTGAATCTGATGCGTGCCCATTTCAGATATGAATGGATTTCTTCTGTTTGTGCTGGACAATTCTCAAAGCCAGTGCTTGAACTTCCAGGCTTCTAAATCCCTGTAAAAGCATCCCAAAGTTTGTAGACTGGACTAGCAGCTGGAGATGTGGCTCAGTCGTAGACTACCTGTCTAGCATGGTCAAGGCCCTGAGTTCAAAGCTGGATTACACCTCCTTTGATCTCTCCAGCAATAGAAATGGCTTTCCTTGTTTGTGTATCCATTGGGGTTGATGGAACCCTTTTGTTTGTGCATAACAAAAAACAGGACTGCAAGATTCTCAAAATCAAATCATTTTGCCTGAAGTTAAAAAAAATCATAATCAACTTTTATTTTATTTTATTTTATTTTGCTTGTGTGCGTGTGTTTGTGTGTGTGCATGTGCATGGGTGTGGGTGTGTGTATTTGTATGTGTGTATTAGAGGACACTGTGTGTCCCTGTGGAAGACCAAAAGTAATTTCAAAAATCATCGTGGATTGCTTCTACCTCCTTTTAGCTTCATCTGGGATTTCCCAGGCTCCGCCCACCAGAACCAGAAGTGCAGGCTGCTGCCCTTTCTGCCTAGTGTTTTTACATGGGACGTGGGATCCAAAGTGGGATTTTGCAAGGCAGAGTTTGAAGGAAGAGTCTTAATCCCTGAGCCATCTCTCCAGCCCATAGACAACTTTTAAAAAACATTTTACTGATTTTTATTTATTTTTATTTATTTATGTATTTATTTATGGGGAAAAAAAGAACACATACATGCTGTGGTGCACAGGTTTAGGTGGTGATTTTTGAAAGTCAGTTCTCTCCTTCCACCACGTGGGCTTCTGGGGATTGAACTCAGGGTGCCAGGTTTGCAATCAGCCACCTTGTGTACTGAGCAATCTCACTGCCCCTCTATAACCAACTTTAGAACGATAATATTCCTTCCCCCGAAGTATACTAGAAACTCATCTGAGGACATGAGCATTATAAAGTACAGAAAGAATGTCCAACAAGTCAACAATGCTTATATTGCAAATTTTAAATCAAGGCCCCACTTAACAAAGCATGCTACTTTGAAAAGTAATTGAGAATATATATAAAACCAATTGTAATCTACTGTTAGACTTTATTCATCCTAAGTTTTATTGATTAAATCAAAATATGAATTTATCCCATTAAGGGAAAAAAATCAACATTCCTAAATGTTCCCAAGTTCAATACCCAGCATCAAACAATCAAACACACTCTTCCTCCTCCCTCCTCTTCCTCCTCCCCCTTCCTCTTCCTCCTCCTCCCCCTTTCTCTTCTTCCTCCTCCCCCCCCTCCTCCTCCTCCCCTTTCTTCTCTTCCTCCCTCTTCCTCCTTCTTCTTGATGGGGGTCTTGCTGTCTTGCTTCAAGTTGGATTCTAATTCCTGGGCTCAACCAATTCCCAACTCAACTCCAAGTAGCTGAAACTACAAGAGGATATGTATACCATGCTATCTCCTCAACAAATCTGTCTTAATACAAAGCAGAATAAAAAGAGACATGCATAACCTCATATATATTTAGAAATTTTGAAACAATACAGAAATATCAAATATCCTTAAGAATTTCCCTGTCCTTGTCCTTCTCAAGCCAGATGCCTCCATAAAGTGAGAGAGAGGAATCTGACCTACAAATGATACTGTTCCTGGATCCTGGTACAGGTTAGAAGTTTGGATCCAGTTTGTAAAAATTCACCCATACTTAAAATCATTAGAAAAGATAACCTGACAATGTGGTTCCAAGTTTTTTCTCTTAAACTCGTAAAATTAATTAGTTACTATAATTTTTCAATAAGAAAATGAAAATCAAGAAACAAGCAAGATGAGAGGTAGCTCAAGGGTTAAGCCTTTTCTTTATAAGCAGAAGTTCAGATCCCGGATCTGCCCTGGAAGGCAGAGCCTGGTAAATCTCGGAGTGAAGCAATAAGGAGGTAGAACAATCAGTATAATTTACAAAGTCGCACTTGGTCCTCCACATGCACACACAGTGCCCTCTTCTACACACACACACACACACACACACACACACACACACATGCCAATGGCATCTACACATACGAAAAAAAACATGATAATATAAGGGGAAATAAATGGTGATTTCTAGTGGGAAGGAAAGAAAAAAAGTCTTAACAAGTGTACAATGCATGTCCTAAATCTGCTACTACATGAAAGTCGTCAGGTAAATATTTATCTACTAAGCTCAGTGTTCACTCCAAGCCCTAGTGAACACAGTTGTTTAGAGATGGCTTACAACCTGTCACTGGTTTTAAAAATAGCTGTGGAATAATAAACTAATAAGAAGCACCTGCTTGGGGGAAAGCGCTTTGCCTAGCTCTAAAGAAGTGCAGAGGGGAGTCACATGAGTGGAAAAGTGATGAGGATAGACCACCATCTGAAGAAGAAAGTCAGCCATGCAAGGTGTGATGTGTAGGTTTGTGGACGAGAGAATTCAGAGGCTTACATTAAAAGCTTTCTGTGGGGTCTTGAAGTTTATCTAGGAGGTCTAGATACTTTCCCTTTAAAATCCAAAACTTCACTTATCCATCAGTCTGGACCTGTTCCATATACCAACTTCACATCTTTTTTTAAAAAATTATATCTTAAGTTTTGCATAGTTTTGAGTTCTTACTTCAATCTTTATTCTTTTTTTCATTTTAAAAAAAATTGTTTAAAAGCCTCACATATTTTCAAATCTCTCCTAAAAATGCAACTTTGAAACTTCTATAGATTTCTCTTTGGTCTATGTACCCAGTGGTATATAGGGTGGTATAGATTGGGAGAAGACTAGTGATAAAAATGTAATTTTCCTCATTGAAGCTAAGTCACCTAACTACTCAAAATGCAGAAAAGAAAACTTCTAATTCAGTTAAATAAGGCATTACTTTTATTGTTAATCGAAAAAGCATAACAGGAATGTTCCCCCATGGGGTTGACACAATTCAATGACTCATAATGTTATGACTCACAGAATCATAAAAAGAGCTCATGATTTAGATGATTAGAGTTGGAAACAGTTGGTGGAGATGTCTAAAATATTTTAGCTAGTTAATATATTCACTAATAAGGAGTGATAATGATGGTTTGGAGTATAAAATGCTAACAATACAGCTATAATATGGTAATATAATAAAATATATTGTATACTACATACTATATACTATATATAATTATATACAATAGACATATGAATCAAGAGTTCATTTATGGGTAGCCCATTTCTGGGTCTCTTTCTGGCTATGTGCAACTATTTTCTAACCTTCAATAAATTTTGCTTATCAAAAAATTTAATTAAATGAACTCATTTAAAAATGTGGCCTTTTTTTTTTTTTTTTTAAATTTGCTTCATCCCAAGAGTTGAAGGCTAACCTGGGCAACACAGCAAGACTCCATGGGGAAAAAATCTTTTCTTTATATAATATAGTCTTAATCCTATAACATGTATATAATAAACAGATTGAAAGGAAATATACTAAACTATCACTGAGTAATAATACAGAGAAATAAGTCTGTTATGAGCCTTTGTGTTTTTCAGTATTTTTCACCTTTTATCTGAATAGCAGTGACTTTGTGGAGGGGGGGATGGGGAAGAAGTTGTACTGTTTCTTTCAAATGACTGTGTATTTACCTTCCCAGAATAAACTAATGAAGATCAATAAAAAAGAAGGGTTAACAAGGTTAAAGAAAAAAGAAAAGATGTCTGGTGCTTCCTTTTTCACAGAAAGAAGTAATTGTTTTTTATTAGTACAATTAAACAAAGAAAGATATTTGAAATGTTTATGAAAAGCTCTCAGGAACTCACTAGCAAAATCAGAGGAAGGTCCGACTTCAAAAAAAAAATCACAGTAGAGAACAAAAGCAAACAAAATGAAGCTTGCAGAGCAAATAGCAAAAAAATGAAAGAAACATCCGGTGCACATACAAGCAAAGCACAAGAACATGGCAGCAGCGAGACTAAGCATGATATATTTAGGTATTAAATTTAGATGCCCTATTAATAGAAAAAGCCTCTCAGATTGTGTTAAAAATTAAATCCAATCTTTTGCTGTTTATAAAAAATACATCTAAGCAAAATAACACAAAAAGACTGCAAAGAAAGCAAGCTTGCAATGAGCTAAAGATAGCATTACTAAATCAAAAGAATTTTTTCCTTTCTTTTTATATATATGTGTGTATGGGATACATACATAGATGAATGCATGTTTACACATGAGTGTGTGCACATGCATGTGCAGATGCACGTGGTTGCATGTGCATGTGGAGACCTGAGGGTGATGTCAGGAATCATCTTTGATTGTTCTTCCACCCTATTGTTTTTAAGGCTGGGTCACTAATTAGACCCAGAATGGGCCTAGAGGACTAGTCTGGCCAGCCAGCTTGCTCTGGAAGTTTTTAGGTTCCATCTTCCTGGGGCTAGAATTACAGGCGGGATCCTATGCCTACCTGGTATAGTATGTGGGATCTTGGGCATTTAAAGATAAATGGCAACAGACACAATTCACCAAATGGAAAATGCAATTAGTTGATAATGAGAGTATGGTTGGAATCTCAAGGTCTATACATCTACTTTTCCTCGCCGTCCAGGACAGATAGGCAAACTGGATTCCTCCCTCCTTTCAGTAAGATGGGGGCCTGCTAATGGGTGAAGAGAACTGAATGTGAGAGAATGTCTCCAGTAGCCCAAGGCTACTTAGCAGGAAAGCTCACAGTGGGAAGTCATGAGATGGAAGGGACCTGGATTGCTCAGTCACCGGAGAAGCAGCAGCTCTTGCTGCACTTTAGCCCACTGGCCCTGATTTGTACATGGAGAAATAAACCTGCTTTGTTTTAAGCCTATGAACTTTGGTGCCTTATTTGCCATTGTGGCAAAGTCTCGTGTCTTGATTAATCCTGCCTGAAGAATCAAGAAAGTGAAAGTAAACAATGAGCTGACATGTTCCATTCAATAAACTGAAAGGAAAAAAATGTTTAAAACAGTAATATGTGGTACAGTGTGTGGGTGGGAGGAGAATAATCTTTTCAGTAATGAGGCTGGGTTAAATAGATAGCCATATGGAAAAATATGCACCTTCACCTGTGCTTCAACTAAGTGCAAAAGTATATTCTAGGTGGATTGTAGCTGAATATGCTAGAAAATAAAGTTCTTGGACTTAGGGCAAAACTGCTTACCACCCATGTGAGATGATTTAAGTTCAAATCCCCAGAACCCATGTAAAGCTAGTTCTATAGGATGAGCATCTGTAATCCCAGTACTCCCATGGGGAGATGGGAGGCAGAGATAGGGAAAAGCCCTAGAAGCCTTCAGGCCAACTAGCACACACAGAAGAAAAACAACAAGGAGACCCTATCTCAGATAAGGCAGAAAGTAAGGACATGCACCCAAGATTATCTACTGACATCCACATGTGCGCTGTGGTGTGCACACGCACGTGCGCGCGCACACACACACACACACACACACACACACACATACACCATATCCATACATTCACATAAAAATAAAGTTCTTAAAAAATGTAGGAAAGTATTTTCATGTGCTTGATTTAGGCAAAGATTTTTTTTAAGGGCTTTGTTTTGTTCTGACTGAGATACACTCTCTGTACGTGGACCTGGCTGGCTTGGACTCCTTCTATAAACCAGGCTTGACCTGAACATCTGGACCAGACAATGCATTTGCCTCAGCCTCACAAGTGATGAGACTATAGTGGAAGCCACCTGACCCAGCTTAGGCAAGGGTTGTTTTGTAAATGAAACATTGAGGAAGTGACACACAGAGATAGATCTGGCCAATAGAATTACATAAAATTAAGACCCTTTGATCCTCCACTTTAAGGCAGTGAAGAAAAAGAGCAGGGAAAGATGTTTGCAAAACATATATTTGACAAAAGATTTTTTATTCAGGATGTGCTAAATAAGGAGAATGGATAAATCAAAAATAAAAGGTAAAATGATATAGTAGAAAAATAGGCAAAACCCTTGAATAATTACTTCGCTAAAGAGAATAACCTAATGAACAAAAAACACAAAAGAAGATGCTAACCATCTTTAATTAAGAGGAAAACTTAAAGCCTAATTTAAGGCACTACTCACCAGAAAGGTGCAAGTGAAAAATGACTAAGTGTCTGCCATGTGTAGAACATTGGTGACTCTGGCATGTTGACGGGAGTGTAGATTGGCACCCTTGGAAATGGGTGACAGGATATGGCAGAACTGAACGTAAACATTTCTGTGACCCATCGATTCTATTTCTAGATACTGAACAGAAGCACATACACCATTCAAAAGACACGGGCAAGAATATTCATAAGCAGTACTGTTCATATCAGTCTGGCAAGCTAGAAGCTATCTAGATGCCCAATTCTACCCCCACCCCCCAAAAATAAATGCATTGTGAGGCATTCACACAAAGGCATTCCATATAGGCATGGGAATGAAGGGATCTCAACCACACATAAGGATGTGAATGAATTGTATGAAGTAAATAGACATGAAAGATGACACACTATATGATTACATTTATAGTACATGCAGAAATAGGCAAAACTTTTCTAGAGAGTTGAAAACTAGGCAAAAAAAATTAATTAGCTTTGTGGTATGGGAAGGAAGATTCTGAAATACTGATAAAATCATTTCTTGATTTTTGATTCAGGTTCCATGACATTATTTACTTTGCAAACATTCATCAGTTTGTACATTTTGGTGCATGAATATTATACTTCAATAAAATATTACTTAACATATAAAATAGCAATATGTACTCACAATGTCATACTCATATAGTATCCATTATGGAAAGTATCTAGTTAGATTGGTGATTTCATTAATTTTTTTTCATAAACTGGAAAAACCATTTTGAAAAGTAATTTGTACATATATGTATATTATGTACTATATAACTGTCACGATTTGAAATGTGTCCTCCACTGGCTCATGTGTTTGGGAAGCTCATGGCACCTTTAGAAGGTGAACCTTGTTGGAAGAAGGCAGTCATAGGGGTGGAATTTGAGGTGGATTAGTTCCACCCTACCTCTGGGAGAGGTTTTGTGATAGTTAATCCTGGGTGTCAACTTGACCACACCTGGCATTATACAAGATCAGCTGAGACCACTTGAAGAGATTATCTGGATCAATACATTTACAAGACAAAGACCAGCCCTAGATCTGATTGGAACCTCCCTAGAATTTATTGGCACCTCCCAGTAGCAGACCAGATAAAAGGAACAATAGAACAGGAGATTGAGAAAAGAAACTCTCCAAAGATGGCTGCAGTGACCTCCAGCTTCAGCCACCAGCCATGTCGCCTCCACCCTGAATGATTATCTCTCTCCTCTAGAACCATAAGTTGAATAAATTTCCCTTTCTCCCTTAAGTTGATTGACTTTGAATACTCTCTCACAGCAACAGTTAAGAGTAGCCTTTACAGGTTTGCTCTTGCAGCAGGGAGTCTAGTAGCTCTCAGCCCCCATGATGGTGTAACCTAGCCTGCCTCCAGCTTCTGCCATGAAATCTCATTTTCTCCCTTTAGTTGCTTGACTTTGGGTATTATCTCACAGCAACAGAGAAAGAGTAACTAATACGATAACACATATACAATTCCATTTCTGAGAATCTTTCCTACAAGGGAAAATATGAGTAAGAATATCTACCACAGAGTAAAATGATAGCTCTACCATAACTTCTTAAAATAGTTTGTTAGTCATCATTATGATTACTTTGAAAACTCTAGTGCAAAACAAAAAAGTTCTGTTGTTGTATAGGGTCAATAAGATAAAATAATTGTATGCAATTATTACAGGTAGGTAAATATGTAAGTTGGAATAAGATGGTTAGAAAGAACACACAAGTGACACTCTCAGCTTCTACCCAGTCCCATCTGATATTTGACTCCAACAACCTTACATCTAATGTTGACTCTTAAATTGGAATCCTCAGTCAAAATCTCTCTTTCCTGAACTCTAGTACACTCAGTATGGTCACTACCCATCCTTCTTTGCATATTCTATGGGTCCCTCAAATTTCTTCCTCCTATATTCATTACCTTGGGTAGAAATGGGACTGGAAATATGAGCCATGGTAAAGATCCAGTTATCTAAACCTGAGATCTGGGACCCGCTGATGTTTCCTTCACTCTCCATGTCTTTATACCCCAGTAGCTCACTGGTCCTTAAGTTTGTACTTTCTACAAAAGAGCCTTTAGAATTCACCCCACCCAACCACTCAGTCATCATCCACCCACCAACCCATCCATCATCCATCTACTCATCCATCCATCTGCCCAACTATTCCTTTAGTTCAAGTTTTTTATTTTTCTGATCTCACTCCTAGATCATTGCTCCAGCTTTCTAACTGGTCTTCCTGCCTTCCCTTCAGCTCCTTTCATACAGCTGCCAGGGTTAGATTCACAATACTAAAGCTGGGCATGCTTTTCCACTCTAAAATTCTTCCGTGGCTACTCATAAGCAACTGGCTGAAGTTCAAACTTTTTAACACGCTGTGATTTTTCTTTATCTTTTCAAATCTTATTATCACTCGCCCGTCTTTCCAGTTTTACCTTTGGCTACTCCCTCATGGAAATCCCACACTCCAACACCACCAAAGTTAGTATAGTTGCCAAACAGGTACTGACTGTTCTCTCCCCTTGGCTTCTTCCACTTTCCTTCCTTGGCTAATCCATCATCCAAAATTCAGCTGAAATCTTCCTTGACTGGAAAAACTTTGGGGATTTTTTTACACAGTGTAATCATAGAGTACATCAGTTTCTCATCTTATTTTTCTTACTGGCATTAAGGCAAAAGCAGTTCTCCAGTTTGCCTGGTGCTCTTCATGATGTCACATAATGTGCATTAGGAAGCCCCTCAAGCTGCTTCGTGCACACAGAATACTGCCTGTGACCCATATTACATCATTTACCATTTTGGTTCATGATTTTTCTTATAATCCCACCTCCCCTATTTGGCCCCCAAGTCCCTTGAAGACAGAAGCTTCAAATTCATTTCTACATTTCTAGCACAGAACTGGGTGCAGAGAGGAAATTCATGAAATGAACATAAATTGAATAAGTAATGATGCTTGTGCATGTGCAATAGAATTCTGAGTAATCCCCTCCCCCTATTTTCAATTGCCCAAATACTCTGTGACTTGTTCTTTAGATTCACCTTTTTTTTTTAAAGGAAAACGATTTATTTTTTCTTTCATTCTTATTTAATTTTAAGAAGGGACATTTAAAAATACAACTTTCAGTAAACTAGGGTTTGGGGATTTAGCTCAGTGGCAGGGCAAGGCCCCAGAATCAGTGTCCAACACTGAAAAATAAATAAACTTTTAGTAATATTACCTTTAACTTTTTAAAATATTTTTGAGTTTAAAATATCTTATGACTGACTCCCAATTTTGCTTAATGAACCTAATTAGAAGTTGGCTCTGAGTCCTGTCTTACTGTCCTCCTAGCAATGATTGCTTCTGAGGGCTCCTCTCTCCTTGAAACACTGTCTTTATCTGACCCCTAGAATACTATCAACCCTTGGCCAGCCTTGTAACCATGGCCCTTCCTCTTCTGAGTCACTAGATAGTTGAACTACATCACTCCCTTGAGCTTTGTCTCTGTATTTTGGCTGCACATTAGAATCTCCTGAGAAGCTTTACCTTGGGGCCCATAGGAGTGGGCAGGTGGGAGGGAGTGGGATGGGTTGATGAAGGGAGGGGAGGGGGAATGGGAAAGAGGGAGGAAGGAGGAGGCACGATAAGTATTCAAAATGCTTGTAAAACTAGGGAAAAATATTTAATTAAAAAAAAAAAGGATGACCAAAGCCAAGGTCAGTGACACAGACCTGTGACCCCAACACAGAAGCTTTGACAGTTCAAGTTCAAAACCCGAGTTCCAAACCAGCATGGGCAATTTAATGAGAACTTGACTACAGATACAAATAAAAAGAATGTCGAAGATACAACTCAGTGGTAGAGCACTTGCCTAGCAGTACTTCCTACCCGCCCCCCTCAAAAAAAAGATCCTCATAAACAAGCAACACCAAAAAACAACGAATTTATTGTTTTAGTCCCATACCCAACTCTTCTGGGTACCAAACTGTGTTCCATTCCTGATATGAATCCACAATCCAAACAATTTAGGAGAACAAGGGATTTATTCATGCACATGGTTCTAGATTCTAGTCTATTATGAGGAGCACTCAGACCAACACCAGAAACCAAGGGAACTGGTCTCAGTACCTCCTTATTAAGAGCTGAGAGGGGGACATACTTCCTAACCAGCCCATCCACCTCCCCAGGGAATGGTCACACACTCATGGGCTGGAGCTTCTGACATCAATTAGAAAAAATCTCCTACAGACTTACTCAGAGGCTGGTCTTAACTAACTCCACATAAGTGTACCTGAAGGCTCTGCTCTCAGTTGTCAAGTTGACATTTAAAACTGGCTCTGCAGATGAGTCCAAAATCTGTGTCTCTTGCCGGACCTCTCTCTAGGACTCAGACTCAACTATCTGCCAGCTAATCTTGGTTTCTCTAATGATTGCTGCATCTGGAATTAATTCTTGATCCTTGATGCTGCCTGTCACTGTAAGTGGTCTCATCATTTTAGTAAAAAGATAACTGTTTGTGCCAGAACCCTAGGAATTGTCTTTGATTCTAAACCACTCTTGCTTCCCATACCACGAGTAAAATCTTCAATTTCTTTATGTACTTTTTGTCTTGTTTTATTTTGAGATAGATTTTATTGAGTAGATCTGACTGATTGAAGCTTGCTGTGTAGCCCAGACTTGACTAGAAATTCTGACGGATGCTTGTCTCAACTTCCCAAAGGCTAGGAAAAGTATCAGTCGTTTTCCCCAAGAGCTAGCAAAAGTATATCCTCAAACTTCATGCAGCGTGCTCCTTTTAGTTCCAGTTAATTGGGAAGTGGAGGCAGCGGGCTCACTTGAACCCACCAATTTGACACAAGCATGGGAACACAGTGAGACCCCCATCACAAAACAAAACACAACACAAAGCAAAAAAGTATGTTTGTGCTGAGAGATGCAGCTCAGCAGAATGCTTCCCTAGTATATAGGACCTGAGTTTGATTCCAAGTACTGGGGGAAAAAAGAAGCATATTCCAAATTTTACCAATTTTCTTCCCCTTCATCTAGGCCACTGAAACAATAGTCTGATGAATGGCCACCCTACATCTACTCCACTGTGTCCCACATGGCAGCTGGAGAGACCTTTGGCAAATATACATATGATAGTATTTTTCCTGTGCTTAAATCACCGAAGTAGCTTTCATCATAGTTAAAAGAAGATCTGGACTTGTGATTCACAATGATCTGGCCTTTGTCCATGTACTCCCTTCTTAACTCTTTTTTGGTTTCATCTTCCTTCTCTTTTTCTTCTAACTAAAATAAATTATGTAACTTATATTAACATTCATATGATTTTTATGAGCTTAATTCTGAATACCAGATTGCTGTGTTTTTGTTTTGTCTATACTTTGGCCTTCTTAAGGCTATTTTTCAATCAGAGTAAGCATGCCCATGCCCCAGGACCTTTGTACTACATTAGTTGCTCCACACAAAAACTCTTGCTCCATCCCTGAAAGTAACTTTCCTTCAGATCTGTATTCAAATGTCTTCCTTATCTTGTTTATCTATCACCCATAGCTCCTTCTTCCTACCAAAACTTTTTTTTAACATTTTTTATTATTATTTCCGCTCATACAAACTTAATAGGTAAACCAGTTCCCTCCCCCTCCTCCTCCTCTCCCCGAACCCTTCAAATCATTGCTCCCCCCATCCTTTTGCTCTTACAATCTTACCACCCCCTCTTCCGCAGATGTCCCTGAGTTTCAGGATGGGGGGAGATTAGGCTGGCTTAGTTCTATGTGGATGATATAAAGTCTCTGAAGTTCTGGATTGCCAAAACTTACACTATATATATGTGGGATGTTTTGTTGTTGTTGTTATTTTCGTTTTTTTAGTTGTTTTGTGTTTTTCAAGCTAGACCACAAGATCCTGAAGGCAGACCTCGGTGTGCTCACATCTGATTTCCCAGCATCTAAGAATATATACTTTTACCTACTCATGTATCTGAAGACTTTCAATGACATGAGAAAGACAGAAAGTTTTCAGGTGTCCTTAGTGCATGGGAGCCCTTGGCACATAGACCTTAAACATCTTGATGAGAGAAAGAAAGAAAGAAAGAAAGAAAGAAAGAAAGAAAGAAAGAAAGAAAGAAAGAAAGAAAGAAAAAGAGAGAAAGAAAGAAGAGAGAAAGAAAGGAGGGAAGGAGGGAAGGAGGAAAGGAGGGAGAGGAAGAAGTGAATCTAAACTGGATTTTTTTGGATAGGTGGATCTGAAGACAATTGAAGCAATATTTATTGTTACATCAGAAAGGGTCCTATGTGCTATGTAAGATGGGGAATGGTCAGGTAGCCAATTGTAGAGGTAAACCACACTGCCACCCTGATGATGACAAGCATAGTTGGGATGCTGGGACTGATTTGTTCATTTCCTTAATAACCTTCATTGTTGTAATGAGTCATGCATGTCTCATATTGGAAATTGCGGGCATCCTTTTATTCCCAAACCAAATGAATATACATGATGATATATTTTTCTCTCTCATTCTCATTTGAAAGACCTAATTTTTCATAATCCAGCAGCTGAAAGAGTCAGCCAGACATGAATTGGACTCTTGGTTGAGAGACAACAAAAGGCTAGAGAAGCTAGAGATCCCTAGCCTCAGCCCCCAGTGTCCCTTCTATGTCGGAGGCTTTGAGACACAGACAGGTTCTTTATTGCTGTAGTCTGACATGTAAGCAGCTAGCCGCTTTCTTTCCTTTTATGAAGAGAGGAGGACAAGAAAAAGAAGAGGAAGTAGGTTTTTTTTTTTTTTTTTTGGTTTGACAAGCTTTGCTCTGTACATAAATGTCACTGTTCCAAGTTAAAGGAGCCACCGAGGAGGAGGAGGCAAATGTATTTGCCTTCCAGGTACCGATGTCAGAGTATCAGTGTTTGCTGTGGAGACTCAGATGCTGAACTGATGAGAGGTAAGGCCTGGGCATAGTGGTTTTATCCACTCGGGCCCTGCTGCTTGAGAACGAGTTATTGAAACCACAGACTGCTAATACGAGAAGGCTGCAAATGAAGGAGGCCAGTTATTTTCCTCTGTGAGGAAGCTGTCTTCACTGAAGAGTGGCAGAAAATGTTAATTGTAGCTCCTGAGGCATGGTTTCTGTGCTCGGGCTTCAAGAAGTAAGGGGCTGTTATTTAGATAAAGATCTGAGACTAGACTTTGGAGAATGTAAACTCTGCAAATGAGCCGCTTGACATGTTTGAAGGAGCGCATGGTCATAAATGGCAATGGTCAGAGGACACAGTTTTGAGTTTAAGGTGAAGTTCAATGTCGGAAAAGACTGAATCTGTAAACCTGGTGACAATGACTAAAAGTTCAGAGATGTGGGACTTTGGAATATGATTGGCTCTGATAATTATGGTCGGGAGTTAAACTTAGACTGTAATCAACCAAGAAGAAACCTCAAACACTGACATTTTTGTTTGGATTGCGAACAAAAGCCATAAAGGTTTGCCATGTTGTGATAGTTAGATACAGACGTCAACTTACAATTGCAGGGCTTTGGGCACATCTGTGAAGCATTGGTAGTTAAGACAAGCCCTAAGTAAACCCATAGGACAGTATCTAATTGCTGTGGAAGGCCCAGCCCATCGTGGGTAGGACCAATCTCTGGGCAGGTGGATAAGAGAAAGAAGGCTGGTTTAGTGCTTTGGTATTCCACAGCATGTTGGGTAGACTTGCAGTCTGTCTGACAAGAGAGGTTTGCCCCTCCCTGAACAGTAGGTAGAGTGTGACCCGTTCCTTCAGCCTCTGGTGTTAGAGTGAACTGTACTGCCCAGCTGCACTCAGAAATGTAACCAGACAATTGTAGGCCAGAATAAGATCCCCCTTCCCATCGACCATTTTATCAGCAGCATGAAGAACCTTTAGTCTGTTGTTTTCAACAGAAATTGGAAGAATTGATGTCTTACTGAATAGCGACTGAAATAAAATATGGAGTTGCTCTTGTGACCTTGAAACAAAACTTCAAAGTTAGTGGCATGAAACTATTATTGAGACCCCAAAGTTATCAGATTCACAGGTGAAATTGGTATTGATTTGTGTCTTGAGTTTGATTGGCATAAATAATCTCATGCACTTAAGCAACATGCTGAAAACATAAGCATTGGAGTATCTGACAGCATCTGAGAAGCCCAAAATAGAACAGAGCCAGTCTTGAGTTCAAGTGCTCTGCCGTTCTCAGTGTCCAGAGCTGCCCCCCCATGTCGCCATTGCTAAGGTTTTGGTCCTCTCCTCCAGATCCTCCTCGTCTGTCAGCAGGATTTCCCTCCTCCTATGATCCCTCCCTTCTGTCTGTCAGCTGGATTCTTCTCCTTCCCATGATCCATCCCTTCTAGTCTGTCAGAGGGATTTCCCTCCTCCTATGATCCATCCCTTCTGTCTGTCAGCTGGATTCTTCTCCTTCCCATGATCCATCCCTTCTAGTCTGTCAGAGGGATTTCCCTCCTCCTATGATCCATCCCTTCTGTCTGTCAGCTGGATTCTTCTCCTTCCCATGATCCATCCCTCTAGTCTGTCAGAGGGATTTCCCTCCTCCTATGATCCATCCCTTCTGTCTTTCAGCTGTTTTTTCCTCCTCCTTGTGACCCATCCTTCCTACACTGTCAGTTAGCTTTCCCTCCTTCCCACCATCCAGCCCTCCCACACCTTCTGGTCAAGCCAGTTTACTTCCTACACCTTTGGAAGGTGTCTCACTGAACCCATTACAGAACAATCCAACCCCTGAGATTCTGGAGGAACTCCCCCCCAAAACACACACACCACACACACACACACACACACACACACACACTAGACTAGCAAACTTAATGCTATTGATGGATGCCTCTCAGAACAGGGTTATAGGGAAACTACTTTCTCTGAACTCATAAATGTGAAAGACAGAATTACACAATCACTTTTTGGTAACTGGCATGAAGTTTACAAATTAGTATCAATGCACAACAATACTAGCCAATAAAAGTGCAACATGCAGAATTTATCAACTCAAAAATACTTCCTCCTCTGTGCAAATACTTACTAGTAACAAAAGATGGAGAAGTTACTTTTAGGTCAGGAAACCTAGCAGATAACATCTCAACCAACTGATCAAATTAACATCAGCAGAAATGGACCAAAAATAGCACAGGTTACTCACTGAGATATGAGAAGAATTCCGCATCTTCTATGGTGTTCTAGCCTGATCCGAGTTGATGCCAAAAGAAATGTCAGATAAGTCTATGTTGAAAAATAGTCTACATAATCATTGGCCTATAATCCTCAAAAATGTCAAGGCGATGAAAACCAAGAAAAAAAAAAAAGGTAAAGGAGTCTAGAGTTTGCTACGACATGAGAAAGACAACTGGGTATAACTCACGAAGCAGAAATTCTTTTGCTGGGAACAATATTATGGACACAACTGGATCTTTGGACCCAAGACCCAAGACCCAATGGAAGTTCTTCTCACTATTCTTCAACTTTTCTATAAAGCTAAAATTATTTCAAGTGAATAGCTTCAATACAAACAAATTGAAAACCTATTCTTCCATTTGAAAACATAAAATTGTGGATATATTAAAAAAATAAATAAAACCTATTAATGATACTCAATTTGAAAAACAAACTTTTTGAAGTCAATAATATTAAAGCACCCAGTTAAAGTTTCTTTCCACCCCATCTCTAAAGGATACATCATTGTGAATATATTTTAATAGTCTCTTGTTTTTATTAAACATTTACTGTATCTTTAAGAATTCTTAAATTATGTTCCATAGGCGTTGGTGAGTTCAGCAAGTAAGACCAGTTTGCTTAAAAACCTGGTAACTAAAGTTTGATACCTGGAAGTTCACATGGAATATGTTCTCTCTCTCTCTCTTTCATTAATAAATTTTTTAAAAGGCCATTAGTAAAAAAAAAAAAAAGCTAGACTCAGCTGCATAAAACTATGGCCAAAAAGTTAATCAACTATTAAAAAAATGTTTCTTGATAACTGGACTTTAGTTTCCCCAATCTATGTTTGTTAGTTACTTTTTTCCCTCTAAATCATTTGCTTTATCCTTTGCCCATTTTTCTGACTATTTTATTTTTTCCCTTATTATTTGTGAATATTCATATTTATTATAAAATTTTATTTATTTAATATTCGCTGTGATAATTTTATCTATTTATTTATTATAATGATTTTTATTTTTTCCTAGTTCTATAAGCATATTAAGTACTTAACCTGCTTCCTTCCTTCCTCCCGCCTTCCCATTCCCCCTCCTCTCCCTTCATCAATCCATCACCCTCCCTCCCACCATCCTGCCTTCTGCTTCTATTGGCCTCAGGGTTCCCTCTAGCTTGTCTACTCTTGTAGAGGTTCAGGTCTCTGTGGCATACCTAGTGCCTCTCCTTAGGCCTCCCCACTGATAAGGACATTTCCCTTCACCTATCCTGCCCTAGCCCCCAAGGTTTCCACTGCACATATTCTTTATATATGTGACAAATGCAGATGTCAACTTGACAATTGAAGACTGGAGCTCGGGGCACATTTGTAAAGAATTAGTATTTGAGTTAAACCCTGAACAACCTGCAGGAGATTGTCTAATCGATGGGGGGAGTCCCAGTCCATGGTGGGTAGAATTAGTTCCTTGGGCAGGTAGATAAAATGGAGGGAGCTCGTTAAGTAAATTGTCATTCTTCAGTGTACTTGGTCTCAGACACGCTGGTCTGTCAAATGAGGATTATTACTCTTTCAGCAATCCTATAGATTCGTTGTGACTAGTTCCCTTGGAAACTTTGTGTTGATATGAGTTCTCCTACCAAGCTAGATTAAGAACTGTAACTGGTACTCACTGCAGCAGCACATATACTAAAATTGGAACAATACCAAGAAGATTAGCATGGTCCCTGCGCAAGAATGATATGCACATTTGTGAAGTGTTCCACATTAAAAAAAGAAGACCTGTAACTGGACAATGGTAAACTAGAATAAAATCCCCTGTTCCCATAAGTCATTCTGTTGTGAATCTATTGGCAGCATGCAGGCAAACTGTGACAATGTACTATGCATACTTCATATGCTGAAAATGGATATTATCATTGCCTATTGTTATAAAAGTCCTTCTGTTTTTTTCTCATATTGTCAGTCTTGTGAGTTTTTGTCTTGAGATACTTAATTCATCAGCAATTTTTTCTCTCTTTTTTAACGATGTTGAGACAGAGATTTAAACTGAGATTTACCACCTATTAGGAGGCAGACTGGAGATTCCACAGAGATGTCTGTGCCTCAGACCTCATTTCTATAGATGTTTCCTTACTTGACAAGAGGGTCTTCCCAGATGCAGTTTAAGTTTCCAAACTTGAGATAAGGAGATTATTCAATATTTTTGGAGTAGGGCCAATCCAATCATATGAATTCATAAATTACAGATACTTTCAGGTCCGAGAGAAATATGACTACATAAGTCTGGTTACTAAAATGTAATGTTGTTGGCACGAGAGATGGAAGAGGGTGCCAAGAAGCTGGAGAAGTCAAGGGATGCTTGGCTGGAGGATTCAGAAAGAAACAAGCCTGCTGACACTTTGCTTAGAGACACAGGTCAGCTTTCTGACCTACAAAACTATTAATAGAATATACTTAACTTGGTTAAGTCACTTGGTTCTTAGTAATTTGTTAATGAAAAAACAGTCCTCAGTCCAGCTTGATGGGAGAGCACGCACCAACCCTAGGGCCAAGGGAACTGGCCACACCATCACCACATAACAGCTGAGAGACGGACAATCCTTACTTGCCAGACCAGCATGTCTGGCCAAGAGAACAGAGGGATGCCAACTTCCTCAATCAACTTTCAGTATTTTATTCACCTGTTTAGGGTCTAGTTCTATCAACCGTGGACTGGACCTTTCTCATTATCTAGACAATCTCGCAGGTTTCCTCTGGGCTTAACTCAACTGTTAATTCTCTACAAATGTGCCCAGAGCTCAAACCCTCAACTGTCAAGTTGACACCTGTGTCTAACTATGACACAGTCAGTCCTTTGTCTTTCTGGATATGTCATTGCTTCTGCCCATTGTATCATCCATTCCTCTTTCAGATCAAAGCTCAGAGAACACAACCACTTCCATCAGCAAGCATTCCACCTTCTGCTGTCCAACTGGACCAGAGGCCTTCCCTTAGGCAGCTATAGTGCAGGACAGTTTCTAGCACTGATACACTCTGTTGCGACTGTTGGCTTCCTTGTCTGCCTCCCTCTGCCAGATAGTGGGTTCTTTCGAGGCCGGCATTGCTTTTTATTTCTATAACCAAGTACCTACGGGAATTCTAACCACCTTATGATAATAAGAATATGAAAAATAATGAGCCAACACTTCTTATTAAAACCCAGACTGTCTTTCATAATTCAATAACTGCTAAGTGTCAGCTCCTAATTTTGTGTGCTGTGAAAGTGCTTTTTAGCTAAAAATAATAATGTCCAGCTTGTTTACCCATTTTATTTGCAAGACTTGGCTACAAGAGACTTGAGATAGTTCCAAAGGATGAAAATTCTCTCTGTTGAACAAATTTGAAAGAATGTGACTCAGATTCTAAAAGTAAAACTTGAAGAGAAGCTTGCAAATGATTTGAATAGGAATGACATTGCTAGATTATCTTTCTTGCAACACCCTGTTCAGATGCTTATGGGAGCCACAAGAAGATTCAGGATAGTACCCATCTCTGGGTGCACTCAGCATTGGAGACAAATGCTCAGCTTAACACACATCATGTAACAAGAAGAAATGCCAGGGGCTTGTGTCTCTCTTTCCCATCACCAGTGATTCTTACCAAGGGAATAACACACACACACACACACACACACACACACACACACACACACACACACAAAGGCATTTAGCTGCTTCCACAAAAGAATGGAATCAGGAATGCCATTGTAAGTTATAGTGGCTTAAATAATCAATTACTTTGTAATCACCTTTCATTGTAATAACCACATCATGCTCTTAAACAATTTATGAAAAATGAATAATGAAAGATTGAAGTTATTAAATCTAGATATTTCCCTTGCTAAGCTGGTCCAGGTAAGGGCAATTTAAATAGAAATAGCAAACAGGCTCATGTTTTGTACTTTTTTCATTCAGTCCACTTATTTCCAGACATTTTCTTCTAATTTTCACATCCACTACCATCAGCCTTCTAGGTCTGCATGATCTAAGGGTGCAGACATCCTTGCCTGGAGCACATACATCTAATGTGCTACTCCTCTAGGGCTAAGGTCTTCATTTATTGGATCTGATCATCCACATGGATCCTAAGAAATATTTCTAGACTGTTTCCCAACTTCAACATTCTCTGAATGTTACAGCTTTTAATAGAATAACATTGGTACCATGAGCTGAAGAGAAACTTTTAGGGGCAGGTGACTGTTTCAGCTTTATATTATGATGCTGTAATAAACACTTGACCCAAACTATGTAAGGAGATAAAGGGAAGTTTTTATTCCAGCTTATGATTTCAGGTTTCAGTTGATCATGACAGAGAGCAGGAGATCTGGCCATATCACACCTGGAATCAAAAGCTGAGAGAGGGGTAAGGACCAAAGCTGGTTTCTAGCTTGCCAGTCTGCCAGTCTGACCAATACTGAACCTGCTCTCTGCATTTAATCCCTGTCCAGGAATCATGCCACTCACTATGGGCAGACTTGCCCACATCAATGTGTAATTAAGAGAATCTTCTACCAGCTTTCCAGAGGCCTGCCTTACTTAACTTTAGATCTACTCTTAGTTTTAAAAACATTGTTTCTTATCTCTCTACTTTTGTGGTAATGACATCTTTATGAGAACAAGGAACTTGTCACTTTGTTTGAACTAAATCTCCAATACCTGAAACTATATTTGTTATGATAGACAGTTGTTAAATATTGGAAGAAAGAAGGGGGGGTAACTGTATGTGGAAATTCAATTTCTTTCTTTCTTTCTTTTTTTTTTTTTTTTTTTTTTGAGACAGATTCTCATTATGCAACCCTGGCAGGCCTGGAAGTCATGCTGTAAGCAAATTCGGCTTCCAAGTTGTAGTAATCCTCCTGCCTCCACCTATTAAGTGCTGGGGATTATAGGTATGCACCAGCATGTCCATCTCAAGATTTAATTGTTTATGAATAAAAGGATGGAGTGGTATGTTGTATAACCAAAAGAAACCGAATGCTGAAGAAAGAGACTGAAAGAAGTCTAGACTGAGTCATAGAGTTGGGAGATGGGTGAAGAACATAACATGCAATATAAAAACAATATTAAGTGTAATGAAAGTCAAGTGAAGCTCATCCATCCATATGTCTAATATAGAAGACTATCTAGTAGGATCTCAATGAAAATGTGATCTGGGAGTTCATTAGCTTGAACAATGATCTTAGGAACACTTAAAGATCTTATTTTATACGTTGCTAATATGCACAGTAAGGCCCAACCAATATACCTTATAGGGGTAATGCATTATTCAGGACACACAAAGAAACTATAATAAACTCATTTATGGCATTTGGATTTAATAAAAGCCAAAAATTACCTCTATTTCATTAAAGGATAAAATGAAGACATCAAAAATAAAAGTCTATCATGAAAATTATCTTAAGCCAATTAGTATTACATTCTCAATGGGATATCTATATAGTCAGCCTTATTTTTGCAGTATTAAGGCCTAAAGCTGGGGCTTTGTGTGCCCTACGCTTGTGCTCTACCACCAAAGCTACACCTCAAGTCCTATGTAGCCAGACCACTGAGATAAAAATAACATTAAATTGAAAAGTTAATTCAAACACTAAATGCATAATTTTAAAATTTCAAATATTTCCTGATTATAAAATGTCTATGAGAATATAAAAAGAAAGTGTATTACATATTGCACAAACCAACTAATATTTTAAACATTGGAAGTCTCACACAGGGCAGCAAAACAAATTCTGTCCCCTGGATTCTTAAAATCTTGATTATGAGAATTGTTTTGATTCATGACTGTGTTTATTAGCAAATAATAGGAACATACTGATTTTTTTTTCATGTCTCAAGAAGTCTAAAAGTTATCAATGACCTAGGCCAGAACCTTTTTCTCTTTCTGTGCCTCTGCCTTGGCATATGGTTTCTGTTCTCCTACTATCATTCTGTGGTCAAAAGATGGGTTCCTCATCTCAATGGTGATAGATATATTCTAAACACAAAGAAGATGACAAAGGGCAAAAGATTCATGCTAGCTATAACTGGAATAGATGTCTCAGAGGCCTCCGTCTGACCAGGCATGGTGGCGCAATGTGAGTACTACATGTAGAGATAGAAGGATCACTGCCAGTCGGAAGGTAGCCAGGGCTACCTAGCTGGACTGTTAAAAAAGAAATCTTCATTCAGCAAAGGATAGAGCCTGTCAATATATTCATATATTCACAGGTCATGTGCTTCTGGCTAGCTTGCTCAATTAGAACATTTTAATTGCCAACGACAACACTCTAATTTCCAGTGCAGCTCTCCACTCCCATTGGATGGCATGGCTTCTTGGAAGATCAGGTAAAGTTACATTGAGGGTGCATTCACTTTGAATTCAGTGGGGTATATTTAGGATGCACACAGTCACTTCTGTGCATTGTCAGTGTCAACCATGAAGGGATAGGAAGTTTTTTCAGGAAATCTGCTGCTGCCTGCTGAGCTAGCTCATCTGACCCTGTGGAATGCAGGTACAAGACTCAGCACAGATGCCCAAGCATCAAGCTGCTACAAAAACACGGGAAGCAGCTCCTCAGACAGTGTCTTCAATTCAAAAGGGATGCATTAGTCACTGACAAGAATATTTGAGCTGCTCTGAAATCATTAGATAAAGGAAAGGAACTGGTACAAATTTTCCAAAGCTAGGCATTAATCTAAAAAGTTTATGTGACATTTCTAATAATTTATGATCTGTTCTGGTTTGTGTATGATTTGTCACCACCAAAAGTCACATCAAAATTTGATTCTCAATGTAAGGGTGTTAAGAGATACATAAAAGGGATCTACCCTTCTGAGTAGATGAATTTTGTTTTGTTTTCTGGAATCTGGGTTAGGCCTCCCAAGAACAGACTTCATAGCACCAGGTTAAGATTCTTCTGAGTGAGGTGCTTCCTTGGGACTGGATTAATTTCCTTGAGAGCAAGTAATTTCTCAGCAAGGTCATCGTTGGTATTGTGCCTCTTCTGTGAACACTCTCTTGTGCTCACAAGCATTCTGCAGGAGACCCACAGCAGAAGCCAAGTTGAGGCCATGCCCTGCTTTTCTACCTAAACCCAACTAAACAAGTCTACTTTCTTTTTCCATTGCCTGGACTTAAGTACTTTTTTAAAAAATTTATTTGTGTGTGTGTGTATGTGTGTGTGTGTGTGTAAGTACTAACTTATGTACTTTGATATAGCAGCACAAATGTTCTAAGACAGATACTAAAAGAGACATAAAAGTTTCTAAGATCATTATTAATATTAAAAAACAAATTCACCTAAAAAAACAAAACAAAACAAAACAAAACAAAACAAAAAACAAAGTAAAATGGCTTTGGAGAGATGGCTCACGGGTTAAGACTCTGCCTGACAAGTGGAAGGTTCTGAGTTCGGATCCCAGATCCCCCATAAAAACTGCCAGGCAGAAATGGCTGCAGCCTGTACTTCCAACCCTGGTGGGCAGAGCCTAGGAAATCCCAGAGCAAAGCAAAAAGGAGATAGAAGCAATCCAGGATGATTCCCGAAGTCACCCTTGGCCTTCCACAGGGACACACAGTGCCTTCTGATACACACACACACACACACACACACACACACACACACACACACACACAAATAAAATATAAAAACAAAACAAAACAGGATTATCTTTCTATACTATGTAAAATGATGTCTCAATGTGAACTCTCGGCTGGGCCTCTAGGCTCATGCCTGTTCCACAGTCGGGAGGCAGGTGGAGGATTGCCATAAATTCCAAGTTGGCCTCAACTATGGAATGAAACCCTGACTAGGGGGGAAAAAAGCAGGGGGAGAGGGGGGGGAATGGAACAATGCTTCAGCAAATAAAATGCTTGCACCAGTGTGAGGACTTGAGTTCAGATCCCCAGAATCCACAGAGAACCTGAATGAGGTAAGGCAGACATCTGCAATCCTAGCACAACTATGGGAAGCAGGAAGTGAAGCCAGGAGGCTCTCCAGCAGCCTTGGGGAGGCTAGCCTGGCTGACCCAACAGCAAAGTGACTCTGTCTCAAGCAAGGTGGGAAGGCAAGGGCTGACACCTGAGGTGGTCATGTCATCTGACCTCCACATGTGCTTGTGGCATCTGTGTATCTGCACCACACACACATGTGCACATTCTCTCTCTCTCTCTCTCTCTCTCTCTCTCTCTCTCTCTCTCTCCCTCCCTTTCTCTCTCTCTCGGGGGGAGGAGAGGGACTGCATTTTTTTTAGTGGGGCTTCGGATCCCATGCTGTTTGGACAGGTCCAGGTGGCGATAGCTCAGTGGGCCTGGCTGCTCAGAAGCTCTGGCCGCTGAGCGAGCTTGTCAGTGTGATCTAGGTGCGAGGTCAGGGTGCTCACTCGGGTAAATATTTCCATAACCTCACAGAGAGAAAGGCCTCTGAGATGGAACTTGATAACATTTCTGTTACATTTCTTTGTGCTGCAGATTCACCAGAGTGAAACTCTGAATCTCCCGATGGTCCTGCACGCCGGCTGGGCGGGCTCCCTGGTAACCTGGAGATGCTTCTCAAGCCCGGCTTCCTCCTGTCCTGGGAGCTCAGGTCTGATTTGTTAAAATGGTTCCATCATCAAACTTACTCACATGCTGCAGTGTCTTTAAGCAGTGGAATTAGCTGGCAAGTGCCTGTCTGGAGGTGTGACAGACTGTGCAAAAAAAAGGTTTGGACTTGCAGGTAGATAAATCTATTCAGGAGACTTTGTACTAGCAGGCTTATTCAAAGACTGATTTGAAAATGAAGCACTTGGAATACCATGAAGCTTGGTTAACACATATTCGGATGCACTTCCCTGCACAGGGTCTGTTAACTGTCTATAAAGTGGTGGGATAGAGAACCCAGGGCAGTTGTTTATACCACATGGGCCCACACCTGTGCAGGGGGATGGGGGGAACATGGGGAAATGTTCAGCACGCACTATAGTGGGCAGTTGGATACTTTGGAGAGTAACTAGGCTAACTATCCTGTGAGTATATGGACTTTGTCTCTTGGGACAGGCCTGAACACACCCACTGGGCATGGAAAATATGTCACCAAAGTGGTTTTGCAGAGCAGCAAAATCAAATCTTTCTTGCACATCTGGAGACTGGATTCTTTAAAGTGTTGACAAATGTGAAGTCAAAATTTGACCATTTGGGATAGCAATCTGCAGAGAATGCTCAAAGATGTTGTTGTCTTTTACAATCTTTATCTATTTATTTATTTATTTATCTATCTATTTATGTATTTATATATTTATTTATTTATGAGAGGGAGAAAAAGGAAGGAAAGAAAAAGAAAGAAAGAAAGAAAGAAAGAAAGAAAGAAAGAAAGAAAGAAAGAAAGAAAGAAAGAAAGAAAGAAAGAAAAGAAAGATTATATGCATATGCGAGGGGTCAGAGGACAACTGTTGAAAATCAGTTCTGTCCTTCCACCCCATGGGCTTCCACAGCCAACTCAGGTTACCAGTTTTATGAGCAGGCACCTTATTGTGGCCCAAAGATATTGTCTATGAGAATAGAAAGTTCTTCCTGCAGCCAAGATTTCATTCCAATGGCAAACAGTCTCTATAATCCCGTACTTGGTCTCAGCCAGTGGGACTTTTCCGGTTCTGATATTCTCAAAGCTATTGAGTCAACAGACATAGCAAACATGGTCTGATCTTGGAGATGTCTTTGCCCTGCTATGCTGTATCCTGGGCTTGTCAACAGAGAACCTGATTAGCTCTGGCCTCTGCCAAGGAACAAGACATCAAAGAGATGCTTCGGCTTCCTGGCATCCTGGTTGAACAGACTGGACTGGCCCAATAACATGGGCTCGGTCTTTGCCTCTAGCACGCCTGGCCACAGTACTTACCTGATGTCTTGGAAAGAACATGCCTGATGCCATAAGCCACCACTGACTGGCAGGACATGCCAGGGGTCTGTGTTGTGGGTACAGCCTTTGTGGAAGCTGACTGTGTGAGGCAGATTTCTCACCTAATAGTATCATGGTACAGCACATAGTTTTTCTGAGTTTGCCAAAGCTCTGGGCTCCGGAGGAGGCAGGGTGTTTTGTTGATGCTAATGGGATATTCATTTGCACTTAGTTATGTTGGTCAGAATAAAAGGATGCACTTTTTGGGCTCATCTTTCTTGAGAAGAATATTCATTTTCCAAGTAAACGAAGCTAATGATTCATTCATCTGCTAAAAAATGCACGTCTTTAATCTCTGTTCATATTCATCTGTAAATGTGTAGGAATGCAAGGAAAATGAGCCGCAGCCGTTAGGGCTGTCACATATGGTTGTATAGGTTGTGGACCGTACAATCCACACAGCTATACATAGCAGCCCTGTGCTATACTCTCCAGAGGGGCTTCGGTCTCAACCTTCCATATGTACAGGAATAAACTGGCTGAAGCAGAGAGTGAGGAGCAATCACACAGACCCTGTGATTCTTTCTCCAGATTTGAGCAAGGTTGATCATGTACAAATTTCA
Source organism: Typhlomys cinereus (assembly GCA_023101885.1). Lineage (NCBI taxonomy): Eukaryota > Metazoa > Chordata > Mammalia > Rodentia > Platacanthomyidae > Typhlomys > Typhlomys cinereus. Next base: position 2,092,994 of record JALPQD010000307.1, on the reverse strand, counting down.
AGTTCCACTTTCTTTTCCCCCTGGGAAAAGGTCAGCAAAATATAATTTGATAAACATGAGCAGCGAAAGCCACTGCAATTGTTTCCCATTACTGTAAACAAATCCATTTTTTGTTGCACAAGTGGAGAAAGAAAAGATGGAGGCTTAAAGCACACAACTCTCGGCAACCGCAGTGTGCATCAGAGTCCCCTCACTCCTGCTCCTTCCCAGCACCGCCCTTTTCTGAATCCACTCGAAATGCAGAGCATCTCCGGTTGACAAGCTGGAGTCAGCAGCGAGGTTCTCCGAGATGCTTTTTCATATATTTGCTGACAGTAGGGCTGGAGCTGGTGAAACTTTCCCAAGCCTTGATTATCCAAGACACCAAATGCTCTTTACAACCCCAAGCACCGCCCAATGGGAGCGTGTCGGAAGCGAAGAGGTGCACACATCCACAGAATGAATAATTTCAGGAGGAACTTCCTTATTTAAGTAGTTCTCATTTTCCAATGACTGATAATTTGTTCCTGAAATTATGCGTAGTGTTCCTGAATAGAGAAACTGTTCGTTTTGTGAGGTGTTTGTCCTCTTTGTCTGAGAGTATAGACAAACATGGCAAATAGTTCTCACTGTTAAGACTTTCTGTTGACATTCCAGTGAGCTAAGGGCACCAGAGCTGTCTTAAGAAGGGTGATTTCATTTTATAATATTTTATATCATATTTTATTTAAATGTAATGTGAGCACTGGAAAGATGACTCAGTGGTTAAAGCACTTGCTGCAGGAACAAAAGGTCTGGAACAAAAGTTCAGATCCCTGGGTTCAACATAAAATGTCAAGTGGGTATAGCAACCCATCTATAAGTCTAGCCTTGGAAGGTAGAGACTGGGAATCCTTAGAGCACCCCAGCTAACCAGATTAGCCCTATCAGTGAGCTCTGGGTTTGATTAAGTAAGGTGGAAGAGAAATTGAGGATGATTCCCGTGATCAACCTCAGTCTTCCCACATGCTTGTACACACATATGCACAGATACCTGTACGCATGTGTGCTTATCCACATGAAAACACATACATACACACATACTATCCTTCCATCCCCCTCATGCACATGAAAATGGAAACAAAGTACAATGTGAGTAATTGTCTTCCAAAACACGGAACTCAATGTTATAAAAAAAAAATGCCCTGGATGCTTGGCTTGCTAGCTAAGACATTCTCTCCATACTTTTTTGTATCACACCCTCCCACCCACCCCTTAGCTATGAGAATAGAGGCTCTAGGGAAAGCAGGGTTGAAGAAAGGGATTCCTCTCTGTGGAGCAAACAAAGACATCTGTCTCAGTTTCTTTTCTGTTACTGTGATAAAATGCCTTACAAAAGCAACTAGAGGGAGAAAGGGTTTATTTTGCCGACAGTTCCAGGCCACAGTCCATCACAGCAGGGAAGCACAGCAGCCGGAGCCAGAGGGAACTGGTCACATTGCAGAGCAGAGAGCGCCAAATGAATATAGTGTTCAGTTCACTTTTCCCTTTTTATTAAGTCCAGAAGCCCTGACCAGGGAATGTGCCACCCACAGTGGGCAAGTTTTCCATCTTAATTAACCCAATCCTTAAGATAATGTCCAGAATTCCTTTCACAAGTGATTCTAGAGTGTTTCTATATCTCATCAAATTAACAATTAAGACCAACATTACAATGTTGCTTTCATCTGCTCTAAAAGACTAAGCAGCTTGCAGTTGGGATATTTGTATAAGGGTACGTGTGTGTGTGTGTGTGTGTATGTGTGTGTGTGTGTGTGTGTGTGTACTCACATGTGTAAAAGTAGCAATCTGGAGGCCACTGTCACTCCCCTGATGCAAGAGACTTCACAACACTTAAGAGAAGAATATAAGGCTGGGGTTAAGGAGACCTTGCCTTATCAAGTTTAAATATTAATGAGAAAAAGGGGCTGGAGAGATGGTTCAGGGGTTAAGCCTCTGCCTCCTAAACAGAAGGATCCCAGATCCCACATAAAAATGCCAGGTAGAAACCTGCATTTGGAAAACCCCAGAGCAAAGCAACAAGGAGGTAGAACAATCCAAGATGATTCCTCAAGTCACCTTTGGACCTCCACAGGCACACATAGTGTCCCTTGACACACACACCACTACCACCACCAACAACAACCACGACACAAATAAAAAGATAATAAAAAAGAAAAATACCAAATTAAATTATCTGTAGTCTCAGTTACTCAGGTGTTAGAGGTAGGAGGATAACTTGAGGTCACATGTTCAGTGAAAGAAAGAAAGAGAGAGAGAGAAAGAGAGAGAGAAGGAAGGAAGGAGAGAGAAAGAGAGAGAGAGAAAAAGAGAAAGAAACAGAGAAAGAAAGAGAAAGAGGGAAAGAAAGAGAGAGAGAGAAAGAGAAAGAACATAATAGAGAGTAGCTCAGGGAGATGACTCTGGGAAGGAGCACTTACTGTGCAAGCCTGAGGACCTGAGTTAAACGCCCAGAATCAACAGAGTATGGTTGCACATGCCTGTAATCCTGACACAGCAGGGGGCGGGGCAGACAGGAGGATCATTGGGGCCTAGCTCAGGTTCAGAGAGCAACCTTGCCCAGGGAATATGATGTAGCACGGTAGAGTAGGACATCTGAGATTCTCTGGTTTTTGTACATACTGTGCACACACACACACACACACACACACACACACACAGAGTTTCAAAAATGCATCAAGTCCCTTGTACAATGTATGTACTAACTTGTTTCTAGAAGTTTACTTGGTGAGATTATTTCACATTTCGTTTTGTTGTAACTTATTTTCAAAACTGTAAATATAGGTCAGCATTGGAGCACTTGTCTAGCATATATGAGGTTTTGGGTTGAATTCCCATCACTCACACACACACACACACACACACACACACACACACACACACACACTCCTCTTATATTCAGAATCTCCTTCATGGAAATGGACATCTAGCTAGAAATCTTGCTTTAGTTGTAGATCACAATTTGGAACTCTAACTAAACTAGAAAAGCTAAATGTTCTTTTTCTCCTGGGAGCAAAAGACCCTAAGCATAGGAAAAATATGAAGAACGAACAGGTTCTGAGTGCTCAACACCGAAATCTGCACTGTTGTAAAGTGACAATATTGTGATAGAGGATTTCATTATGTAGCTTAATGGTAATGAACATAAGGACAATATATGATGTATTTCTAAGTTTTTAGTAAAATGATCATATTTTAAATCTTTGTATAATTGACCAGTGGTCTCTGAATAGAAGATGTAGAGTGCTTTCCTAAGCCTGAATGAAGCTTTGGGTACCATCCCCAGCACCCCACAAATCAAGTGTAGTGGTGCACACCTGCAATCCCAGCTCAGTGCACGAAGGAAGATCAGGGGTTCAAGGTCATCTGCTGCAATACAGCAAGTCTGACAGAGATTCATACTTCTTGAATAATGACAAGAGGTGTCACGGTCCAAAAAAAAAAAAAAAAAATACAGCAAGTCTGAGGTCAGCCTGGGATAGGTCAACCTGAAAAAAGAATGAATGAATTTAATTAGGAACTGGAGATGTGGTTCAGCAGAAGAGCATGCATTTAACATGAATAAAGCCCTGGCTTCAATCTTTAGCATTAAAAAAAAAAAAAGACATTAAAAAAAGCAGTACGAAAAAGAAAAAAAAACTTCAAAAAATTAGATAATAGTTCAGATTGCAAGAACCAAACCAAAAAGCATTCAGGAATTTTTAATGTGGATTTCAAAGTGCTGTGGACACCTGTATTAGAATCACTTGGGGAAACTGCTGAACACTAAGGGGTGAGCGCCACCTCAGTCAGACAGTTGTTTCTCTTGGATAGCAGATAACATGACTGTCCATGTTTACTTCTTCGGTTCCTAGCCTGGGGCCTGGCCCAGGGCATATGTATCATAAATGTTTATCACTAACTCACGTTGTGAAAGGATGCTTCTCTTCTAACTCAGTTAAATCCAAGCATTGATCTGAGGGGAATATTCGTCTGTGTTTTATAGTGTTCAAGGAAAAACAATACAAGGAGAAAAGAAAAGGGAGAAAAACAGAGGATGTGTGGGCTGATCAGCTGGAAATGCATCATAGATATGCTGGATGACTGTAGTTAATATGTGATATAAATGTGTAAGCCTGATTAATGTGCTAAAAGTGTGTCTGTTCAATTAATTAAAGCATGAAGCCTTTCTGCCCAGAAGCGCCTTTTAAGAAATACCAATGGATCAACATTGTCCTTGTTGCAGTCCACCTGCTTAAGGGAACAAGGGGTTTATTTCTTTACGACAGTCTGGTTACAGTTCTCAGTCCATCTTGACTGGAGAGCATACACCAGCACTAGGGCCAAGGAAACTGGCCACACCATCACCACATAATGGCTGAGAGAAGGACAGTCCTACTTGTCAGACCAGCATGTCTGGCCAAGTGAACAGAAGGATGCCGACCCTCTCAACCAGCTCTCTGTCATTTATTCCAGGGCCTAATCCTACCCACCATAGGTTGGGCTTTCCCATCAGCTAGACAAGCTCTTGCAGGTTTGCTCTGGGCTTAATTCAGCCATTAATTCTCTACAAATGTGCCCAGAGTTCAAACGCTCAACAGTTAAGTTGACACCTGTGCTTAACTATGACAGTCCTCATGCCTCGATTGGAAAAAATAGTGTAAAGCATTTGCATTTTATGGATGAGTAGGAAAATTTTCAATACAAAAATCAGCACATTTAAAATTGCAGTGGGGAAATCCTGAAATAAAATTGAGCCTTGAATCCCTAGACCCAGGACATGATATTCAAGGAGTTCTAGAAGCTCTTGGTTTTCCTCCTATGAGTATTGGGAGTGCCAAGTGGTAGAGGGGAGGGGGTTGGATAGATGAGTGATAGGCCAGTGAAGCTGTATAGTAAGCAGGTCATGAGACTGGCTAGGCTACAGTTAGTAGTTGGGTTGGCGGTTATAAGAATGGAGATTAGACCAAAATTCCAAGACATATTAGAAAATAGATCTGGTTGACCGAAGAATGGAAATGAAGAATAATTACAAATAGTCTTTAAAATCCTGCATTATGAGAAAAATTGGTCAGTAATAAACTTAGCCTCCAGTCTACAAAAGCATGAGTAGGTATGGGGGATTATGCTTATAATCCTAGCACAGCAATTTTTAGATCAGTCAAGGGCTATATAGAAGACCTCAAACAAGCTAAAACAAAACAGAATCCGCAAGAAACAAAGCAAAACAACAAAAATCCTAGAAAAGTAAATATTTACTTGCTTTTGTTCTTTACTGATAATGGTTTAGAATCTTTCTTTTAGTCCCACTGTTACCCGTTAGATGATTTTATATAACACATTTCCCTACTTGAGTACTTTAACAGACTAAAATGGACACAGTGTGATTTTGACACTACTAGAATCAAGGTTTTTGGCCATATACAACATGAACGTTTTTTTTAAAGCCTTACTGTGTAGCCCAATCTGGCTTTGAATTTGCAGTCCTTCTGCCTCGGCCTCCTGATTGCTAGCATTAGAGGAATGTATACCATGCCAGGATTACTTTTTACTCATGAAGGATTAAAGCCAGGGCCATGCTCATGTAGGCTAAACCCTCTACATCCCTAGCCTTGTAACGATTTTTAAGGCACAAAGAAGTCAAGACCTGTCCATTTAGCAAGTTTCTAATGAAAGGGCCAAAACTTATTTTTCAAAAATAATAAAAGGCTCATTTTCTAGGGTTATCTGCAATTGAACTATTATCTCTTTGAGTAATTTATCTTAGAAATATTATAAGATTAGGGGTGTATTTTGTGTCTCTGTTAGATTCGTTTTCTACTCTGGTCTGTGAAATTGTGCCGGAGTCACTTAGAATTCAAAAATCTCCAAGAGTGCCCAGTCTTTCTGAGCCTTGAGTCCCAAGAACCGGGAGATATTGTTGAAGGAGTCCTTGTAGTCCTTGGTTTTCTTTCTGTGAATGTTAGGGGTGTGGTTTAGTCAAAGCAGCAGATCTCCATGGTCTTCTTTGGCTGGGCTGGGAAAAAAGTTTCAGTTCTGAAGAAGGGACTGAAATTTTGAAGCTTGATCTCTGTAAAAAGTTTGAGAAGGTAGAAATTGTGGAATGCAGTTTTGATGTTTTCACATCTTCATGCTACCTAATAGTGTTGAATGAATAATCTGAAATTGTTCCTATTTTAAACAGAGCAAGTCCTGGGGGTGGACTTTGACACAGCTTACGATAATGGTCAGCGTCTCGCAGACACCCTTTCCAAAGAACATGGGATGGAGACTTTTAGTGTAACCGGGTGAGACTGGTGGGTGAAACCAGAGGAGCAGAGGCTAACTTTCCTCTAGTTAAATCCAAAGTCATACTATTTTTAAAATGAAGCCCCATTTAAGTATACAAATAAATGTGTTGCTTCTTTGGAATACATAGAAGAAATGGAAATTGTTGGTTCTGGGGAAATGGACTGAGTTGGTCGAAAGAAGCAGAATTTGGATTCTTTTTTTTAAATTTTTTAAATTTAATGTGTGTGTGTGTGTATCAAAGGGCACTGTGTGTCCCTGTGGAAGACCAAGGGTGACTTGGGGAATCATCTTGGATTGCTTCTAAGTCCTTTTTGCTTCACACTGGGATTCCCAGGCTCACCAGAGCCGGAAGTGCAGGCTGACATCAATTCCGCCTGGCATTTTTACATGGGACCTGGGATCTGAACGCAGGACTTTCTGCTTGCGAGACAGAGTTTTAGGCCCCGGGTCATCTGTCCAGCCCAGAATTTGGATTCGTAGCAGCCATTAAAAGCTGGTGTATACAGCTACAAGTCCCAGTTCTGAAGATCTCTGGAGCCCACTGACCAGAGAGCCCAGCCAATTAGTGAGCTCCAAGTTCACTGAGAGATGCAGTCTTAGCATAAACCTCTGGCCTCATATACATGTGTACTTACATACGTGGGGACACACACACACACACACACACACACACTTATACACATGCACGCGCGCACACACACACAGAGGCACGACGCATATGCACAAGGAAATTGTGGGCATTTTCCTTCTATCAGAGCTACTGACATGAGCATTTCCCACACGCGCTGCATCACGTGACTGAAGACACACTTTCCTCTATCCCTCAAATGGTTTTAGTTTAATCTTGAATTCGTCACTTGGAGTTTGCCTTGCTAAGCTTCGTTACTTAAAGGATTTTTAATTTGGTCTGTGCAATGACCTGGTTTGGAACCACCTCTCTCATGTGACCTGGAAGCTGGATTTCTTACTCTGCATTGTTAGGAGGACTTGCAAAAAACCCATTTTACAATCTAAATCCAATGAAGTGGGATCTCTAGAGGTGAGCTGAAGCTTAGGAATTTCAGTTCGGGCAAGCTTAGTGAAATGGACAAAAGTAAAAACTATTTGGGAGGTTTATATGAGTTTTTTAAGTCCTAAATTATCATCTTTAATATGCAAACACCAATCACTTCGAATTTATTAGAGAGAGAGGGATAGGTTGAGAAGGCACACACAGGATAATTCTCTCCTTCTACCGCCTGTGCTCAAGTCACCATGTTTGCACTTCCCCACTCAGCCATCTTGCTGGTCTTTAATTTATATTATTTTGAATCTATATAAAAATTGCTCCTAAAAGATCAAATTAGGTCCTCGACTGAAACCTTGTTTTTTTTTTTACATGTAACCTTTTTTTTATTAAAAATTTAATTATACATTTTAAAATTTTTTACCAGTTCCCTCCCTCCCACCTCCTCCCCCTCCCCTTCCCCCAGTGCCTCCCCCCCAATTCCCAGAGAGTCCTTTATTGTGTACGCCTAACTCTCCACTGGGTCCTCCTCTCCGATGACATATAAGGACCCAGTGGCATTTCCATAAGCCCTTTCTCTTGTTCCCCTTAAGCATAAGATCACTACTATGGCTGTCAATCCCTTGCCTCCAGGGGTCTCGGTGCCCTTAACAGATGCTAGACTTTATGAGGGCAACAGTGCGCTGGACATTGCGCAGGGCATGCAAAGTCCCATTATGATTGCTTTGGCCCCAACTATTGTTGAGAATCTTGCAAATCGTTGCTCCTCCCATCCTTTTGCTCTTACAATCTTACCGCCCCCTCTTCCGCAAATGTCCCTGAGCTCCAGGATGGGGAAAGATTAGGCTGTCCTAGTTCTATGTGATTGATATAGAGTCTCTGAAGTTCTGGATTGTGGTTTGTTGATTTTCTTTTGCAGTTTTGCTGCTCCTGCAATTCCCTTCACTCCATTCTGCTGGGCACTGTATGTCACCCCCTGGCCAGAGACAAAAAGCTGTTAAACTGGAGTCTTGTTGTAATAGCACATTCAAGGGTAGATGTAATAAGAGTAGGAAACCTCACTGAGGGAGGGGTCCATCACCCATTTGCAAAATGATTACTTTTTATCTGCTAGACTATATGCCCTCCCCTTCTTGAAACCTTGTTTTTCATTTGTTTGTTTGTTAGTTTTGCTGGACCCAGTAGTACCACAATGCCTAAAAGGTACACTCTCAATCTTAGTTACATCCTCAACCCTGAGACCCCATCTCTATGCTATCTATCTTCCTCACTCTAGCTCATCATACTAAAGTTTTGTGCATTTAGAGAGTAAATTTGTGATTCAACCTGCATTTACTTTAATAGTGCTTGTTAATGAATTATCATTTAAGTGTCATGTCATTGTTAACTGGCTTACAGTTAATATTTCATCATCCATCAGTCATTACCTTTGAAATCACTGGCTGGAGGGTCATTCTTTAGTAAGAGTCACAAGATGAACACTGACCCCATCTGACCTCGTTTCAGAGCATTTGAAAGGACAACTGGATCACATGTGTGACCAACTATTCAATTAAGAAAGCCCCTTCATGACATAGTTGCTGGTTGACTACCCAATCCACGGCTTAGGCTTTAGTTTACTGCTACTGTTTTAATCATCAACGATTTTCCTCATTGTGTGGAGAAGGCTGCTTCCCAGACATCAATCCTCCTTTAGTCTAATTCTAAACTTTCATGTATTTCTGAAGAAATTCCATTGACTCTTGCATTTCTTCTTTGTTCCTAAAACAGAGTTCCTCTATCACTTGAAGTCCTGCTTTTTCTGTTCCACTTGACACAAGATCTGACCACAGAAAAGGACAATGAGACACTCAGCATTCTTGGTTTAAATACCACTAAGATCACTTTGGGTCTATCTGCCTGTCTGTCTGTCTACCTGCCTGCCTGCCTGTCTGTCTGTCTGTCTGTCTGCCTGCCTATGTATCATCTGTCTATATTTACTCACTATATATCATCTTTATTATCTAGCTATCAATTTATTAGCTGCCTATATCTATTATCTGTCTATCTATACCACCTATCTATTTACTGTCACCTGTGATCATCATTACCTAGGTATCAATCATCTATCAAGCTATCAACTGTATAATTTACATCTATCATCTGTCATCATCACTATCTTCTGTCAATCATCTATCAACCTAACAACTGTCTAATCTGTATCTATCATCTATCTTTCTTTCATCTATCACTTATTTAGACAACTCATCCAGATTAGCACTCCAGAAACTGGAGTTTAGAATTTTGTTAACTTTTACTGAGCTCCTCCTATACTCAACTGGAAGTATGAATTGGCTATACTAACACCCAATATAATTGGAAAGTAAAATTTATATTAAATTTTTATGTCATACTAGCATCAAGTCATTTTTAATATGAAAGTTCTCTAGTTACATTAGTCTTATATTTTTATTAAATCAACCTGACAACCCTCTTCAGACACTATCTTATTTATCTTCATGATAACAGGACAAAATTGAACTCAGGTCACAGCACATCTTAGGTATATTTTCTACCACTGATCGATATCCCGGCCCTTGTTTTTTGAAATAGGGACTCAGATTGGCTTTGAGCTCTTGATCTTCTCCCACCACTTCCAGAGTTCTGGGATTGCAGCTTGAATTGCCATGCTTTGCCCCCCATGTCTTCTCAGTGTTTTCACATGAAGTGTTCCTGAGCCAATGCTACATTGGGAAATTAAGTTTTTAAAAATATAAATGTTGAATTTTAAATTTATCTGTTGACAAAACTAAGAAGCAAATTCAAAGGCCGGCATGGCCAATGGATGTGATTTGAGCATCCTAATGGACATGTATTTAATTATCAGCAATTGAAATCTGTTACAGCTATAAAAATCCGTGAGCCTGTGGTAACACTCAAAAAATCTGCATATAGATAAGCTTTATTGTAGAAAAAAGTACTCATGGTACTAAATATAGGTTAGTATATCAAATATGCTCTGTTTTTAAGGGGGGGTCTGTGTATCTTCTATTAAATATATAACGATTAAATAACTGTGGTTATAGATTTACGGATTCCAAGACAGCTGTCAGCTTGTTTGGTTTTTCACATTTTAACACCTCTGAAATTGAGGCATGACATCTACAGTGGGTGATCATTTGTTTATTGTTTTGTTTTAATTTGTCTGTTTTTGAAAAAGGACCGAAGTTGCCTGGATTGATCTTAAACTTATGGGCTCAAATTAGCCCCCCTACTCCCAGGCTCCCAAGTAGCTGGAGGTACAGGTGTGAGCTACCTGCATGGCATGGATGGCTTTTGAATTCTAGTCAGCAGAGATCTGGCTGTTCATACTTAGAAGCAGTGGAATGAAGTATCTCATATGCAGAAAGGCAGCAAAGCAAAGTAGTGGGATGTGGATTTGCTGGCAGCCAAGCAAATCTTTACTTTCAAAGGAATGTCAACATATTTCCAATTTTCTTTTTTTCATTTCCATATTTTCATCATAGCAATGAAGTGCTTTATGGAATCCGAGAAAGAAAGATACCGACAAATAGTTGGGGTTCTCTTGTGCTTTGTCACTGAGACACACTAAAGGATTCTAGATATGCAATAAACAATGTGACAGAAGACAGGGTGGATGACCAACTCTCTCAGAGCAAATGCAAGAACTCTGAGGGTAGTGACAGGCTAGTGTCACTGATAAGTCACACATTGTGTCGAAGGAAACATAGTGTTTCCTTTCTCTCTTAGAGATACACAAATGAAGCAGTAGTACCTTAGTTTGATGAGGTGTGACATAGATTTTTCTCTATTTGGCTAAAAGGGAAAGGGAAAGTCATAAAAACACGAGGTAGCCAAATTTTATAAAAGGATAAGAACCTTTCCACGGACATGAAAAATGCCAGAGACGATGGAAAGATGATGGATTAGCCAAACGGGAGAGGGAGGCTGGTAGGACGTCTTCACCATTTGCCTCCTTGGAGCTTCTTATTTCTAGAGCCCACTACCAATTTATGTAAATTCCTACAGAGCTGGAAGACTAGAACAACATTGAATAGGGTTATGCCACTGGTTTATGTGAAGCAGAGCAAAGAAGTCTAAAGGATACATTGTTCCTTGAAAAGAGGCAGCTAGCAAGAAACTAAAATGTATGTAAAAGAATGGCCACCGAAAAGCTCACCTGACCTTGCTGGAGAAGATGAATAGATGATAAAAAAGCATGAAAAAGATGCTCAATCAATATCATCCCAGAATTGTGGGAAACCACTATAGACCCACCAGAACATCCACAATCCAAAGTATTGAAACACTGAACGCTGATGAAGATGGGGAGCAACAGGAACTCTCCGTCACTGATATTGGGGTGTGAAAGAGTAGAAACATGTTGACAGAGAGCTGGGAGGATGGAAGATGCTTCAGCCAGTAAAATGTTTGCCTTGAAAGCATGAGGACTTGAGGTCAATCTTCTAGAACCCACATAAGAGCAAGGTATGGTAGATGTTCATAATTCCAATGCTGGGGAGGGGGATACAGGAAAATCTCTGGGGTCCACAGGCTAGCCAATCTGAACCTATGTGGTGAATTGCAGGTCAGTCACAGATGAATTAGAAAAAAAGTTCAAGGAAGGTTGCCAAAAGTTGATCTCTGATCCCTACACATACACGCATGCACACATGTACGCACATACAAGACAACACTCATGACAAGTTTGTCAGTTTCATGTCAAGTACTCATGACAGTTTGGCAGTTTCTTACAAAACTAGACATGCTCTCAACGTACAATTCATCAATCATATTCTTTTCCATTTCAAATAAATTGAAACTTATGCTCAAACAAAAGCCTCCAAAATGGAAGTTTTGAACTGGTTTATTCATTATTATGAAAACTTAGAAGCAACCAGGGGTGTGCGGGTACATGCCTGTGATCTTAGGAAAGGGAAGTCTGAGGTAGGGGAATTGCCATGAGTTTGAGGCCAGGCTAGGCTACCTTGAGGTTATCCTGGTCTACATTGCCCTGATTAAGAAATAAACAAACAAAAACTTGGAAGCAGCCAAATGTTCCTCAATCGGCAAACTAATAAACTGTGCTACGTGAAGACAATGTAATCCTATTCTGCACTGAAAACAAGTGAACTGTGAAGTCATGAAAAAAATATTGAGGAAACTTAGAGCACATTGCTACATGAAAAGAAGCCAAACAAGAACGATTACATGGTTCTAGCTCTAGGATGACCCAGAAGAGGAAAAAGCTATGGAAAGAGTAAAACTAATAAACAAACAAACAAAAAACCAGCCAGACATTGGATAGGAGGGAAGAAGAATAGATGAGCACAGCGTCTCTCTATGGTGCTCTGGTGGACACGTGTCCAAACCCAGAGACAACGACAGCAGCAGAGAGACTACTGGATGAACACGACTTGCCAGCAGTCAGCTGTAACACATGCACCACTCTGGGAAGCTGCCAAGAGGGTAGGTCTCCTGTGAATTGAAAAGTACTACAAAAGGGAAACACTAGGGAACTGGTGAAGGAGCTCAGCAAGTAAGGGGCCTGCTTGCAAGCCTGGTGACCTGAGTTCAATTCCCAGAAGCCCATGTGGTAGAAAGTGAGAAGTAAGTTGCCCTCTGACTTCTACTCACTCATGCATTATGACATGCATGTGTTCTCTCTCTGTCTCTGTTTCTGTCTCTGTCTTTCTCTCTCTCTCCTCTCTCTCTCTCTGTCTCTGTCTCTCTCCCTCTTAGTTCCGAATAAGTAAATAAAATAAAAAACTTCAAAGAATGGAAACTCTTTATTTCTCTTTTTCCCTTTACATGTGTATGTGATGGGCGGAAACATGTGCATGCAGTTTGCATGTGGAGGGGGATACTTATGCCAGTGGGTACATGCATATGAGTGTGTGTGTGTGTGTGTGTGTGTGTGTGTGTGTGTGTGTGTGTTAGCATGCATATACACACGCAGAAGCCAAAGTTAGTATTGGGAATCATCCTCAATCACTTTTCCATTTTATTGTGAGCCTGGCTCTCTAAACCCAGACCATATCTTGAAGGGCTAGTCCAACTGACCGGCTTGCTCTGGAAATTCCCAGATTCTGCTTTCCCACACTGAACTGCAAGCTGGCCTCCATAGTCTCCTGACATCTTTACTTAGGATCTGGGGATCTGAACTCCAGTCCATTGGCTCCAGCCCATTGCAAGTGTTGAACTAGCTCTCCAGTGTATGAGGGGAGAGCTTAAAAAGGGGAGATTTTGGTGCAGAAGGAAGAGCCAAGCCTGATAATAGATGATGTAGGTTTGAGTCACCTTCAAAGATGTAATTACAACTCAGACTGACAAACTCAAGACAGCCTCCTGCCTCAACTTCCAAAGTAGGTGGACTAATTAATCTTGACTTTGTTTTGTTTTGATATGACACTGAATAGTGGTGACTGGGCATGTAGGGCAAATGATCTAACACTTTTAGTTTTTTCAATTGTAACCCTTAAATAAAATGAAATGTGTTTTCGAGATAGTCTCTCAGTTGCTTAGTCTATTTGAACTCACTGTGCAGCTTGGCAGGCCTAGACTTTGTGATCCTCTTGTTCAGGCCTCCTGAGTAGATGGGACTAGAGACACGTGATCCCACGCCTGACCTGCCTTTGTTTTTGATTTTCACTTTTGGAACTGACAAAGATATTAAAATCCTGGGAAAGCAGAGCAATTGTTGCAACCTTAAGGGATGTAAGAACAAGTACAGGACTGAGTAGATGATTCAGTAATTAAAACCTTTGTCCCACAAACAGAAGGACCTGAGTTCAGATCCTAGATCTCCTGTAAAAATGTCAGACAGTTATGGCAGTGGCCTGTAATTTTGACCCTGGAATGCTGAGTTTGGGAAACCCCAGAGTAAAGCAATAAGGAGGCAGAGCAATTCAGGATAATTACCAATATCACCCTTGGACCTTCACAGGCACACATACTCAGATAAACTCTTGGTCACATGCTCACACACACATGTACACACACACATATGCAAGGAAAAAAAACAAGTACAAAGACAATGTTTTATCATAAATTAAATTCGTGGCATTGCTATTTTTAGATAGCATGCTTTAGTCTCATTGCTGTTTAAGGCCTTTGAAATATTCTAAATAGTTCTTCATATTCAATTTGCGATTAAATTTAAGAGATTTTAATTGCATTTAGAATCAATGCTAAAATGCCCACCAAAACTGATTTTCAGCGTCTTATTAGCTGCCTAAACTTAGAGTACTAATCATATGACAAGAGTTTAAAAGTCAACACTTCAGGAAACTCCCAAATCACAGTCATCAAAACCTCTAAAGAGACATATATTCCTGAAACAGCATTATCAATTTAGAGAAATATATTAATGAAATAACTAAGCTACGAGCAACAATGCAGCTCTGCAAGGAAAGATTGTCTCGACTGTGTTGAATGATACAAAGGTGGAAACACCCCAAATGTTCAAAACTCAGGTATTTGATGTTAACAAATACACTGTCCACAACTCCTTTGTGAGCATGTGCGTGTGTGTGTGTGTGTGTGTGTGTGTGTGTGTATACATGCATGTGAAGGCTTGAAGGCTCGAGTTTTCCTTGACCATAGTCCACCTTATTTTTTAAGTCAGCATCTATTACTGAATCTGGAACTTTCTGATTTGGACAGACCAGCTGGCCAGCAAACCTCAGAGGTCCTCCTCATTTCTACCTCCTCAGTGCTGGGTACCACCATGCTCAGCTTTCCTTCGGGTACTGGAAGTCTGAACTCAAGTCCTCATGCTTGCTCGGCTAATTCTTTGTCTACTGAGCCATGTCCTCTATCCCCTAGGACTCCTTCCATGAAGGAAGCTGTGAAGAATTAGTGACCTTCGCTGCAGGTAGAACTGCGGAACGACATGACCTCTCGTCAAGACAACACAGGAGTGCCCAGCAAAATTGCAAGAGCATTTTGACTCAGCAATGCCACTCATGGGAGTTTATCTTCGTGATGCACCTGCACTTGGAGGAAATGACAATCTATGAGTTTATTCTCCGCCTCTCTGTGCATAATAGCAGATGGTCAGAAGAACTTTGTATGGCAGACACTGGGACAGCCACACGATTGTGCATTTCATGGCTCCTGGGAAGAACAGGGAGGCTCGTCCCTTGCTGACAGTGCAGAAGCTCCATAAATATGGTCTGTTTTTTAAAATGTTCAGGTGTGATGAACATAGCATGTTCCTTTTTGTGCAAGAGAGTGAGGAAATAAGAGTTTGTATTTGCATTTTCTCTTATTTGCATAAAAAAGCAAATAAAAAAGGAAGGTTACACAGGAAACTAGTAAAAGGGGTTACATATGAGGATTGGGGGTGAGACTTCTCCATTTATCTTTTCATAATATTTTCATTTTGAATTATGCAAATGTTTCTCTTATTTGAAATGTAAATTATAAAGAAAACAATTGCTAAATAAATGATGATACATATATGACAGAATCCTAGGTGGTGACTAAAATGGATGTTGAAGATTTAAATACATGAGAGGTGTTCAAAATCTATAATAAGAAAAGGTTATGGGCACTAACAAAAGGCTGGAATGATAGGAATCTCACTCCTCCATCTCCCCATATTCAGAACAGAGCCTCTGCTTGATGGTTGCTGCCCTGCTAATAGTTGATCTTATAAGAGCACATACTTGCCTGACCCTTAGTGCTAGTAGGGCCAAGGTCAAAGACTGATTCTGGCCACACTTTCTGGGCTGGACAAAGGACTCAGAAATCACCTCCAGACCCTGTCCCCCCCAGTCCACCCACCAATCCTGGGGGTATAAGAGCTGCCATTCCCTCCTCTTCACTCTCTCTCTCTTTTTTTTCTCTTTCTTCTCTCTCTTTTCTTATGATTGGCCTGGCGGTTCTGGAACTCCATTAAAAACTTCCATCTACAGAAAAGAAAAGAAAAGAGAAGAGAAGAAAAGAAAAAAAAGAAAAGAAAAGAAAAGAGAAGAGAAGAGAAGAGAAGAAAAGAAAAGAGAAGAAAAGAGAAGAAAAGAAAAGAAAGAAAAGAAAAGAAGAGAGGATAGGAGAGGGGAGGAGAAGAAGAGAGAGAAGGGGAGGGGAGAAAAGGAGGAGGGGAGGGGAAGAGAGGAGAGGAGAGGAGAGGGGAGGAAAGGGGAGGAGAGGAGAGGAGAAGGGAGAAAAGGGGAGGGGAGGGGAGGAGAGGGGAGGGAGAAAAGGGGAGAGGGAAGGGAGGAAGGGAGAGGAGAAGAGAGGAGAGGAGAGGAGGGGAGGGGAGGAGAGGAGGGAGGAGAGAAAAGGTTATAGAGAAGGAAAGGGTTGTCCTGTAATTTGAGGAATTATCTTTATTTTTTTCAAAAATATTTTTTATTTATATTGCGTGTGTGTGTGTGTGTGTGTGTGTGTGTGTGGAGAGAGAGAGAGAGAGAGAGAGAGAGAGAGAGAGAGAGAGAGAGAGAGAACATGCAGGTGCACGCATGCCAAGGTGTGAAAGTCAGCGACAACTTTCAGAAGTTGGTTCTTTCCTTCCACTATGTGGACTCTGGGGATTGGACTCAGGTCACCAGGTTTGCACACAAGTACATTATCTGCTGAGTCATCTTACCAGGTCTCTATTTCTTTGGTAAAGTTTCCCAAAAGCAGAACAATTCAGTAAAATATCCTCTTGTAAGTCTGTGTCGAAATCTTAAATCCCAGTATCTTATAATGTGACTATGGCATAGATGAGGCCTTTTAGAGGCAACTTAAATTAAAATGTTTTTATGTAAGCACTGATCCTATGTGACACGATGGTCATGGTTTGAAACGTGAGTTGTCCTCACAGGCTCATGCGTTTGGGAAGGTCGTGGCACCTTTAGGAGGTGGAGCCTTAAGGCGGATTAGTCCCACCTTACTTCCGGGAGAGGTCTGCTCTAGCAGTGGGCAGCTAGCCGCTCTCAGCCTCCTGGATGGATGTGACCTAGGCCTCCTCCAGCTTCTGCCGCCAGCCATGCTGCTTCCACCATGAAGACTGTATCTTCCCTCTGGAACAGTAAACTGAAAAAAAAAATCTCCTTTTCTCCCTTAAGTTGCTTGACTTTGCGTGTCTCTCACAGCAATGCAAAGAGTAATCAGAACATGACCTTCTGAGAAGAGGAAATCTGTAGCCACTGAATGGTTCAGTGGGTAAAAGCACTTGCCACATAAGCCTGATGAACTAAGTCCAAGCTCCAGAACCCAGGTAAAGACAGAAGGAGGAAACCTATGCCATGAAGCTGCCTTTTGACCTCCACATACACACATACTGTGGCACATGCAAACTCATACTCATGTACAACAATAATAACAATAACAATAAAAGTTTAAGAGGACATTTGGACTTGTGTGTACAAAGAGAAGACCACACGGAGACATGGGGTGAAGGCTGCTGACAAGCTAAGGAAAGATGGCCCTAAAGAAAGCAATCCCTGATTTTTGTCTTGAAGCTTTAAGAATCGTGGTCAAATATACCCCTGTTATTGAAGGCATCCAGTTTGCCACGCAGACTGAAAATACCCAGGAGCCTATACCCATCGATCATTTATAGGAATTTATGTTTCATATTCTCTGCGGCCAATTGGTAAGTCAGACTAGGTGAGTCTTCATCTGCATCTATTTACATTTTCTTTATGTTGAGAATCCACGTGACTGCTGTGAATCTGAGCATTGTTATACTGCTGTGATCGGTCCAGATATTTACTCTCAGTGAACCAAAATGGAGTTGGAAAGTAGCAAGGTATAGTTCTAGGATAGCAAGTTGCAATACCGTTTGGACCTTCCTGGTCAATGTCATTCCCTTCCTGTGTAACATCTTTGATGGGGAAGATTCCTCATTCCTCCCCCTCACCCCGGGTTCAGGTTTTCCACTTTGTTCTCCCTAAGACCACATCTGGGTGAGGGTTTGAGAAAGGTAAGAATTTCAACTCTAGAATCAATTGGGAAAAATCTCCATCTTTAGGATGTCCAATGGGCTAAGCACCATAGTGAAAACAATTTCCCTGTGCAAGAAACAAAGTCAAACAGAATGAACACATGGTGTGTGTGTGTGTGTGTGTGTGTGTGTGTGTGTGTGTGTGTGTGTGTGTATGTGTGTGTGTACAAGAGAACACTTGAAGTGTGTGACTGTGGAGGTCCAAGGGTGACATCAAGAATCATCTTGCATCCAAGATTGCTCCATCTTGGAAAGCTCCTTATTGCTTTGTTCTGGGGTTTCCCAGACTTAGTTTTCCAGGGCCAAAATTATAGGCTGCCACCATATCCTCCTGGCATTTTACTTGGGATTTGGGACTCAAACTCAAGTCCTTTTGCTTGTGAGGCAAAAGCTTTAACCCCTGTGCCATCTCTTGAACCCTGAATATCCAGTCTTAAAGTCAAGGGATACTTTGCCTATGAAGGTTTACTTTTATTTTTATTTATTATCAGTATTACCATTATTATTTTGTGTTGTATTCTATCTTTATATCCGTGCTATCAAGAGACTCCCTTGCTTCACAACTAAACAACCTGCTGGCTATTTACTTAGGACAGTTAGTTCACCAAGAGGCCCTGACACGCTATGAGGGAAGCAAGGAGCTGCTAGGAGTTGAAATTCTTACCTTTCTCAAACCCTCACCCAGATGTGGTCTTAGGGAGAACAAAGTGGAAAATCTGAACCCGGGGTGAGGGGGAGGAATGAGGAATCTTCCCCATCAAAGATGTTACACAGGAAGGGAATGACATTGACCAGGAAGGTCCAAACAGGCTTCTCTGTTGCAATCAGAGAGAAAAGACTGTGCAGAGTGATGAGCGCAAGCATCCAGAGGGCTGGAAGAATAACCGCTCCCTGTAGGTCCACATAGCTGGCTGAAGTCAGCCCAGAAGGCACTTCTTCACGTGTGGCTACATTATCTCCTGGGATCTCTGTGGTGACTCCCTTGCGTCACTTGGAAACTTCAAGTTGATTTCTCCACTTCCTGTCTCATGTTGAATTCATGGAAACTAAAAAGCCCTCTCTAAAAGATGGCAGGACAATTCAGAGAACTTGAACCCTACAAGGTCATCTGTGTCTACAACACAATTTACATTGCTAGAGCTTTTACGAAAATAAAGTTTATTGATTTTAACAGTTTTTAAATTAATGATGTTTTAAAACTTGGTTTTATTGGGTCACTTTCTTAGAACAGGTTGCAATTGGAGAAAGCCTTTTGGTTTCTACAGTGAGTTATTTCAAGCATTTCGCCATGGTGAATCTATTCCTCTTTCTTTTCTTGTATACTTTAGTTCATCTACAATGCCACAGTATGGTTACCCAATGTTCTCTACATATATAGCATATTGTACATTATATAAATATAAACATGTATATATAAAATTATTTATTATATGATACGCATATATTTATATATAAATATCTTCAGCTATATTTATAATTGCATATTATGCAGCAGATATTTATATGTCTATAATTGTATATTACATAAAATATAAATGTATAAAGGATCATAAGTGTTCCCACTACTTATTTTTCAATTATGTTTCTAGTGGCCACCCTCAGTCCAGTAGTCTGTGTTATGAACCCATCTAGGGATACAGAGTTAAATGGATACTCTGCCTTCTTCTCTTTCATATTTAGAGTCCTACAGGTCCTGCCAATTTGGAAGTGCAGAATTCAATAAGAATTTTGTTAATTTAATTTCCTGGTGGGGCACATCTACATGGACTATTTTTTTCCAAGGCTGGTTGATTAGAACTTGAATCATTGTGGGCTTGTGAGATAGTTTAGTGGGTAAGACACTGCTTGCAAACCTGGAGACCTGTGTTTGATCCTTAAAAGCTCATGTGGCAGAAGGAGAGAACTGATTTCCTAAAGTTGTCTTTTACCTCTACCCATGCAACCATGGCATATATATGTTCTCGTGTTCTCTCTCTCTCTCTCTTTCAATAAATTAAAAAAGCAAAACTTCAATCATTTAGAGAGTTGGAATGTTATGGATTAGAAGTCAGATTTATTTTAGCCTATTTTGGGTTCTCTAAATAGTCTAAATACTGTCTTAGTTTCATAGACCTGTTGCTGACCCAAATTATATAGGGGAACAAGGGGATTTGCATTCATGTTCACGATTCCAAGCTATAGTGATTTATGGCAGCAGAGTTGGAACAACACTAGAAGCCGAGGAACTGGCCACACCCAGTCTACAGTCAAGAGCTGAGGGGTCAGGGATGGGGTGGAGGACAGAACAGGTACTATTTTCTACCTTGTCAGCTTGTCACATTCTTAGTATCTTTCTATCTTTTTAATCCACCTGTCCAGGGAACAGTTCCACTCACTAGATGCTCCATCTTCCCACACCTATGCAATTATAGTGGTTTCCTACAGGTTTACCCAGTGGTCTGCCTTAACTAAATAATTCTTCCTAGATGTGCACAGAGATCCACTTTTCAAGTATTGAATAGAGAGCTGAAAGAAACTGTCACATTTGTGTGTGTGTCTGTGTGCATGTGTGTGTGTGTGTATGTGTGTGTGTGTGTGTGAGAGAGAGAGAGAGAGAGAGAGAGAGAGAGAGAGAGAGAGAGAGAGAGAGAGAGAGAGAGAGAGAGAGAGAGAGAGAGAGGAGGCTAACATCTTTGTGACTATTAGGTAAATCCTGTTGGAACGTACAGCCTGCCTATTTCCTCCAACCCAGAGCTAAGAATGTCATTAGACAACATCTGCAGTCTATAGCAGAGATTTTTATACTTCTCTGTAACTTACCTACCTGATAGTTCCACTAATGTCTTTCAGAAGCACCTTGATTTGTAATTTTCTTTGATCTATTACAACAAAAATTTATATACCTGTTACCACACTGGAACATGGTCACTCATATTTGACTCCAGAATAAACTATTTCTTATTCCCTATGAAGCGAGGGCTGTGTGTGTGTGTGAGAGGGCACTGTGTGTGCCTGTGGAGGCCTAAGGGTGACTTCAGGGATTATTCTGGAAGCTTGTACCTCCTTTTTGCTTTGCTCTGGGGTTTCCTAGGCTCTGCCTCTTAGGGCAGGAAGTACAGGCTACTGCCATTTCCACCTGGTGTTTTTATATGGGATCTGGGATCTGAATTCACATCCTTTCTGCTTGTGAAGCAGAGGCTTAGCCTCTGAGCCATCTCTCCAGCCCTGGGTTTTTTTTTTTTTTTATGTCAGCAATTTGTAAAGGAACCACTTGGCGTGGCTAACTACAGTTTCATAGGAAAAAGTATTCCTGACTTCCTGCCTATGGTATTTACTTCCCCCCAAACCCCTCTCCGCTCCTCCACTCCCGTTTAAGCTGCTGTTACTCTTGAACCTGACACCCAAATTTCCCAACATCTCTTCAGTTGATTGTCATCTTCCTGTCTGGGATTAGGACCCTTGTGTTCGATTTCAGCATTATCTTCATGCTTGTATAAAGAGGCATGTTTTCCTGGGCCAGTGAGAATCGTCCTGCTACACTTCCGGCACCACTGTCAGTGTATCTAACAGTGGATTCTAAAGCAGGAGATAGAAGATTTCAACATCAGCATCAACTCCCTTTATACCTGCCTGTGCGTCCTTGGAAAAGCAATTTAAGTCCTCTCTGACTTGACCCTGTAGTTTCCTGACACTAAGAAATATCATAAATCCTTTCTGCCCTCATCATTTCATATTAGCAAAGAACATTTATCAAATGTCTACCTGGTGACAACAGTGGCTTCAGTTCACTGCTGACCTTAAGCAGGACGCTGAGCCTCATAGAATTCTTCCCAGAGCTCTGCGGCTGGGTGAAGGAAATGAGTAGAAAACACAGCAGGAAGATTTGTAGGAGGAAAAAAACCCACTAAATTTATTAAATGTCTTTAAAAACCCACCCTTGAATGTTATATCTAATATATTTTTTGGCATTAAAAAGTTATTTGTTTTATGAAAGTATGATCACAGTAGGCGTTATTTTGTAAAAGGGTCTTTTTTGCTAAACTAAAATGTTTTGCTTTTTTTTAAAACGTCAATTAATATTTTGTTTCCCTAAGAGCTTTTGCTCGTGGGGAACTGGAAAGATGGCTCAGTCAGTAAAGTGCTCACCACACACACAAGGGATCTGAGTCACTGGTACTTTTACAAAAAGCCGGAATCCCAGCGCCGGGTGGAAGAGACAGGTGGATTCCTGAGACTCACTGGCCAGTCAGTCTAACAAAATTGCTGAGCTCTTGGCTCAGTGACAGATCCTGTCTCAAAAACTAAGGTGGCAAGCAAAAGAGGAAAGCACTGATGCCACCCTCTGCCCTCCACGTGCACGCGCACGCGTGCACACTGCACGTGTGCATGCACAAAGGTCTGTCATCCTAGCTCTGGGTTGGAGTCAACGATGTGGCTCATGCCAGAATGGCTCTCTCTCAAGAAGTTTGAATTTAACTTCTAGACACCACCATCCATTCTCAGCTCTGTGCTAAGTATTTTGAGAAAATTCTAAGCTAGTGGTCCCTGGACAAGATGATCCATGGGTCTGTCCTGCCAACTGGCGACCACGTGCTTTGGGTAAGTCACTTGTTCAGCCTACACTTCGGCGTCCTCATTTCAAGAATGGGTCTGGACAAGATCACTAATTATCCACCTTTTCTCCTGATGGGATCCTGAGAATGACACGTGGATATGCTTAGCCCTCTCATCCCTGTTCCCCAGCTCTAGCTATACATTGCTTCCTTGTCCTGTCTCCCCGCCTCGACAAAGTGCTCCTGGAAGCCAGGTGGCACGAACTAAGCTGTATTCCCAGCGAATCTAAAGTGGAGACGATGTCAGCATTACCTGGAAGGCTTCTGATCAGATTTACTGGGCTGCCTCTACTTTGTGATTCAGGAAGCCTCCGTGAGGCTCAAATTGTCCTATTCCTAACAAGTTCCCAAGTGATACTAAATCACATTTGGTAAGCTATTGTAGAAGACTTTGAATCCATTGGAATTTAGCTATGAACCAAGCAATTTGTCAATCATAAGCTATACTTTCATTATCTGTAACAAATAGCATTCTCTGCTTTGGTTCATCTGCTGAATTAGTAATCTCTCAAGGGCTGTCCAGCTTAAAAAAAAAAATTCTGTAATGGGCCTTGATTCAAAAACTCAACCTCCTGCAATCCTTTCCTTTTTCAATTATTTTCAGTGTCCCCTCTGCCCCAAATCCATTCCACCTGGCTGAAGACTAACTCTCAGGTTCACAGGAAGCAAGTATGGTACATTCTCTGGCGTTGTGATGCCTACCTGCAATGTTGGGAGAGGCAGGAGAATTGCCTACACGTTAGAGACCTGCCTCAGCCACCAACTGAGACACTGCCCCAGAAAAGAAAGGCATGTTATGTGTATGCTCTTATATAAACTTGAAATGGAGTAGTCCTCTCTGAGCCAGCCTCAGGGACATATCTAAGGGGACCAAGTCTCCACAGTGGCTCTTCTGTGACTGCTCTAGGTAGATGAAATTTGCTTTTAAGACTGTCCTAGGTGGTCCGGGGAGATGTCCTGGAGGGTAAACCCCTTGCTGCGCCAACCTGACAGCTTGGATTTGGATTCCAGGAACCCACATACAAATTGGACTCAGTGGTGGGTGTGTCTGTAATCCTAGTGCTCCTAGAATAAGATGGGAGGGGCAGACAGGAGAATTCCTGGTAGCTTCCAGGAGAGCTAACCTGGACTACATGGCGGCAAACAAGAGAGACTTTGTTCAAACAAGTGGAAGTTGGGGATCCACATCAGAGGTTGTCCTCTAATGTAAATGTGCCCTGTGGTGCATGTGTGCCTCTATTCAGACACACAATATCCCAGGCAATGGGCTGTGCTGGCACATTCCTGTAAGACCCAGGCAAGAGGACTGAGAGTGTTGGGATAGCCTGAGCTACATAGCAACATCTTGTCTCGAAAAGAGAAACAAAGCCCTAGACAGGCATAAGGATGTATTACATATTACTCTTACTCTGGTAGAGCCAGCAGTCATTTTCATTTGAGATCTACCAGGAACTGGAGGAAATTTAAATTACACGTATAGTCTTTCCTAAGAGTGATACAGTTTCTCTGAAAAATATTTCAATCAATTGTTCTTCAAAGGCTGTCTGTCCAAAAGAAAGAAGAAACAGTAATTGGAAGCTTTGAAGTCCACCGGGTCTTTGGTGTATGAGATTTAGCAGCACAGTGGTGGAAACTCTGGGCGAACGCTACTCATCACAGGTGCCCCCACTTAGAGGTGCTCCTGCTAAAGGTGGAGGCCCATGGGAACAATGCATCCCTCAGAGCACTTCTTTCCAGTGGGAACTGATGACAAGAACAATAGACTCTCCAAATGACGAGTTCTGGGTCAGCTTGAGCTACATACACAGTGAGACCTTGTCTTAGAAAAACAAAACAAAACAAGAACAACCGACTCACAGGTTAGTCAGAGTTCTCCAGAACCACCAGAATGTGTGTACAGAGAATTTATGAAGGGAATTGGTTCACAAAATTATGGAGGCTGAAGAGTCCTAAGGCAGGTCATTTAAAACTGGAGATCCCCAGTGGTTCTGTCCAAGTCTGAAGATCTCACAACCAGAGAAGCCAATGGAGTAGCTGAAAGCTTGAAAATCCTGGGGAAGGGGCTGCTGCCTAAGTTCTGAATTCAAAACCAGCAAACCAAGGGCTCTGCTGTGCAAAGGAAGAGATCATCTCTGCCAAGAGCAGACACCAGTTTGCCTATAGAGGAAGTTGATAGGGTGGTGACCGCCCACATCATGAACTAGTTGTCTCTGTCTAGCCCACTCAGACACACACACTCATCTCCTTTGAAAACTGAGATGCAAAGAATTTCCTTTCTGTAGGTCACTTGTCCAAAGAGAGGATTCAAAGCAACTCTGGTCTCAACGTTGTACACCTACCAGAATGCCATGAAACAAAACAAAATGATAAACGACAAAACCAACCCAGCTAGCTTAATGAAATTCAGAATTCAAACTGCACAATCAGAATTTGCTGCAAGTTAAATTGTGTGTTCTTCCACCCCCTCTAAAACAGAAGTTGAAATTCTAATCCCCAATACCTCAAAATATGAGCTTATTTAGAAATAGGATCATTGAAGATATAATTAATTAATATGATGTCATATCAGGGGATTGGGTTACCAACTTAATACTAGTATTCGCACCTGAAATCCTAGCACTAGAGAGACTAGGGCAGGAGAATTGCCACTACTTAAGATCAATGTTAACCACATTCCAGGCCAGCCTGGGCTATGGAATGAGACCGTCTCCCCAAACCCAAAACAAGCAAATACACAAAATAAAATTGCCATGTAAAGGCAAAAAGGGGAAGGTAGAAAGTCTGGGGGTGACAGAAGCAGAGACTGGATTACACATTGCAAGCCCAGGAGCACCAAAGCAGGGAGACACAATGAAAAATTTCCCTTCAGGAGGACCCCCACCTTACTTTCAGACTTCTAGCTTCAGGACTGTGAGACGGTAAATGCCTGTCATGTACCTCACCCTAGTGCTGCGCTTCGCTTTAGAAGCCTTTGCAAGTGGACATGAAATGTATGCATTTGGTCCCCAGTTTCTCTCACTTGGCTCTTCTCCCTTCCGGTGGCCTCGATGAAGACAGCAAGACTGTTTGATAAGGAAAGAAACATAGACAGAGTTATTGGTTCATCAGTGGCACTTCTTTAATTCTGTTGGTTGAATTCTTCCAGTGGTCCCCAAGAGGATGCGCATCCCTAGGATTATATAACACAGAGACAACTAAACCTGAAAGTCAAGAGTAGAATCTGGATGTGGTGACTCACATCTGTAATCTCAGCACTCAGACAACCTGGGCTACAGAGTGGACTCCAGGCTAGCCTGGGCTGTGGAGGAGATCTTGTCTCAAAAACAACAAACATGGGGCTGGAGAGGTGGCTCAGGGGTTAAGCCTCTGCTTTGCAGGTGGAAGGTCCTGAGTTCGGATCCTCGACCGCAAGTATAGACGAAAGCGGAAGCGGGGGCAGCCTGATTTCTGGTCCTGGTAGGGTGGGGCCTGTGAATCCCCGGGCAGAGTAAACAAGGAGGAGGTGGAGGCGTCCATGGTGGTTCCCGAATTCGTCTGTGGTTCTACACACACACACACACACACACACACACACACACACACACACACAGAGACACATGCACAATTAAATAAATAATTTAAAAATAACAACAACCAAACAAACAGTAGAACAGTAAAAAAGATTTCCTCTCTTAAAGATGACTGGATAAATATTAGCTATCAAATTTCTTCTAACATAAATGAGAATGGCCGTTCTAAGAATTAACTCCTGGGCTGGAGAGGTGGCTCAGGGGTTAAGCTTCTGCCTTGCGGGCGGAAGGTCCTGAGTTCGGATCCTAGACCTCATGTATAGAAGCTGGGCAGAAGTGGGGACGGCCTGCGTTTCTGGTCCTGGTAGGGTGGAGCCTGTGAATCGCGGGGCAGAGTTAACAAGGTGGAGGTGGAGGTGATCCATGGTGGTTCCCGAATTTGTCCGTGGTTCTACACACACACATACATACACACACGTGCACAATTGAATAAAAAAAAAAAAGAATTGACTCCTGGATTCTCTTGGCCTTTTGATGTATTTGTGAATAATATTTCACCTCTTTCCCATCCTTTTATTCCCCTCTGATGGAGGAGCCAATGAATGGAAAGAGGTGCAATAGGTGGATGGCATAAGGGAGGAACGGCCTTCCAGATATGATCTTGAGGGCTTGACTAATTCAAAGGTGAAACACTCCAAGTGAACGTCAGACACTGATTCTTGATGGGGGCTGTGATAGTGACATATATGTATATATGTCAATTTCACTATTGAGGGCTGTGCTATGAAGAATTAGTAATCGGGGTAAGGCTTGAGTAAGCCTGCAGGAGACTATCTGATTGATGTGTAAGATCCAGCTCATGGTGGATGGGATCATTCTTTGGGCAGGTAGGTAAGATGGGAGAAGCTAGTTCAGTAAGTTGGTATTCTTCAGCATACTTGGGCAGTCCTGCAGTCTGGCTAGTGAGGTTTGCCCCTCTCCCACAAGTCCTGTGGATATGATATGGCCAGTTCCCTCAACTCCTGGTGTTGGTGTGAACTCTCCTGACAAGCTAAGAAGTGAGACTGGACCTATGTAACCCAGAATAAAAATCTTTGTCCCTAAGCTGTTTGATGGTGAATATATTGGCAACATGCAAAACAGCTGCAGCAGGGACTTATAAAAACACTTCACAAAAGGTTTGTCCAAAGAATGTAAATTAAGTAAATAGTTTTGCACGAAGAGTAAACAGAGAAAGTATGCATTTCGAAGTCTCATTCTTGCAGAACAAAGCCAAAACACTTATGTGTGTGTTTGAAACTCCCTGTGTGCATGTGTAACAGTTTTAGCTGTCATGTTGACACTTGAGATGTGCACTGCTGAGCGCACCTATGAAGAATCATTTAGTGAAGGGAAAGTCTGTAGGAAATTGTTGTAATAGCATAATTGACGTGTGAAGACCCAGTCCACTGCGGTGGGACCATTCTCTAGTCAAATGGATAAAGACAGAGAGAGAACTAGTTGGAATCTGGCAGACTGGCAAGCTAGAAAGACATAGAGGGTAGAAAGGGTTACTGAAGACAGGGGAACAGGAGTTGCTGCATGGGTGCAGTTTCAGTTTGACAAGGCAGAAAGAGTTCTAGAGACTGGTTGTAGAACAATGTAGACGTGTTCAACACTGCTGAACTACACACATAAAAATATTGGTGTCTTAGTTTATTGTGCTGCCAAAGATGCCAAAGACTGGGAAGGTATAAAACAACAGAACTAGGTTCCTCATGGTCCTGGAAGCTGAGAATCTGAGATTGAGGTGCTGGCAGGACTGGTGCTGGTGAGAAACTCTCTGCTGTGGCTGTGCCCTCTGGAGGGGACCGATGTGTGTTTGCATGGAGGAACAACGGAAAAAAACCCAGCCAAAAGCTGCATGAAGCCTCCTCTAGAAGGAACTCAATGTCATGCACAAGGGAGGAGCCTTCATGGTCTATCTCCCAAAACACACATGTCTTTTTATCATTGCATTAAGAAGCAGACACAACTTGAAAATGCAGGAAACACATTGAAAGCATAGCAGATGGTATAAATTACATTTATGTTTATTTACCCCATTGTTTTTTAAATAAAAACTTTGCCCGAATGCTGATTCTTAGTCCTGTTTGGAAGAAATGAGGCATACGACATAACCAAGGTCACATGATAGCAACAGTCAGAGCTGAGGGTCACACCTGGGGCTAGCTGACTCTAAAGGCTTCTTCTACTCATTACAATACATCAAAAGTCAAGTAAGCCAGGCATGCTAGTTCATGCCTGTGATCTTCACACTTGGGATGCTGAGGCAGGAGACTGTTATGAGTGAGCTTGAGGCTAGCCTGGGCTACACCATGAATCCCAGAGCAAAAGAGAGAGAGAGAGAGAGAGAGAGAGAGAGAGAGAGAGAGAGAGAGAGAGAGAGAGAGAGAGGGAGAGAGAGAGAGAGAATTATTCTCTAGTTCTGGAGACCTGAAGTCTGAAATCAGACTCGGTGGGTTAAAAACAAAGTGCTACAGGACTGCATCCTCTCTGAAGTCTCCAGGGAAGGCCATTCCTTGCCTCTTGCAAATTCTAGTAATTGCCAGTGTGGTGGTCCATACCTGTGATTCCCAGCACTCTGAAGGCAGAGGCAGGAGGATCCATTGCAAGTTGGAAGCCAAACTAGTTTGCACAGTGAGTTCCAGGCCAGCCAAAGTGACACAAAAAGACCTTGTTTCAAAAAAAAACAAGCAAATAAACAAACAAGGGTCCTGATGACTGGTGGCATTCTTTGGCTTGTGGTAGCATCACTGCTATCTCTGCCCGTATGGATGTGTTTCTCTCCCCTTTTCTCTGCATCCAATTTCCCTCTGCTTCTCTCTGTCTCAGTATATTCAAGCTTCTACAACAAAATATCACAGACCAGCAGGATAGCTCAGCAGATTAAAGAGCTTGCCCTGCAAACCTAATGGCCTGAGTTTAATCCCTGAAACCACATAAAGGTGAATGGAGAGACGTGTATATACTAAATCATTATATAGAGTAGGATAGCGTGGCCTCCAGGCTGCAAGGTGGGCCCCAGTGATTTATCCCTTCATATTTGCATGTTTATGCAGTTAATTCCACACCAAATAATAGCAAAATACAGCCAATGAGACGATATGTGATGTCCAGGCTATATGATTCCTATATCATGTCCTCTTATAGGACACTGTGCCTTCTGCCTTGCGTCTTAGCTTCATCTGAGGGAATCAGCCATGATATGAGGATACCCTAGCAGTCCTATGACAAAAGCCCATGCTGGGAGGAACCACAGTCTCCACCACAGCCAACACCAACTTGCCAAGGTGAACAAGCATCTTGGGGGCAGATCTTCAAGCCTCAGGGAAGTCTTTAGATGACCACAGTGTGGCCCAAGTAGCCAGCCACACTTCTCCTGTCCTATCAAATTATGAAGATCACGTTTATTGTTGTTTGATGTCCTCAGAAAGGTAATTTGTAACACGGTGGCACTGGAGAAAAAGAGCAAAGTCTCTCTCTGTCACAAACCTTCGACACTGTAAATACACAAACCAAAAAAAAGCCTGTCTGGCCATCAAACTATGAACTCATTGGCGGGTCAATCCACTGATGAGATCAGATCACTCATTGCATTAAAAGAGTAATTGGGGATTTTATAATAATCACTCAGAGAATAAGTAATTGATGGGAATGGCATTAGTAGCGATCCCACACTGTTGGGATCAGAGAGAAAGAGATCGTGGTTTTGTTACTCTTCATTTCCTTATGCCTGATATTGTTGTTTGCCCAGGATCCCACAACCCACATATCGGGAGGAAATATTTTCAAATTATATACCTAATAAAGATGTGTATGTAGAATATATAAAGAATTCATATAATTTAACAAAAAGAAAAATATAGAGAAATAACTCAATTTAAAAATGGACATGGTCAGGGGCTGGAACGGATTTGTAAATGTGTGTTTGTTATACACAAAGCCCTGGTTTCAGTCTCCAGCACACACACACACACACACACACACACACACACACACACACACATATGGAACGTAAGGCATCTTCATAAATATTTTCCCCAGAGAAATGGCCAATCAGCATCCTAAAATGCATAGTATCACCAGTCATTAGAGAAATGCAAAAACAAAACCCACAGTGAGATATGAGCTCCTGACCACCAGGATGATTAAAAGGGAAAAAAAGAAACCAAGCACCAGAACCTCACACGCAGCTGGCAGAAGTGTCGAAATGCACCGCTGCTGCTTCAGGAGACAGCCTGGCAATTCCTTCAAAATCGAAACGTTGAGTTATCATGGCCCAGACTACCCTACGTGGTCTACAGTAACGAGGATCCAAAATACAATACATGGCCACAAAAACTTGTGCTTTACTATGTTGCTATGTATAATAGACAAAGATGGGGTAATGGCCCCAAAGTCGTCTGAGTGAATGCACGTGTTCTTTTCAGATGTTTGAACTTCCTTCCTTCCTTCCTTCCTTCCTTCCTTCCTTCCTTCCTTCCTTCCTTCCTTCCTTCCTTCCTTCCTTCCTTCCTTCCTTCCTCTCTTTCTCTCTTTCTTTCTTTCAAAAAATCTTTCTATGACCCAAACCTGAGTCTGACCGTTTCTCAAGGAGCCTCAATTTCTCTTACCATCAAGGAACAGACTTGAGAAGCCAAGATTCAGCCACCAGGATTGCTTGGGGGCTATTCAGCTGTGATGGATCCTGGGTCTCATCAGTGAGCAGAGCTCGGTTACTGGTACAAGTCCAAATTAACAAGTCCTCTTAGCGTATAAATGTATATAATACTCTCCTGTAGCTCCCTTCATAGTTAGCTATATAGCTATCAACCTGACAAGTACAGTCTGAGCTTTGAACACATCTGTGAAGAATTGATAGTTAAGGCAGGCCCTAAGCAAACCTGCAGGAGATTGTCTAATAGATGAGGGGAGACACGGCCCAGCCCTTGGTGGGTGGGACAATTCTCTGGGCAGGTGGATAAAATGGAGGGATCTGGTGCAGTAAGTAGACATTCTTCAGCATATGTGACAGGTATGCTGTCTGGCAAGGGAAGCTTCCCTCTCTCTCAGAAGTCCTGTGGATATGGTGTGGCCAACTGGTGTTGGCATGAGCTCTCCTGCCAAGCTGAATTAAGAACTATAACTGGACAATTTTTATTTTACTTTTGGTGCGCTCTCGCACGTGCACACACATGTATATGTGTGTGTGTGTGTGTCCCTGTGTATCAGACACTGTGTGTGCCTGTGGAGGCCAAAGGAGGTGACTTCAGGAATCATCCTGGATTGCTCTGCCTTCTTTTTGTTTTGCTCTGAAGTTTCTCAGGCTCTGTCTTCCGGGACCAGAAGTGAAGGCCCCTGCCATTTCTGTCAGACATTTTTACTTAAGACTCCTGTAAGCCAAAATAAAGTCCCCTTATACCCATAAATCGTTTGGTCAGAATTTATCAGCAACATGCAGGCAAACCGTGACAGTAGTCTATATCTATGAATTTTCCTTGGTAAATTCCTAAGGAGTCAAATTGTATGCAATGTATGGAAAACAGTGGCACATGTAGCGAGAATGAGAAAACACTGACAATTGAATCATATACCATACCTGACCTACTTTGATCGTTACAAGACAAGATATTGGGCTCCATAAGAATAGTCACTTTACTATCAGTAGCAGACGTATTAGAATATAACATGTGTTTGCTCTGACATAAATAAGAAGAGTATTGAAAGAGTAGAATACCAACTGGAAATTTCAAAGTGATCAAATTTCCTAAAAGGCATCCAGTTCTCTTTTCTGACTTACTAAAGGCCAGTCCTATATAACAGATACCAAAACCCCCCAGAAAAACAGGATTCCAAGGGCCATGTTTTCCATTTACGAATCACTTCATGAGAATATGAGGACTCCATGTCACTGTACAGATTTATGAAGAAAACAGAATTCGTAATAGAGCCTTGGGCATCTGCTCCTATCATGGAGGG
The DNA here is from genome assembly GCA_023101885.1 of Typhlomys cinereus. NCBI lineage: Eukaryota > Metazoa > Chordata > Mammalia > Rodentia > Platacanthomyidae > Typhlomys > Typhlomys cinereus. The sequence goes on along the minus strand of JALPQD010000307.1, from coordinate 2,060,660 downwards.
AAAGCACTTCCAAAAGCAAGTAGACAACATTTGCCTAGAACCTGCTATTATTACACTCTGTGCATATGGTAGCTAAAAACTCATTAGTTTTATAATTCTGGCTGAAGTTGGCAAGCCACCTCCAGAAATACTTCATGCAAGTAAAGTGACAGATGGCAGTTTCCTTTGTTACAGGATGCGCTGCTTTGGGTAGTGGTCATACGCACAAAAACTGTCCAGATAGTGTGAAACTACTCTTATGTAAAATAATTTATTTACAGCTTCTTATAAGTTAAGCTCCATGTCATTAGCTTTGTTTTTATCATTTGAGAATACGTTATCGGTCAGACTTAACATAATTTCTTTTAAATAGAGTTAGAAGGCCAGTGTGGTTATCTAAACTATGATCTCAGGAGTTGTGGTCAGTTTGGGCTCTGGACCAAGACCTGTATGAAAACTGACAAGCAAAACTCAGATCAAATGGAAGTAGAAATCAATTTCACTGGATTCCACAAAGTGAGTGCAATCACCTCTCAGTATCTATGAAGAATTGTTCTAGAGCCTCCTATCCCTTTATAACCTTGGGGGACATCATACTCTGTGGATGCTCAATGTCTTTATACAAAATGTCATAGCATTTCTATATAACCTATGCATATAATTTTGTTGGGGATCAAATTCAGATGTTGGGCGAGCACTCTACTTCTGAACTGTGTCTATCCTATCCCAAATACTTTTAATCTCATCTAGATTATTGCTAATACCTACTACAATATAAACACAGTTATACTGTATCATTTAGTGAATAATGGCAAGAAATATCTGTGTGTGTTTAGTATAGATGCAATTATTGTGGGTCCAACTACACAAACCAGACTCAAAGTGAACAATGCTCAAACAACAAGTGCAGGAGGGACAGGGCAGAAAGTCACAGCACTTACATAGGTTCAGCTTGGGTCTTGCTATGGTGCCAGACTGGCCTGGAACTCACTTTGTAGGTAAGGTCGGCTTCTGACTTGTCATAGTTAAGCACAGGTGTCAACTTGACTGTTGAGGGATTGAGCTCTGGGCACATTTGTAGAGAATTAATGGTTGAGTTAAGGCCAGAGCAAACCTGCAGGAGATTGTCTGCTGATAGGGAAGGCCCCGCCTATGGTGGATGGGACTAGACACTGAACAGTCAGTTGAGGAAGTTGGCATCCTTCTGTATACTTAGCAAGACATGTTGGTTTGGCAAATAAGGATCGTCCCTCTCTCAGCCATTGCGGAGAGATGTGTGGCCAGTTCCCTCGGCCCTGGTATTGGTGCGTGCTCTCCCGTCAAGCTAGACTATGAAGTGTAACCAGATAATCGTTAGAGACAGTAAACCCCTTGTTCCCTTAAGCTGTTTGATGGTGATTTATCAGCAACAATGCAAGCAAACTGCAACATGACTCATGATCTTTCTGTGTTTGTCAACATCACTTGCTCTTTTGGAATTTTCTTTTTGTAGCTCATTTTCTATTCACAATTAGCGGAATCCTTGCTACAGACCCCTATGATACAGAGGACTGACTATAGCAACAAAAAGGCAGGGCTAGTCATCTTGCTTTAGCTTTCCTCTCACCACTTCAGCTCCTTTGGGAGGAACTGTTTCCTTGTATGCCTTTGCTGCGTGCATGCCATTGCTATCCAGCCTTTCGTGCACTTTAGTGGAGCTGATTCCCACCCCAGCCCCCGGCTGTACTGACAACTAGGAATTTTGTAGTTAATTTAAAAACCACAGCTCCTATTTTCATTATTGGTTCAGAAGTGGGCATGTGATTCAAGTTGGGCCAATGAAAATTCCCTCCATTTTTGTACGGAAGTTATGAAGAGATGCTCTTTATCCAATGGACAGAAGATAAACTTATGATTTTTCTGGAATCTTAGATACTAACTCAGGACAGCATGTCTGAAAAATTGTAGTCATGTAGAAGAAAGCAGGACAAGAGTTACTGGCTTCATGAACCTGGGCCAAAATAATTTCAAAACCATCAAGTCCCTTGACTTTTTCATTATGTGAGTTAGCATTTTTTTCTTGGGTTTTTTTTTTTTTTCCCTTGCAACTGTAAGTGTTCTGACTAATGCTCTTACTATTTTAGAACAGTCAAACAGCTAGAAAAATATTAGTCCTTTCTGCCTTATCTCTGTGACTTAGTCATTGAACCACAAACAGTACAAATAAAATTTCTTCCAAATGTGGTATGTTTCCTCAAAGAATCTCAAAGAACCCATGAACTTTAGAGAATTATTTTGGAGCATATTAGGCACCCTGAAAGAATACTTTAAACCCCTGTCAATACAGTTAAAAACACAGTGACTTTTTCCAAGAATAAGCTCCATGCCAGGAACCGTATAAGACACTGTACTGATGTTGCCTTATTTGAGATTCACAACTCTTTCACAAAGTAGCTGTTAACATGCCCACTTTATAGATGGGACTTGAGGCTCAGAGATAGTATTTTTTTTCTAAGACAACTTAGTTCCCATATGACTAGTTGTTCCAGGATTCAAGTTCATGTCTTTCTGTCTCCAAAGTCTGGCTCGTCTTGTCAAGTTGCCTATCTCTTTGGTTAAGCTCTAGTCTTCCATTATGCATCTTTGGATCTCTGCAAGTAACATTTTGCACCCTGGAGGCATGTTCCATTAATCCAGTGTTTTTTAACCTTGTGATGACAGCACTGTGCTTTTGGAGGACTGCGAGGCCTCTTTGCCAGTGCCTGCCTACTGGCCTCTCTCTCCTTGTGAGGTTCTTGCTGCCCAAAACAGCCAATCAAAGTTACCTACTTGGGAATTTCCACCCAGCAGTAGCTTCTTGACCTCAAAGGACACAACCAGAAATGAGATTATCTTATACCTTTCATTTTTTTCAATTATTTACTGGGGTTATCACAAATACTTTTTCAGGGTCTCCTCTGTGATGTCTCCTCCATCAAATTTCCCAAGACTCCAGAATTTCTGAGAGGGCAGGACTGATCCTCACCAAGAGTCAATCAACAAACAAAACTGGAAATTCGAGTAGTCTGATTCTGCTCCAGTTATTCTGTATAGTGGGCGCTTTCCTGTCTTCCTTATTCCAGGCTCTATTACTTGGGAGCTTTCGCTTATTTAACACAGTTCTAGGCAATCTGGGTGTCACGGGTCTGTTGGAATTCTATGTTTATGCCAGGTCACCATTTTAAATTTGCCCTTTGCTCATGGTGCCATGTCTTCTGGAAACTGTGATATCCTGCCTGTGTCAGAACACAGGGCTCTGGCTGCATCCTTAGCACTGAAAAAAGTGAAAGTTGCAATTCCAGGAAATGCAGCTTACAGAAAAATAAATAAATATTTAATACATCTCCAAAAGTCTCCCATCGACTTCCTTTTAACTGTTGGCTTTCACAAAACATACTCAATAATGCTTTATGACTTTGCACAAAACGATAAATAATAAAAGACTTTGTGTATTCTTTTTAAATTTCTTTTTTTATCTTTGATTGTTTGGTGCATGTATATAAAAAGTTTCAGTCATTTTCATCCCATATTATACTACCTCATTTTTCCTCCTTCTACTCCTACCAAAAACCCAAGTCTCCTTTCTACTTTTACATCTTTTGGTTTATGAGTGGCCCACTGAGTTATTTTAATAGAGTTGTCTGCAGTAGAATGTGGCTGGACACTTGCTGAAGCATGAACAATAAATATGTCAGTGGGTCCACCACTGAAGTAAGACACTCTCCTTCCCTTAGTCAGTGTTAGCCTTCAAAAAACACTCCCAAAGGAGGGGTGGGGCTTCAAGAATTCTTCCCTCTTCCATGATGAAATGTTAACAGGCCAAATCTTGTGCAGGTCTTGTGCAGATGAATACAGCTGTGGTGAGTGTAAAGGTTGTATTATGTTCAGAAGACAGTGTTTAGCAGTCTCCTCCTCCTCTCTGGCGCTTACATTCTTTCTGGCCTCTCTTCCATGATGTTTGTTCCCTGATCCTTGGGGGATAAAGTGTGATGTGGATGTCACATTTAGGGGCTGGCACCCTATAATCACTTAGGCTCTGTACTTAGGCCTGTTGTGATTCTCTGTGTTAACCACTATCCATTACAAAACGAAGCTTCTCAGACAAAAGCTAAAAGCTGTCACAACATATATGTATAAAGGCAAGTATTTAGAAGGCAGTTTGATACCATAAACGTTTAGTAAAGCAATAGCAGTAAGGTTTTCCCTAGGGTCTACGATCACCCCATCCAAGGGTTTGTAGCTAGTTTTACCTGTTTTTAGGCCTGGGTGTGTCATAGTTAGGCACAGGGGTCAACTTGACAGTTGACGGTTTCAGTTCTGGATACATTTGTAGAGAATTAGTGGTTAAGCCCAGAGCAAACCTGCAGAGATTGTCTAGCTGATGGGGAGGGCCCAGTCCATGGTGGGTGAGACTAGGCCCTGAACAGGTGAATAAAATACTGAGAGCTGGTTAAGGAAGTTGGCATCCTTGTGTATACTTGGCCAGACATGCTGGTCTGGCAAGTAAGGATTGTCCCTCTCTCAGCCCTTATGTGGTGATCGGTGTGGCCAGTTCCCTCGGCCCTGGTGTTGGTGCATGCTCTCCCTTCAAGCTGGACTGTGAATTGTAACCAGACTATCAGTAAGAAAATAAATCCCTGTTCCCTTAAGCTGTTTGATGGTCATTTATCAGCAGTCATATAGGTGAATTACAACATTCAAGTAGTACTATGAAAGCTAGCCTATAGGGAGAAAGCTTCCAGGTCAGTTCCAACTTGATGTCTTCATTTTTGCTTTTCATACTAGAAGTTTGGTTATTGGGAAAATATAAGCATGGGAACTATTTTCTTTTAGTTTTTCTTCTCATTTTTAAAGTATTTTTAAAATATTTACTATTTATTCAATTGTGCATGTATGTGTGTGTGCGCGTGTGTATGTATATGTGTATAGAACCATGGACGAATTCGGGAACCACCAAGAACCTCCTCCACCTCCTCCTTATTTACTCTGCCCCAGGATTCACAGGCTCCGCCCTACCAGGACCAGAAACGCAGGCCGCCCCCGCTTCTGCCCGGCGTCTATACGTGGGGTCTAGGATCTGAACTCAGGACCTTCTGCCTGCAAGGCAGAGGCTTAACCCCTGAGCCACTTCTCCAGCCCCTTCTTTTTTTTTTTTTTTTTTTTTTGAGGCAGAGTTTCAATACGTGGCCAGGTTGGCTTTGAACTTCTAATCCTTCTACCTCAGTCTCCCAGTAGTGGAATTATAGGCTGTTCACCACCTAACCCAGTCCTTTATTTCCCCTTAATACTTTAAGATTGAACTCCTTTGGCTTTGACCTCCATGTTGTTGATTATTCGTTGATCCAACGTATGAGGTCTTTGGAGCTCTGGTAGTTATAATGATGCTTCCAGGGAATCTATGTTAATTTACCGTACTTTCACTCAGAGCATTTCAAGGCAATATGAAGCTGACAGTCAGCACCGGCCTCCTGGTGATAGACAGGTTTGGTTTTCTTCTGAGCTATTGGTAACTCCTAGCTATCTATACTTTAGCTTTGAGATTGTGCCTTTATTTCCAGTACTCATTACTTTGTTTCTCTGTTTTTATCCTTCATTTCTCCCATCATGGAAATGATAATGCTGTCATTGTATCCAGCATGTCTTGTGTTGCAGTGGGAAGAAGGCCTTTGTCAGCTCCTTCTTTCCTACTGACTGATTAAAATCCTGTGGAGTCTAATGGAATCACAAGGAAGAAATGGAGAGGAAGGCATGCAGGCATGGAGACACACACACACACACACACACACACACACACACACACACACACACACTAATCACAGCCTCTGGAGGTGCGGCTCAGGGACATCTCAGTCATATAGCCACCTTGAGCTACAAGATGAGTCTGTCTCCAAAATATAAAAACAATAATGAAATGAAGAGTTGACTGCTTTCCAGCCAAGATCCCTGGTAACCTAAGACAAGTGTACAGACAAAAATGTTATATAAAAAAGTGAGTAAGGCTGGGATGAAAGGTCAGGCTAGTAGTCGGGGCTCCTCTTGGGGAAACATCCCCAGCTTTAGGAGGAGTGAAAATGGCAGAACAAGAGTTTAAACTAACATTCTGAGAACAAAGCAAATACTTTCCCTTCTGTGCTGCCTTGAAAAAATTGTAATTTTTCTAATAAGATTTTTTAAAATTTAATTAAAATTAAAGGGAAGAATGTATTTAAGGATTACAATCTGTAGAACAAGAAGAAAAGGAAGGTATCAGTTATCTTCATTCCCATTGAAAGAAACAAAGTAGCTGCATGTCTGTTGAATGCTTTCCCTGCAGATAGCATTACCTGTCGAGCACAGTTTGGAAAGAGCTCAGCAGATGGCATTGCAAATGAGAGATGCCCACACGGGTTGTGAAGACTATAATACACTTCAAATGCCTATGTCTGTCTCACAGGCAAATGAGGTTGCTTTGAAAAGGTGGGGAATAAAGCATATTATACATTTTTTTCAAGGCTATCTGTACTTGTGAAGAGATGCACATCTCTTTTATATGAACTAGATTTAAAAACCTGTGTAGAAGTCCAGTTACGTGTGATACCTGATCCAATGACACTGGGGTAACTGTGAAGCTAAAGGTGCTCTAGTAGTTTTTACTGCTTCCACATTATTATTCTTGTTTCTTTGTCAGACAAAGGATTCTAAGTTCTCAAGTAAATATGCTAGTTCCTGACTTGAAGGAGATGGTAAATGAGGTTTATCTTGCTGGAGAACACTTGGTTGGGTGTCAGATAAGCCACTGTGGTGTCATATTAGAAGCATCAATTACCTGTAACATTTCCCATCCCTTGTTTCTTCTTCCTAGTCAGAAAAATGTAATGCTTCCTCACTTTGATTTTTCATCTCTCAGTGTCCAAAGTCTACATCTAACCACCCTGTTTCCTTTCAGTCAGGAACATTTTACTTTAGTAACCAAGCTACTAATTCATTCAATTAACTTCTTCCTTCATCGCTTCTCAATTAGTGTAAGTGACTTCTTAACTAAACCCTGCCGGTTTACAATCTGCTCTAGGGCTAACCTGCATCTTCAAAGAGACTGAAAAAAAAATCAAATCAAAACCTTTTAAATGTTTCTGAACAGAATGGAACCATTTAAAAATAAGTTACACTGTGACAAAGATACATGTCTAAGTAATCCATACGCATCAATTGATTTGTATTCTAAAGATGAGTATTATCAATGAAAATGATGTAAGTTGAATCTAATTTTCCCCTTTGAAGCTGCAGAAAAGAGACAAAGCACTTGATGAAAGGCCCGAAGCCCAGGACTTAATGACTGCTAGGAGCTCATTAAATTGAAACGAGAGAAACTGGAATGAACCTAAAAACACCATCCAAACCCTCCAATCTTCCAATTTGCAAGTGCAGACTAGCAGCTTCATGCTCCAGTCGATAAGTCATTCATCTATTGGGGAATATTGTGCAGTAATGTCATCCTAACAATAAATCATAGGCACAACTCCACTGTATATGACAACAGGTGAATATCCTGTGGGAAATCCATGTTCTTCACAATTTCTTCTTTATTTTTTTTTTCCTATCATGAAGCCTAATGGAAAAGATCATGTTAATAAACCCCAGGGCAAGGAACTGAAAGTCATTTTACAGGGATTTTGATTAAAATTTTTTTGGGAAATTTTGTAGTTAGTTTTTAGGTTTATGGTTCAAAGAAGTTTGCTGCAATGCTTAACTTTCTAGTTTCATGAGCAAATGGTTTTGCATGATGGTGTAATGGAAATATGTATTTGGTCTTTGCCTCTAGTTCCTGACTCTGAGAATTTGTTGGGTGATTGGAATGTCTTTTCTTATTCTTAACAAGCCCCTTTGACTATCCCACAATTGATGCTCAGAGGTGTGTCTGGGTAGGGCCTCTAGATGGATTCAGGACCACAGTCAGTCATGTTAAAGACCAAACATGGTTAGAAAATTGAACTCTCATCCTTACCTCCAGCTTCCAGAAAGGAAAGGAAGGCTTGACATTGAGGTCAATCATCAATGGCTAATAACATGGTCAGTTACACATATGTATTAGAGCTTTGGTATGAGCTCTTGAGCCAGGTTGAGAGAGTTTCCAAGGTAACATTGATGTCCTGGTGTATAGAAGAAGGCACAGAGGCTTTTGAGGTTCCTTCTTCCCCCACCTTGCCCTATGTATCTCTAAGTGGTGTTTTATAAACTTAAATTGTAATCAAGCACTTTCTTAAGTCTTACTATTGATTCTGGCAGAGCTATCAGACATGGGATGTTATATAGGAACTCTCAAATTTGTATTCAAATAGGACATAGGTGTCTGCAATGTGAAGATCCAGGATTAATGATTGGCACTGAGGTGGGGAAAGTCTGGTGGGGGAGAGCTCTTAACCTGGCAGAGGGAGGGGAGATCCTGTGCGAATTCTAAGCAGATAGTGTCACAGTCAAATAGAATTATCAAATGGAAAGGGCATTCAGTTGGTGTGAGACAATTGGCAAAATGGTTTGAGAACCATGCATCTGCTGTTGGAAAGACATTATACATTTGGTTTCAGACAAAGTTACAATGAATAAATATAAAGTTAAGATCTGGTTCCCCTCAGTGGATCAGAGGACGGCACATTCTAGCACTTGTCATGCTTCCACTGGGCTACTTGTATCCATGGGTGTTTATTCTTCAATACTGTGAGCGCTTGGAAGTGTGAGATGCTTCTCAACACATCTTCACTCACTCACCAGGAATAGGTTCTGCTTCTGCAGACCTGAAAATTACACAACTTGAGGAAGTAAGAAGGGATTTTTTTTTCTAAAAAGAACATAAAATTAAATAAGAAGAAATCACAACAAAATACAAACATAAAAAACCTGATGTACCATAAGCTCTATGAATGTGCAATATTTTTATTTATTAACTCTTTGATACATATCTGTATGTGCGTTTCTTGTACTTGTGTTCTTTGATCACTTCTCTTCTTAGTCAATAGTTCTCAAAATCTTTTTCTGTATTGAGTAGACATCAGTGGCTTGGCACACTAAAGAGCAACCAGTGCCAAGCTGGAGTGGTGAGCGAGAGCTTAACTATTCACAAAATGCATGCCAACCACACAGATGCATCCCATTCAACCCCCAAGTAAATGTTCCTGCTCAGATTCGTTTAGCTAAATCCTCCAAATAACCAATGGACTCTCCAACCCCCAACTGATACTAGTGAGAACTGTGAAAGAATGGAAGGTGATCATGACGATGGTGACAGTGAAAACAGTAACCTTGGAAAATCGTGCGACAACATAGGACCATGTGAGTATATGGCTGGACGTGTGTTTGGAAAAAGTGTAGGGACCTCAAGATCCTTGAAGACCTAGCTTTATAGACGTCACACCAAAGTTACCTGTGCGTAGACACAGGTAGACACAAAGCAGATAACCGATGGGCTGGGGAAACAGCTCGGGTTAAAATCTTTGCCTGGCAAGCCAAAGGATCTAAGTTCAGGTTTCAGATCTCATTTAAAAATGCCAGGCAGATATGGCATCAACCATATCTGGAAGGCAGATCCTAGGAAACCCCAGAACAAAGCAATGAGGAGGTAGAACAATCCAGGATGATTCCTGAGGACACTCTTGGACCTCCACAGGCACATATATTCAAGTGCCTTCTTGTATGCCCCCCCATATGACAGTAATACTACTAATAAAAAAAAATACATGACAAATGCTTGAGAGTGGGTAAGGAGAGTTTATTTGCCTGTCAGAGGGCAGAGCAGTAGTGGCTGCAGGCTGAGGGAGGCGTCAGTGCCTCGAGTCAATCATTATAAGGCAGGGATTGTCTGTGGGCTTTCATTACAAAATTTGTTCCAATGTAGTCCAAGAAATAATGGGTTCCTCCAGTGAAAGCATGTGGAGTGATTACATCTTAACAGCTCTGGAAATAGCTTTTGCAGCACATACCTCATTGTCTCTTCTCGCTGCCCACCAGCAAAGCGAGGACTGGCAAATCAGAAGGGGACCTTCACCCTGTCCTCCGCCCTCCTCTGAGGCGTTCCTCTTCTCGCTTAGCACGAGCCCCCCTCCCCCAGCACTCTTCTCATTTGAGGTGCCCTTTAAAATCTCAGATATGATGCGGCCTTTCTCCTTTTCAGATCAGAGCTTAAGTTCTGTATTCACCACACAGAGATGTGAGAAGCTTTTCAGAATGCAACTGGCACTCGTAGGCGCCATCAAATGAATGCGCACAAACTGGGGAGAGAGAATTTCTGACTTAGAAAGGACTAACGTCTCCAAAATTGAAAGGTAACCTCAAGGCCCCAGAGAAACACACAGTGTAGCCCTGTAGTTTGGGTCACTGATAGGACAGGCTACCTGAGGACCTGAATTATTTGGCTTCTTTTGTCTCTTGCAGCCTGATTCTGATTGTGTTCAAGTTGAGGCAGGGGTGGGGTGGGGGGTTAATTTAGTTGGAAATTAGAAGAGGGTGTTGGAGTTGACTAGTAAAGGAGTCCAAAGCTTTAGAAACTAAAGCCAAAAAAAAAAAAAAAAAGAGGTTGCGCAAAAGGTTAAACAAAGGGCAGTGAGCTGACTCGGTGGGTCAACGAGCTTGCTGGACAAGACCAAAAACCTGAGTTCAGGCCCTGAAACCCATGTAAAGGTGAAAGGAGCAAACCAACTCCACAAAGTTGTCCTGTGACCTCTACATACATGCCGTGGCATGGGCACACACATGCACAAATAATAATAAATTATTTTTTAAATAAAAGGGCTCACAGGTAGGAACATCAGGAATAAACCCAAGAAAGAGGCCAATTCTGTATGATGTGCTTTGCAGTTTCTTCAAAATTAGGCGGTCCTTTCCAACCCTTTCAAAGCCACACAGGACAGGAGACAGGGACTCATGAAGCTCAGGTTAGTGTTGGACTCGCTATGTATCCAAGGACAACCTTAAACTTCCTGTGTTCCTCCCCCTCCAAAGTGCTGGGATTACAGGCATGCACGGCTGCACAAGTTTTATGCAGTATTGGGGGAGAGGGGATCGAACCTAGTACTTTGTGTATGCTAGGCAAGCACTCTACCAACTGAGCCACATGCCCAGCCCTAAGATTATGATTACTGGGGCATCTTAACCTTTGAAGCTCCTTTCTGAGTTTGGGGAAACCGTACCTCATGAGTCTCAATAGAAGCAGTATTTGAATCCCACCTTAGAAACGGAATATGCCAGGTCTTCCATTCCTAGCTCCTTTGCTGCAAAATGGAATCATGCAATGTTGGCAAAGCCGCCTTTTGACTTTGAGCCAGTGACCGTAGACATGGTTACTGCAGAGGAACCCCTACTCCAAACAGTCACAGTCAGCCACAGTTCGTTCCTGTCGTGTGAAACTTGTGACTGAGTTGCAGCTTCTCACACATTGGTCTTAAGTAAAATTCTATTTTAAGGTGCTTGAAGGGCACTTTGAAAATTATGTAGTTCTCTCTAAGTGTTTAAACGCTGGTTAAGCTTTAAGATAATATAGATAACTACTGTGATTCTTAGTCTTCACAACAACACGAGAGAATGGAGCAAGTGTCAGGACTCCCATTATATAACAGGAAGTCAAGGCCCAGATAGCTCAAGCAGCAGTCAAAATCATTGAGAGACAAGTGGGGAGTGTTGAACCCCAATTTTCTCCTCTCCTTCATGCCTTTTCACGTGCAAGCAGAGTAGCAGAGGGGGAGGTGTGTGGTCAGAGCCCCATCTCCATGGGTCAGAGAAACAAACCCAAGTACCAAAGTGATCCCAGGTCATTGCTTCTGTTGTGAAAGATCCCACACTTGACGTCTGGACTCCGAGCCAACAGAAAGGGACATGTGGATACCTCCCTTGCTATACTGCCTTCAGGTAAATTAGGAGACTCCTCTTTTTTCTGTGGGCCAGCTCAGAGTGTGATCAATTACAAAGGGCAATGACAAGATAGCCAATCACCCACTTTTTTCTACTTAAGAATGGCTTCTTAAGGCCAATGAGTTAGCTTAATGGGTAAGGTGACTGAGCAAAAACCTGGTGGTTTGAGTTCTGTCTCAGCAAGCTGACATAGTAGAAGGAGAGAAGTGATTTCTGAAAATGGTCCTCTGACTTCTATCTATGCAGCATGGCATGCATGTATGCCCCCCCACGCACCTCAAATGAAGTAAGAAAATTTTTTAAGCTACATAGTGAGTTTCAGGTCAGCCTGGACTACAGAATGAGACCTTGTTTGTTTGTTTGTTTGTTTGTTTTTAAAAAAGACTTTTGGCCTGACAAGGCAGCTTGTCCCTGAGACCTCAGAATTCAGAAGGCTGAGGCAGGAGTAAAGTCTGGGGTACACAGTGAGACCCTGCCCAAAAAAAAAAAAAAAAAGGAGGAGGAGGAGGAAGAGGACAAGAAGGAGGAGGAAGAGAAGAATGAGGAGGGGAAGAGGAAGAGAAGGAGGAAGAGGAAGAGGAAGAAGAGGAAGAGGAGGCGGAAGGGGAGGAGGAGGAGGAAGAAGAAGAAGAAGAGGAGGAAGAAGAAGAGGAAGAGGAGGAGGAAAAGAAGAGGAGGAGGAGGAAGAAGAAGAGGAGGAGGAAGAAGAAAAGGAGGAAGAAGAAGAGGAAGAGGAAGAAGAAAAGGAGGAGGAAGAAGAAGAGGAGGAGGAAGACGAAGAGGAGGAGGAAGAGGAGAAGGAGGAGGAGGGGGAGGAGGAGGAGGAAGAGGAAGAGGGAGGAGGAGGAGAAGGAGGAGGAAAAGGAGAAGGAGGAGGAGAAGGAGCAGGAGGAGGAGAAGGAGAAGGAGGAGGAGGAGGAGGAGAAGGAGAAGGAGAAGGAGAAGGAGAAGGAGAAGGAGAAGGAGAAGGAGAAGGAGAAGGAGAAGGAGAAGAAAGAAGAAGGTTGTCTGATACTGGAAACCAAAGAGAAACTGTAGACCTTAGGTAGGAACTAGTAAGCTACATCTACACTTATTATTACATCCACAGATTAGAGAAACTCTCAGCACTCAGTCAAGAAGTATCTTTTTTTGCAGTAGAAAATGTGTAGAACGGAGAATTGCAGCTGACCAGAGTACAGAGCATAAGCAGTTGTGGAGTGCTCTGCGCTTTTTCTAATATTTTATCTATCTATCTATCTATCTATCTATCTATCTATCTATCTATCTATCTATCTATCTATCTATTTAGTGTGTGTGTGTGTGTGTGTGTGTGTGTGTGTGTGTCCCTGCGGAGGATCAAGGGTGACTTTGGGAATCGTCCTGGATTGCTTCTACCTCCTTTTTGGTTCACTCTGAAATTTCCCAGGCTCCTCCCACCAGGGCTGGAAGTGCAGGCCACCTGGAGTTTTTATGTGGAACTGGGATCTGAACTCAGGACCTTCTGGTTATGAGACAGAATCTTAATCCCTGAGCCATCTTTCCAGTCCAAGTGCTTAGTTCTAAACAGGACATCAAAACCTTCCCACCCCACTCCCAATCTCAAAACTCAGGGAAACCTTGCAGAAGAGGGTGTGGTAAGAATGTAAGAGCCTGAAGATGGAGTGACTGCCAGAAATTATCCTCTGTTCATGACAGGTCTATACACCCAAGAACACTGCAGCAATGTCTACTTCCACTAGACTTGCATGGTAGTTGGCCTATCAGCATTTCACCATGGACAAGGGAAGATCTCAGGACATGCTACACCTCTTGGAGAGACTATTTAAAGCTAAACCAGACAGAAAAAGGGGAGCTTTCTTACTCAACACTTTACCCGCTGATAAGTCATCCATGTTCCAGCAAGTACTCAGACACTTGCCAGTACAAACCAGATGAAACCCAGTGGGCCATATATGCAAAAAGACGTCAAAACAGAAGAGACAGTGACTGGAAAGGACCAAGTATAAAGTGGGACAAGAGGAGTCATGGGATTGGGTAGTAAGGGGTAGAAATACATAGCTTCGTTATATTTATGTATAAGAGTGTCAATGAATTAAAAACTAACAATAATTAAAAAAAGATTCTCTTCAGGGAAACATAGCTGCTGAAATATAGTCATGGAGTACTAGTCAGAGAAGCTTGTTCTGGTGACATCCCCACAGGAGACATCTGTAGTGAACAACACATTGAAGACAAACCTCCTCTTTGAAGTTATCTGGGATTCCTCCAGACAGCTGCCTGTACGAGAACTTGGCCCTGTGAAATAGAGTAACACGGACAGTTGCGGCTTCCTGAACACAGGCACACCTAAGGCATACATCTAATGAGAATCTCAAAGCATGCGCTTCCTTTGGAAGAGGCGCTGTCAACGGGCCATGACAGCAGCTACTGCAGGCAGTCGCTGGGAGTCCAGCTGTTGTGTTAAAAACAAAAGGTCGATTTCAGCCTTGGAGAGTCTCTCAGATTAGGTTCCACTCATGGTGACAAATAAGAACATGCTCAGGAGCCATCCTTTTTGTGTCTACTGTTCTAATTTTGTTTTATGTGGTTTTTTTTTTTTTTTTAATCTGGAAATTTTAAAATTTGTTTTGTATTTTTAAACTGTTTATTTAGACTTTTAAATAAAAATTTAAATTTATTTGTTTGTTTGCTTGTTTGTTTACTTTGTATTATGAGGCAGGATCTCACTATGTCCCTACACTGGCCTGGAACCATGCAGCCCAGGCTGGTTTGCAGGTACATAGCTTAGACTGGCTTGGTGCTCGAGCTTTTCCTGCCTTTGTCTCCTGAATGCTGGAATCACAGGCCTAAGATGCCATGCCCGGACTTAGATTCTTAGAAAAGTGTGGTGGACTCTTTCTATTCTGTGACCTTCATATGCAGATAGTGTCTTCGGGTTGAGGTGACAGAGCCTGGTGCCTGGTGCCTGGGGCGGGGCGGGGGAGGGGTGCAGGCATCGAGGAGGGAGGGAGGAAGAAATGCAGCGAAAGGAAAGCACAGACTTCTTCTTTTCAATGAGGTGAGAAGTGCTGTGAGACTCATGGAGAGCTCCTGCTATGCCTTCCATACCCAGTTGTGAACGCCACACATGACTGGAGTATGTTTACTGAATTAATGACAAATACCAATATATGAATGTCTTTGTCTCATTACTTCCTCGATCTAAGAGATGCATGGCCCAAATAATGTAGGGGAGGGAGAGGTTTGTTCATGCTTGCCTTTCTAGCTTAGAGTCCGTTATACCAGCATCGGGAGCCAAGGGAACTGTCCACATCATCTCCACAGCAAGAACAGAGGACAAGAACCAAAGTGTATCTATCAGCTTGCTGCAAAAAAATGCTAGCTAGCTCTCTCTCCATCTTATCTAACTGCCTAGGGAATGGTCCCACCTCACCTTGGGCTGGATCTTACCACATCAATTATGTAATTAAGACCACCTCTTATAGGCTCACCTCACAGGCCTGCCTTAGCTAAATAACTCTTCATAGGTGTACCAGAAGGCTCACACCTGAAGTGTTGAGTTGATAGCTGAAACTAATGGCACGATTACTCATGGAAATCAAAAGACAGCTCCAATTTCCTCAGTCTTCCTGCCCTTTTTATGTTCAGGGATCCCCCATCACCTTTAACCAATGCGTCTCAGTCTCCTCCTGGCTGTGACAGTGCTTAGTCATAATTTGGGAAGATCTTTTGAGGAGCAGTGCTCCTTGAGTGGAATTTCCTTGACGATTAGACGGGTTATGGCAAGGGGGAGGAAGACCTCGAGACAAAGAGTTTTTGAAGTTATAGCAAGGGCACTCGCTGGGGTGTACTAATGAGACTTACTATGTGGCATTTGGGAAGTTGTTCTTCCAGGTCTCCAAATACCTTGATTTGCATTCTCTCTCGGTTAATTACTGTATTTTCGAAAGTGAAGTTAGGGAATCAAATATGCAAAGGCACACAGGGTCGAAGGCAGGCGGGACTTTGCCCCCTGACCACTATGGAGATGCTTCTGGTCTGAGCGGCTGCCTTCCACTGCTCCCCAGATGGACCCAATCATCTCTGACCGTGAGCCTCTTCTCCTGCCAGAATGCAAGCCGGGTGTCAGGAAAGGACAAGAAGCATTGCCCATCGTGGCAGTCAGATTGTCCAGTACATTTTTAGCTAGCTTTGGTTTGACTAAATATAGTTGTAGGCCACTTCTGTTGCTAAGCATCGTGTTTTGATTAGCTAAGGTACCCACTTAGGAAATGACGAGTCTGGAGTCTCCTAGTCAAGTTCCCAGATAAAAAGGAAAAAGACTGGCTGGAGAGATGGCTCAGGGGTTAAGATTCTGTCTCACAAGCAGAAGATCCAGAGTTCGGATCCTAGGTACCACCTAAAAATGCAGATGGAAAAGGCAGTGGGCCGCACTTCCAGCCCTGGTGGGTGGAACCTGAGAAATCTCAGAGCGAAGCAAGAAAGAGGTAGAAGCAATAGAGGATGATTCCTCAAGTCATTGTTGGTCCCCCACAGGGACACATAGTGCCCTCTCTCTCTCTCTCTCTCTCTCTCTCTCTCTCTCTCTCACACACACACAAAATAAATAAGTAAAATATTAAGAAAAGGAAAAAGACCTAGGCGTCAAGGACTCTGGTCAGCATGAGCTTCCAGCAAAACAAGGTGTGTTTTTCCAATTCCACCTTACAGGGGCATCAGGAGATGGCTTGCTCTCGTCAAACCTCCTGCTTCAGTATGTTGCCATTTATGGGTGTCTTGTTCATATATATTTCCTGTCGGCTATGGCACAGGCACAGCTGAGCTCTGTGTCTGTCCACGGACATGTGCTGCAGGTGCCAATGAAATAAACAGCTGCCCCAGAAGAGGATGGGCTCTCTGGTACGGGGCAATCTGAGGGACAGAGAGCAGCAAAAACATTATACAAGACCCTTCTTCAGGAGGAGGCTGTAGCTTGGTATCAGACAACCCTCTGCAGGAGTCTGGGGTTGCTAAAAATCGCAGCAGGTGATACCAGGATGTTTATGTAGAACATTCTTCTCTGGCAGTTGAAGAGATGCAGAGCGGTGTTTTCTCTTTCGGCAGCTTATGAACAAGCTTCTCCTGAAATGGCCTAGACTAAATGCGTCGTTCAGACCTTCTGGTTTCAAATATGAAAACTGCAGTGGGTCATTTCAATAGAGAAAACACATTTGGGCAGATATTGGATATTATATCCACAGTGTCTTTTTGTATGGCCCACAGCTATGCATAATTCTCACATTTTTTAAAATAGCTGAACATCTTTTTTTAAAGAAGGATATTCATGACCCATGAGATGTATGTGAAGCTCACATGGCAGGGTCCATAAATACAATGATGTCCTCCCACAGTCAGACTGGTTTGTATACATTCTGCCAATAGCTGCTCGCATGCAGCAGTGGTGGGTGAATCTAAAGAATTACAACAAAATCTGAAATATTTACTAATAGGGCCACAAAGCCTGAAACATTTATCACTGTCTTTGTTGGCTCGATCTATCACAGCCTGGGGTGGCTACAGAAATATGCTTCCTCACAGTTCTGAAAATAGGAAGTCCAAGAGCCACATGCATAGTCAATGCTGATGAGAATTCTCTGGGGTGGAAGATGACTGCTCTCCTGTTGTGTTCTCACAAGTTCAGGTAGGCACCTCCCATCTTCTAGGGAGTCCCCATCCCATAATGAGGGCCCACCCTCCTCACCCCATCTAAGTCAATTGTTTCTCCAAAGGGTCCTTTTCCAGAGACCATCACTTGAAAGTCAGGGTGCTGACATGTCAATCTGAACAGAGAGAAGACACAATTTAGTCCATAACAACTTGCTATACCTTCCTAGAAAAGGATTGCCAAGCCTCTGTGTGTGTGTGTGTGTGTGTGTGTGTGTGTGTGTGTGTGTATCAGAAGGAACTGTATGCACTAGTGGAGGCCCAAGGGTGACTTTGGGAATCACCCTGGACTGCTTCTACCTTCTATTTGCTTTTGCTCTGCAGATTCCCAGGCTCTGCCTTGTAGAACCAGAAGTGCAGGTCGCCACCATTTTCATTTGGTGATTTTTACATTTTTATATGGGATCCGAACTAGGACCTTCTGCTTGGGAGGCAGAGACTTAACCCCTGAGCATCTCTTCAGCCAACCTTTGTTTTTAAAGAATATCTGGAGACACACAGTCTCTCTAAGAAGGTAACCTTTTTACCCTGGTCTCACTGAACAGATTATGAAAACAAGATGCAAAATGTCCAGTGTTTTCAAGTTATATTACTGCACTCCAGAACAAAGCTGAAGAATAATTCTAGTCATATGAAAATGCCCAGGACCAAGTGGATTAAAATTCACAATATCATGCATCTAAAATAAAAACTTACAAAAATAAATCAGTTGAAACTAATAAAACATGTACATACTCTTATATACACAGATATAAGACTAATGATGATATTAGAATATCATTATGTTTGAGGTATTTGGAAGTTAAAAGAATGAAATACATGAAAAACTAAATTCACGAACATAAAAACCTTTGTTTTTGAAATGACTATTATCATGATGGATTAGTGGAAGGAGATTAATGAACTTGAAGACAAGGTAATTGAAGTGATCTAAAAAGAACAGCCAGAAAGGAAAGATTACAAAACGAGAATGAAAAGCGCTTTCATGGGCTGGGTGACTCCAAACAGCCTGCTACACTTATAATTGATATCCTAAGTATGGGGATGAACACAAAAAGTATATGGAGAAATTTTAAAATTTGAGCTGGGAAGATGGTACGGTGGTTAAAGCGCTTGCCACACAAACAAAAAAAAAACAGGTTTTGGATCCCCAGATCGTATGTAAAAATGTCAGTGGGCATAGTGGCCCACCTGTAATTCAGCTTCAGAAAGCGGTGCCTGGGAATCCTCAGAAAAAGCTGGCTAGCCAGCTAAAGGTGAGCTCTGGGTCTAACGAGAGACACAACTTCAAAACAATAAAGGTGGAAATGCAATTAAGAATGATTCTTAATATCAACTTTGGGTTTCCACATGCATGTGTATGTCCACCCATATGCAAACATGTATACACACATGCATTCAAACACATGAAAATGAATGAAATTCTGATGAAGAGATAAAGTTAAAAAAAAACCTTCAATGCATCTTTTTTATTATTATTATTTATTCAACTGTGTGCATGTGCATGTGCGCGCGAGTGTGTGTGTGTCTGTGTGTGTGTCTATGTATGTGTAGAACCACGGATGAATTCGCGAACCACCATGGACGCCTCCACCTCCTTCTGCCCCGGGATTCACAGGCTCCGTCCTACCAGGACCGGAAACGCAAGCTGCCTCCGCTTCCGCCTGGCGTCTATACGTGGGATCTGGGATCCGAACTCAGGACCTTCCGCCTGCAAGACGGAGGCTTAACCCCTGAGCCACCTCTCCAGTCCCCCTTCAATGCATCTTAACACAAGATACATGAAGAAAGACCCAGAATCAAATTGCTCAAAATTAGTGATGAAGATAAAATATAAAATCAGTCATTACAAAAACACAGATGTTCAGAAAACCAAAGATGAGGAGGGCCAACGTTTTCTCATAGGAGCAAGATGAGAACCATGAGCAACATCTTTAAGGCGTCCAAAGAAAAACAGGCTTTCATTTAGATATTTATGCCAATGAAAACACCTTTCAAAGAGGAAGGTATATCAAAGGCCTCCTCTGACATATAAAAGCTGAAAGAATTCATCATCACCAGACCTGTGATACAAGACTCGTCAAAGGAAAATGTTCACACAGAAGGAAAATACCACCAGATGGAAATATGTATATAGACAAGAATAAAGAGCCATAAAAAGGTAACTACATGGGAAAATATGCAAAGACTTGTTTTTCTTATAATATGAACATCTTTATAGCTTTGAAAGATAATTGATGGTTTAAACAAAAATAGCAGTGTATTGTGAGGATGCTAGTATATGCATATGTAAACACTGGGAAATAGCATAAGTACTAGAAGGAAGAAATGGAATACATCCTTATAAAAATCTTATACTGTGTGTGAAGTGTTATATCTTCTGAAAATAGACTGTAATGAGAGAAACACAGCCTTATAAACCTTAGAATACTCACCTGAAAGGCAGCATTATAAGTAGGATGTCAGTAAAGGAGGTAAAATGGAACCATGAAATATGGAACTGAAAGAAGACAGAAAAAGGAGGGACAGTGAGTCACATGAACAAAGAAAGAAAGGAAATCAGCTTTTTTTTTTTTTAAATCGACTAGAATCCAGACATAGTGGCTTGGTACATGTAATCCAAGCATGTAAGGGTTTGAGACTGGAAGATTGCCAAAAGTACTGTGCTGTGTATGAATTCCAGAGCAGTCTAGGTACATAGTAGAAGAGTCAATTTAAAACAAAACAAAAAAAAACATAGATAGATAGATAGATAGATAAATAGATAGATAGATAGATAGACAGACAGACAGACAGATAGATAGATAGAGCAAATAGAAAACAAGCAGCAAAATGACTAAGTTAAACCTAACCACAGCAATAATCATAAAAATATAAATGGGCAAACACTAAAAGGCAGAGAGGGGTTAGCCACTGATGTTGCTGTACACTGTAATCCCAGCACTCAGGAGGCTAAGGTAGAAGGGCAGCCTTGATTTCAAGGCCAGCCTGGGCTATATTGTAAGATCTGGTATCCAAGCAAAACAAAATAAATAAGATAAAAACAAAATAAAAGGCATATGTGAGTCTGTGCACACATATGCACTTGTACACATACACACACATAAAAGCATTCAGAAGAAAAGGCTCAGTGATGTCATTTCCATGTTAAGAAACTAAGAAAAGTATGAAACCCAATAATAAGTGGAGAAGAGAAGAAATACAAATCAGATTGGTAATTAGTGAACTAGAAAATAGAAAACCAGGAGAAAAAAAAATCAGTAAAACTAAAAACTGATTAATCATTCTGATTTGCGAATAAGGTCTTTTGGAAAACATAATAATGAACTTATGTATTAGCATAGCTTTAAAACCTCTAAAGACTTAATAATATTAAGAATATTTAAATGAGCAAGAGATGTGAAGAGATATGCATGGTAAATAAGCCTGAGAGGCAAACAAAAAAACACATTCCACATTGTTAGTCATCTGGAAAATCCAAATTAAAACCACACCTGACAAATGGTTAAAATTAAAAGACTAGTCTGGGGACATGGCTCAGCAGGTAAAATGCTGCACAAGTGCGATGGCTGGAATTTGGACCCGGGATCCCACATAAATACCAGTTGCATTGGTGTAGGATCTGTAGCCCTGTGTACCCAGGGCAAGTGGCAGCTGGAAATGGAAGAAACTCCAAAAGCGCTAAGACCAGTCAACCTGGTTCGCGCTGCGATGACAAAGAAACCTGGTCTCAAATAAAATGGAAAGGAAAGAAACACCATCCAAAAGTTGTCCTCTATCTGCACATGTATGCCGTGACATGTGTGAATTTCCACATACACACACATACACACACACATACACACACTCGCATATACATATATACACATGTGGCTACACATGTATGAATGCAAAACAAAAATATTAAAAAATAAAAAGACTGACCAGGCTGTGGGGTGTGGCTTAGCATGTAGGAGGACTTGGGTTGGATCCCCAACATGGCAAAATAGAAAAAACAAAACAACAAAGACTGGCCATATAAGGTGTTGGTAAGGAGTTAGAGAAATGTGACCTTCTATATGCTGCTAATGGGAATACGAAATGGTACAACCATTTTGGAAAGCAGTTTGTAATTTCTTACGAGGTTACATAGGGCTGGGAAGATGACTCGGAGTAAAAGGGCTTGTTGAACAGACTAAAACACCTGTGTAAAAGTGGACACAGCAGCGCAGGTGTAACTAGTCCCATCCTATCTGCAAGGAACGAGAGGCAGAGACAGGAGAGCTTCTAGAAGCTGCAAACCAGCTAGTCTGTCTTATGCAGCCAACAGGAGACCTTGTCTCAAACATGTGGGAAAATGGGGACTGACGCCCAACAGTTGTTACGTGATCTCTGTACACACTGAATTATGCATATGCATGCAGCTGCCCACACAAATATGCACAGGCGCAAACACACACACACACACACACACACACACACACACACACACACACACACACATGCGCGCACGTACCCTACATAAAAAAGCCATTCACTTCCAAGTATGTACCTAAGAGATAAGAAACTGCATCTACATAGACTTGAACATGAATGATCCTAACTTCATTTTTGTAATAGTCCCAAATTGAAAACTACCCAAATCGGGACAATCTAAAGGTATGTTCACTCAGTGGATATTTATCTGTCTCTTGTGCACAACATGAGGGGCACATCTTATAACAAAAGATGGGTTAACAAGAAAAAGTGTAACAGTTATTTAGTGAGGTTTAGTTATGTAATTCTTCAAAAACAAAAACCTGAAAGCTGCAATATAATGTAATGAAGTGAGCTGGGTGTGTGGTGCAGACCTGGAGTTTGTTACTGCCCATAAGAGCTAGGTTTGGCTACTTGCTGTTTTAATTTGCTAGTAACAAATTAATGGCAAAAAGAAAAGAAAAAGGAAATTTATTCCACATTAGAGAAGAGTATTCAATGTCAGTCTTTCTCTTTCTGAAGTCCAAAAGGAAGAGACAAGTTTAAATAGAAAACATTTATACTGTAAGAACCAGAAAATTTGAAAGGGACCAATGAGTAGAAAGCTAGGTTAGGGTGAGATCTTTTAAAGGGGAGATTTAGGATATCATGGCAAGTAGGGTGAGGGAGGGAATAATTAGGAAAAATACATAGGGGGGAATGAGGGGTGGGAGATAGGAGGGACAGAGGGACTTATAGAAAAACCCTAAGATTGTGGGAAGTAACCCCAAAGGAACTTCCTATGCTAGTAGAAAAAAGTCTCAAATAATGGAACAAGAATGGACAGTCTCTATGCAGAGGAGCACAGAGTGAAGAAAATGGGGAGGGGGCGTGTAGCACTGAGCTGATCCATCTAGAGCCCAGTGACAATTAAAATTATACTAGAAGTAATAGGAATATAACACTTCCTGAGAAATGTTGGTCAGAGAGGTTTCAAAGATCACAGGCTTTTGCCATTGCTCTTGGTTGACCTCCAAAAAACTGTCAGTAAGACCCTATTACTGAAGATACAACACATAAGAATCACAGAACACAGGCAAAATACATCAACTGGAACTGGTCTGAGGACTTTCTTCTTGCTGGATAGCTTACATAGCACCAAGGAATACTGTAGAAGCTGCTGGGGGAGAGAAATAATCACAGGCCTCATCAACCTATGAGATCTGCAAGCTGTAACAAAAATCACCATGACATCAGGTGACCACCAGTGTAATAGTGGCATAAGTACCAAGAAGACAAACAACAGCTTTCTAATTGAACTCAAGACCAGCTTGTCACAATGGAACGCATTCCTGTTACTGTTGACTAGAACAAGAACCTAAAAGAGGGAAGGAAATAGATCAATAGGGAAAAACAGCCAATGAACCTATAGGTAGGAAGACAGTGCAACAAACTGCTCTGTCTATAGCTGCTATTATGCCTGTAGACTTGAAGAACACTTAAAAATCAGCCTAGAAGTCTTTTTCTACGACAGAGGTAGAAGATCTCAACAGAGGTAGAAGATGCAGCCTAGGCCAGTAAAAGAGCAGTGAAGTGGACAGCAATGGCCAGTCATAATGCAGAGCATCCATGACCCAGCAGGGCTCACTCAGAATCAGGCCATCCCAACGTTTAGGGCCAGAATTTAAGGCTACTGCTGTATCTGTCTGACATTGTGTGTGTGTGATCTAGGAATCTGAACTCAGGTTCTTTGGTTTAGGAGGCAAAGGCTTCTGTGAAATTTCTTTTGAGAGACAAACACCCACTCTGACTGGCACCTGTTCCTTTCTGTCCCAGTGTGAGACTTTTGGGAAAGTTGCCTATCTCAAGGTCTATTCCTTTGACAGTCCCAACAGTCAGACTGGGGAGTGAAGGTCAGGTGTCATTTCCCTATTTTTTCTTTTGCTATCTGGTTGCTGTTCCCGTGCTTGGGAGGATCATAATTTCAAAGCTAGACTGGGCTACGTGGCTATATAGTAAGACTCTTTCTCCCTTTTGGTCCTTCTTCTAAAAGTCAGCCAATTTAAAGTTTACCTTTACATTTACAGAACATTCTAGAAAATGAAAACTAATGTATGGTTACAGAACATAGATCAGTGGTTTCCTAGTAGATAAGGGAGGTATAGGAGGTAAGATTTACAAAAGAGTAGATGTTCTTGGTTGTGGCAGTGGTTTTATAATTCTAATGTCAAAGCAATCAAAGAATTCATGTCAAGTATGTGGCAGGGAAAACGGTCTCAACCGTCCCAATGTCGTAGGGTTCTTGCGTTCCGGAGTCGAAGATTGAAACCAGGACACGTGTAGAGAATTAAGGTAGAGTTTATTAGAAAAGAGAAAGGTTGGAACTCACAGACTTCATACATGGAGTGCCATGAGGAGCTAGGGCGCTTCCATGAGAAGCAGAAATAAAACAGAGCTCATAGCAATAGAGTGCCATGAGGGACTAGGGAGCCCATGAGAACTCACAGTGCCTAGGCATGGAATTCATGAGGAGCAAGGAACAAGAAACAGACTCATGGCACTGGAGTGTCATGAGGGGCTAGATCGCCTCCAAGAGAAATAGGCAGCTGGAAACAGACTCATGGCACTAAAAGGCTATGAAGGGCTAGATCGTCAAAGATGGTTACCAGGGCTAGGTATATTTATACACCTAGACAAGCCCGGGGAAACTGGCTTTTTCCCATTGGTTAATTCCCATCGGGGCCCAATCCAGTTGCTCTTAGGCCCATGTGGACTAGAGATCAAGTTTTTTGATATGGAGAGCCCATCTCCATAATCACTTCATGGGGAAGTTGGCCATTTTATCTCTGGGAGGATTGGAGTCAGTTCCTCAGCAGGAGTGTTCCCTCAGGGTGATTCCAGCAGTGGGGGATGGCTTTCAGGAATTCCAAAGACCTTGAGAGACCCATCCCAGCATGGCTGCTCTAATCCTGCCTCAAAGTATATATATATATTTTTAATCAAAAACACAATGAAGTTGTCACTAAAAAGGATCTGTCATTTTTCACACCGAGTCTGGCCTTCTGGCTCTTCCTAAATGATGCTCTTGAGTTCTTGGAATGGTTTGACTGTGGAACTGGTAGTTTCTTTGGAGAGTTTGGCAGCAGATAAAAGTTTGTTCTCTTACAGTGAGGTCTTTGTGAAACATACCCAATGATAAGAAGGAGTGTGTGTGTGGGGGGGGGGGTTGTCATAGTTTAAAGCTTTTTAATATCTTTTTCCCCCAAAACCCTTGGGGTTTTTCACCTTGACCCAGTATAGGGCAGGGTTCGTCTTCTACTCTAAAGAAGAGAGCGTGATTATTAAGCCAAGTGGGGTACTTGCAGATGTTCCCGTCTCTTGCCGCACACATAAAGCCTGTCTTCTGAGAAAGGACAAAGAGATTATGTGCCTTGCAGGAGAACAATAGGCAATGTCACAGCCTACTAATTCCATGACTTCCCAGGAGAAGAAAGAAGTTTTACAGCAAGATGTCAGAGGGTCTTCCCATGACAACCTTCCTCTGTATTTAAGCCGATGCGCCCCACCTCCCAGGGTAGCAGAGCCTTATCTCTAATTGTGGGATGGAAGGTTTTGCCTTATTAAAAGAATCTCAGACATGGCAAGAATGGAAAGAATTTTGGTTGCGGGTGGGGCAGGGTGAAGTCACATGATTGCAGACATCACGTTATATGGAGAAGAAAGCAATTCCCATCCCAGCTATATCCAGCTATATCTAGCTGGGTCCAGAAACCATGTGCTTTTCTGGGGCAAATAAATTGCAGGTGGATGACTATAAGGATTTAAACAGCCGTGGGTTCAGCTCGGATGGTGCTTTCTCTCCACTCTTCCTTTTCTAGGTTTGTGTCTTGTATTTGCATAGGAACCATTCCTTCATTTCCCCATTTCCCCCAACAGAACCTCAGCTGCTTTCCTGGCTTCAAAGCCTCTGCCCCACAGGCTTCATGAAGGCTGACGGGGTACATGACGTGTAGATTTCCATTCAATGAACTTCCCTGCTTTCCATTCATTCTGGCCATTATTCTGATTACTTTTCTCTTCACTACGGCAAAATATCTATTAGAAACAACATAAGGAATAAAGGCTTATTTTTGGTTGACAATTTCAGAACATTTCAGTCCATTGTGATGGGAAAGGCAGGGCAGAGTGGCTGTATCCATGGTGACAGTAACGGAGGGAAGGAGAGAGAAAAGGAGGAGATGGGAGGGGAGAGGAGGGGAAGGGAGAGCAGGGGAGAGGGGGGGAAGGGAGAAGAGGGATGGGGAGGGGAGGGAAGAATCCAAAGCAAGCTGTTATACTTTTATACTTAGGTCTAATGAAGACTGGGCAGTCATATGAAATGTGACCAAACAAGAGCATACATTCTACTGGAAATAAATGAGACAGAGGGAGACCCCTTCAAAGACTATCATTTCAGATTCTTTTTGGCTTTTCTGAGGTGTATTCCTTTCACCCAGACATGGGACTGGAATCTTCTGGAATGAATCTTTTCAAGACAGATAAACGAAGGAAGAGAGAGGCTGCTCTAAGTTTAATGGTTCGTCAAGGGTCTTAATGGAGGGGTTTTAGTTGCTAAGACTTGCCTTGGAGAAGAGTAATTCCAGTTTCTATAAATCATTTCAGGGGAGACAGGCAGGAGACAGGGGGGCAGGTGAAGGTCAGAGACCTTGCTTCTGAAACCCTTATTCAAGAAACTGAGATGCCATTCTTTGGGGGCATCATGTTGTCATGAGCAAGTTGTGTCAGAAACATGGATGTTACCTTTAAATCTCTAGACTATGAGAATTTATTAAATACTAAACTGATAAACAATGCCAATTTTGTTGGTTTTGATTCACCAAGCACTGCTGATTGACTTGGTAGACACGGTCATCAGCAATCACTGGTTCTTTTGTTTCAGTCAATTCTAATATTAACTTTTTTGATCATGCATTATATGTCACATGATGATGTATGTAGGTAGGATACAGGATGGTGATGAAAGAGTTCAAGAAGTGACATTGTTACGGGGTCCCTCTTGGGTCCTTATGTGTCCAGGTTCTTGTGTTTGGTAGTCGAAGATTGAAACCAGTCCACTCGTAGAGGATTAAGGCAGAGTTCATTAGAAGAGAAGAAAGAACGGAACTCAGGGACATGAATCTGTGAGGGTCAAGAGAGCACTGGAAAACTCATGGATTCCAGGCATAGAATCCATGAGGGGTGACATAAAAGTCAGATAGGAACTCATGGATTGCAGATGTGGTATCCCATGAAGGGAAAGGGAGCCAAAGATGGCTGCCAGGTCAGGATTATTTAGAGGCCTAGGCAAACCTGGGGAAAGGAGACTTTTCTTCCTTGGTTAGCTCCAGTTTCTGCAAACCTGATTGGTACTTTTGGTCCTCTACATCTCATTGGTCTGTTCATATTAGGACCCAACTCAGTTGATCTTGTAGTGGACCTCATAATAGGGCTTATCTATAATGGAGAGCTAATTTCTATATTCTTTCATAAACAGAGGACCTTATCTCTGTGAAGGATTAGAGTCAGATCGTCCAAATTAATAGTATGTGTTCCTTCAGGGTAATCCCAGCCCTGGGGATGACCTCCGAAGACCTTTAGAGACTGTCCCTGAGGTCCCATGGCTGCTCTAAAACTGCCTCATCATCATTCAAGAGACCATAAGGAAGACAAGAGTAGAGTGCAAATTCTGGTGCAAAGCAAGCCACTGCAGAAGAGGCCCGAGTGCGTCTCAAGCATGGAATAAGACAAGATGGGTCTGGACAAACTGCAGTTTGAATAGCTGCACCAACAGTGGGGTCATGCTCAGCCAGAGCCCTAGGAACAGAACTGGGAGCTGGACGTCCATCCATCCATCCCGTGATGCATGCACTGGAAGGTCTGATGCGGGGCCAGTCGGTATCGCTGCGTCCATTAAGTGACCTTGCAGTGATTAGTTCATGGGTCTAGTTTTCCCGATAGGACTTCACTGTGTTCCTAATTTAACTCAATAAATTCATAGGTGGTAATTCTTTGTTTGTGGAAATAATTATTAACCTGCGCCTTTTGGTTAGCACCAGGCAGATGGTTGTTTAGTTGCACCAACAAAATATGAAGTAATTCTGCCTTCGCATTTGTACTTGAAACTCAGCAAACTGGTCTTTTCAAAAATGGAGTCACTTGAGGCAAAGCATGGCCTGAAAGCTACTGTTCTGTACAATATAGAGTAACTCAGGGCCTGGTCTCTGAACAATTTTTGAGCCCTCACATTAGGGAACATTAAACCATATTGCCAGTTTTGTACTGGGCATGCATAATTCCAGCTGCTAAAGGACTAAGGCAGGAGAATCTTCCTTGAGAAATACAGTGAGACACTGTGTAAAAAGAAAAAAGAGAGGGGGTGAGGTGCAATGCAATGGTAGAGTATTTGTCCAGCTTGATCTTCAGTTCTGCAAAAAAACCAAAAACAAAACAAAAAAACAAAAAAACAAACAAACAAAAAGCTAAAGATAATTAAACAAAATAAACCATATTGGTTGATCCTAAGTAAAATCTTACTCTTAAGTTTTACTTAGCCTCAAAAAATACACGGTGAATTTATCTGAGCAGCAGTTACATGAAAATTTAATTAGAGAATTACAAACATAAACATGGAAAATATGTGACAATAAAGGAGCTGGGGAGTTAGCTCAGTGCCTAAAGTGTTTGCCATGCTAGCATGAAGTCTGGCGTTCTGATCCTTGGCACCCACGGAAGAAGCCAGCTTTCAGGAAGTAGAGACGGGTCCCTGGAACAAGCTGGCTACTACATAGGCTAGACAGAATGTGTGATCTCTGGGTTCAATGGAAGACCCTGTCTGAATAAATAAAATGGGAGTGATGATAAAGAGGATGACACCCAACACCAATTTCAGGGTACACACACACACACACACACACACACACACAAACTCCTGCTTGCATACAATCAGGCACCCTCACATGTATCTATGCCCTCTCAAATGCATACAAGCCACACACATGCACATATTTAAAAAAAGAAGGGGGAATATAATCAAAGTCACTTTTCATGTAGTCTCTTTTCCCTATTTCTCTCCTGGGAGCCTTCAATTACTTAAATATACATGGCAAATATATTTCATCCAGGTATACCACATGGCATCTGTGGATGCACATGTTCTTTTTATTATTGTGAATTTCTTCATACACACAAAGGATGATACTGTGTGAGCAAGGAACAAAGATTGTGACTAATGTATGAACACTTTTGCATCCATCACTGTTCTGGACCCAGATGGTATGCTCAAACTGTGAAATTATGATAGTTTTAATAAAATGACTGTTTACAAAGTCACAGGCAGGTTTAAGGAAACCGATAAAGGAGAGTGCGGTATTCGGCATTGGATACAGGGTATGTAGCTTTTAAAAAACATTCCATTTTAAGAACCTTCTCTGAATAAAACAAAATAAAATCACCAACACAAAACTGGATATAAAAAATGAATTCAGGATGAGAAAGCATATAAAATCTCAAATTTATAAAGCTACAAAATCTAAATATCATTATATCACAGCTAATCACGTTTGCTTTCTCCTTTTTTTCTTTCTACTCTGATCACTGCTTCAAATGACATTGACATTTTCTGCAGAAAGAATAGAAAGGTGAAGTTGTTCTTCCTGTAAAAAGAATAAACAGTGTAAAGCTGGTTCTTTCGGAGGTGTCTGACCTTTTGATATTGCATCACATTGTCTTCTACAAAGTTCAGGCTCAGGACTGGTGTGATCAAGTTTTGGGCATTTTTTTTTTTTATCTGATAATATTTTAAGTAAGTTGACAATTCCGTGTTGGGCCACATTCATAGCTGTCCTTGGCCACAAGCGGCCCTCCAGCCACAGACTGGGTGTGTATGGTAGATAACCTCTGTCTGGATTCTGAATTCTGGGTGGTTGATTCATGGGCATTTCCTTACAGGAGGATGAGCGTGGTGCAGTGGTGTAAATGGAAAAACTAATCATAGCCCGGGTCCTACTGACACATTGGTCAGAGGCGCCTTGTTTTGTTTTTTTTGTTTTTTGTTTTTTTTCAAGTGTAAAGATCAAGGCATTTCACACAGCTAAGAAAACTCTCAGTTCATCTTTCATGCGCAAGAACAGTTTTGTCACTTCCTTATCACCAAGTACTTCAAAGCCTCCTGCTAGCTTCAGGATCAAACGGAGACTCCTCTGCGCAGTAAGCGAGGCTCTGCCACACAGCCTCCAAAATCCTTCTCACCTGTCTGGTTGCATCCTTTGTCACATTCCTGCCACCACAGCCACCTGTTCTGCACAGGTGACGCTCCAGCAATGCTCAGCTATCTGCATTCTAGAACATACTATCTTCAATCCTGCATCCTGGCCAAGATGTTCTCTCTATTTGTAATACCCACCCCCAAGCTGGTCCACCTGGGAAATTGACCTTGTACCTTCAAATCACAGATAAGATGTTATCCTCCCACCCCCCCACCCCCCACCCCCGTACAGTCTTCTTTTTCCCCCAGCACACTCTGCATTTCTTTTTTGCTGCATTTTCTTACAGGCACCAATCCTCTTTGGTTGCAGTGTCTTGTAGGTCTGCCTTTGCCTTGGTCTGCAAAGTTTCTGGAGATCTTTAAGTGGGACTTCTTATCCTTGTATGACAATCACCCCACTTGGGGTCTGGTACATAAGTAGGCATTCAATAAGTGTGTTCTTTTGGCCTGTTTTTAGGTCTGTTTGCATCATAGTTAGGCACAGGTGTCAACTTGACAGTTGAGGGTTTGAGCTCTGGGCACATTTGTAGAGAATGAGTGTTGAGTTAAGTCCAGAGCAAACCTGCAGGACATTGTCTAGCTAATGGGGAAGGCCCAGCCCATGGTGGAGGGATTAGGCCCTGGAATAAAATACAGACAGCTGGTTAAGAAAGTTAGCATCCTTGTGTACACTTGGCCAGACATGATGGTCTGGCAAGTAAGGATCGTCCCTCTCTCAGTCATTATATAGAGATGGTATGGCCAGTTCTCTTGGCCTTGGTGCTGATGTGAGTTCTCCTGCTAAGATGGACAAACAAGTGAAACCAGGAATCATGAGAGAAAATAAACCCTTTGTTTCCTTAAGCCATTTGATAGTGATTATCAGCAACCATGCAGGCGAACTGCTACAGGATGTATATATGTGTAAGGGTATATGTAAAAGAAGGCAGTGTATGTGCCTGTGGAAGCCCAAGAATGACATCAGGAATCATCCTGGATTGCTCTACCTCCTTTATTGCTTTGCTCTGGGGTTTCTCAGGCTCCACCCTCTGGGGCCAAAGTGCTAGCATTTTTACATGTGATCTGGAATTGAACTCAGGTCCTTTTACTTGTGAAGCAAAGATTTTAACCTTGAGCCATCTCTCCAAACAAGTTTTGTTTTGTTTTGTTTTTTAAATCCAGGTTCTCACTATGTACCTAAATTCACAATCCTCCTAACTCAGTTTTTTGAATGCTGGGATTACAGAGGTATATTTATACACACCTGACCAATAATTGTATTTTTAAGAATGAACACTGAACTTTTTGTCTAGTCTTATGTTAATGCAATTTCACTTTGTTTTTATAATAATCTATGATGTACTATTTTTATGTGTATGCATAGGTACATGTGTGATGTGAGAATGTATCTGTTTGTGTGATAGGCGTGTGCCTGGCTCACATGCGAAGTCAGAGCATGACTTTGGGTGTTGTTCCTCATCTTTCCACCTTGCATAAGACCAGGTCTTTGCACTGCTACTGCATGAGCCAGACTGGCTGGCAGTCAGCTTCTCTAGTCAGGCCTCTGCCTCCTATTTCCCTTAAATTTACAGGGATTAACAATGCCATTGTATTGAGAATGTACATGGGATCTGGGTATCCAAACTTTGGTCCTTATTCTGGCATAGTAAGTGCTTCACCCACTGAGCATCTCTCTAGCCTGTGGAAGGATGCTATTATCCTTTTCCTTTTTGTGTGCATGTATGTATACATGTGTGTGACAGGGTTTCATATGCAACTGCGTCAAGGCTAGGGGACAACACTGGGTATCATTCCTAAGAATGATATTTTTAATATAATTTATTTATTTAGTGGGGGAGGAGTTTGAACACTGATAGTGTGTGGCTATCAGAGGGTAACTTTCAGAAGTTGGCTCTCTTCTTCAACTATGTGGCTGTTGGAATTGAACTCAGATTGACCGATTCAGGCTCAGGACCTTTGCTGGCTGAGCCATTTCATTGGCCCAAACTTTTTTTTTTATATACAGGGTCTTTTACCTGGAATTCACCAAGTAGGCTAGGCTGACTGGCAGTGAGCTTCAGGGATCTGCCTTAATCTACCTCCCCAGTACTGGGATTACCAGAGTGTGTCACCAAACCTTGCTTTTTGTTATGTGGGCTTTGGGGATCTAATTCAGGTCCTCATGCTTGCTTGCAAGCACTTCACTGACTAAACCATCTCCTAGCCTCTTAATGTCCTGATCATTATAGGGGATTAGATCATACTACCCACCTTAGTATGTGGCTCATTTTGACTTGGAAGCAATGGATGAAAAATGGCACAAACAAAATGTCTCTGTGCTCTCTTCCCTATTTCCCTAAAAGCAGGGCATAAATTTCTGCTTGCAACAGTGTCTCCCTGACAATCTCAAGGTAGCTATAGAATCAGATTGCCAAAAGTAGTAAATTTAACACACTCCCACTAGTCTCTCAACTATATTCATCTGCCTCAGTTTGCTGCCTCCAAAGCCTATTCATTTCTCTGTACATCTACTGCTCTTTGTTAAATGCTCCCAAAACCTCCAGTTCTCACCACCCCTGTAAGCTGCTGTCACCGAGTTTTTCCCTGAAGTATGTTATTCGCAGTTTCAAACTCAATGAGTTTAGACAATTAGCCAATCCTGTTTTAACCCAGTTCTGTCTAATGTCAAAGATTTATGCCGTTTATTCCACTCTCCGGTTCCTCTAAGCAGGTAGCCTGCCGCTCCTGCGGCACTTGAGCCAGCTAGCTACTGTGGCACGGCTGACCCAGCCTTCTCTGAAGTGACGGACTCCCCTTGAAATTGCTCTTCTCAAGGTCACCGGTGATTTCATCCCTGCTAAACCTAACGCACTTTTCAGTCTTTTTTGACTCTTGATGGTTTTCCACCAAGATGACCACTCCTTTTGTTCTGGAAAGAATGTTCCTAACTTTTGTGACAAATCATTATCTTGGGTTTCTTTAATCTTGTCCTACAGGGACATGGTGGGTGTCTCAATTCCTTGTTCTAACCCTTTCTTCTCTTCTACCTATAAATATTGGACTTCCTCAGAGAATGCCAGTAACAGGTCCCTTTTCTCTGTCCACTTGCTACTGCTGGCCATCTCACCCACTCAGTCCTGCAACATTAAATACAATTCGGATGCTATTTACCAACAGCGCCTCTCCAGTCTCGAGGTCTGTGCACACTCAGATGCATCCGTAACTACTGAACGTGATTGTCTCATGAGTGTATCTTCAGATTTCACTGTAACTTTTTATTTGTCCCTCACAGATGTTACTCTTCTCTCTTCCAGTTACTACTGCTTTGCAACAACTCACTTCAAATATTATAGCCTGGACGGATTCCCTCTGGGGCATTTATATATTCAGGTTCTTGTATTCGGGAGTAGGAGATTGAAACCAGAACATGTGTAGAGGATTAAGGTAGAGTTTATTAGAAGAGACAGAGAATGGAACTCATAGACATGAATCTGTGAGAGGCAAGAGAACCCTGAAGAACTCATATACTCCAGACATGGAATCCATGAGGGGCAAGAGAAAAGTCAGATAGGAATTCATGGAATCCAGACGTGGAGTCCCATGAGGGACAAGGAAGATGAGGAGAACTCATGGACTCCAGATGTGGTGTGGAGTACCATCAGGGGTAAGGGAATCAAAGATGACTGCCATGGTTAGGTATATTTATAGGGGGAGGGTATGACTTTTCCTCATTGGCTAGCTCCAATTTCTGCAAACCTATACTCTACATTGGTGTGTTCATATTAGGGCCCAAATCCAGTTGATCTTGTTGGACTTCATGGTAGGGCTTATCTACAATGGAGAACTAGTCTCCATATCCTTTTATGAACAGAGGGCTGGGGGATGTTGGTGACCTTATATCTGTGGAGGATTAAAAAAGGGTGTGTTCCTTCAGGGTAATCCCAGCCCTGGGATCAGGCCCAGCATGGATGCTCTAAAACTGCCTAAAATCCACATTAAGGATTAAGGGAATGACTTGTCTTTAATCATAGCCAAGCCATTTTATAAAGCCTTCTCCACCCTAACTTATCCATTTCTGACTTATCTCCATAGACATCAGATCTTCCTACTCTAGTTACCTTGAGAGAGAACTATCTTTCACATGGCATGTTTTGACTTTCCTCCGTGTACCACCTTATTCTCCCAGCAACTCCTTAGCAAGTTCTGAAGACCACAGAAGGTTAGTCCTGGAGATTCTACACATCTCTCTCCCAGGGATTGTCTTCAGACTTCTTCCTGCCATTCTGGACATGGTGGTTGTCTCCTTGTCTTTTCTGACTTCAAGCTATCTCTTCTGTTCTAATGCTGTTCCAACTTAAGTCTAAGCTTTGGTTCCATTGGCCACTGGGCCCTTGGTTCTAATAAAACTCATATTTCTTAAGTTTCTCCCTCTTGTTAGTTTCTTTTTACAATGAACCTCCATGTCAACCTTATACATTGTTGGAGTTCCTTGATCCTCCTCCCCTATTGCCCTAACATTTATCTTGACTCCATGACATCTGACCTGTACTAGGAAGATGTTGTAGTTTAAAACGTCTCCCATAAACCACTACGTTTGAGCACCAGATCTACTGCTAGCGCTAGAGCCTAAAAAGGTTGAGGAAGCTTTAAGAGATGGAGCCTCACTGAAGGAAGAGGATTACTAGGAGTGGGTTTGCGGTTTCATAACCCGGTCCACTTCCTGTCTGCAGATGCAATGTGACTAACATTCCTGTCACCATGTCATCCCACATGATGGACCATTACCCTCTCCAACTTTCAAGCAGAATAAACCTTCTGCCCTTGTTTCTTGTCACAACAACCAGAGAAGCAATGCAAAAGACTTGGAGAATGAGATGACTGAAGAATGGGGATGGACTGACCGGAAGATATCTTCACTCATATATATATATAGCCATTGAAACTGACCACCGGCTGACCTCCACTGGGGCTGCTGACTGGAACATGTATACACCATCACTTTACATAGCCTGGACTCCTTCTTAACGGGGCAGACTCAGTATACGTGGATTTCTAGAAAAGATCAAGCAAGGCTCCTGCAGAAAAGGTAGAGGTTTTCCAGCCTCTTGCAGTCTCAACTTGGAAATCCCAGGGTGGTTTCTGCTGTGACCGTTGATGGGAGCAGACCCTAATGGACTGAGAGAACCCACTAAGGCAGGAGAATAGGGGGAACAGTAAGAGCTAAAGAGTCTTGCAGAAAGGAAGCAAATTTAGCATATGAAAGAAGCTAGCTGGCAAAAAGGAAGGCTAGAAGCCCTCATTACAACGCTAAAATAAATTTATACACCCCTCTGTGAAGATGTAAGATGTTAATGAGGCATGAAATGCATGAAGTTGTATGTAGAACTACATGTAGCAGAGTATGTAAAAGAAAGTCCATGCTACATAAACCACCTCCAAAGCCCACATTATGACATGAAAGTCCTACTCTTTGCTCACTGTTGAGCTCTAAGTATTTTTTTTTTTCCTATTCTGGCTTATTTTCTCACTTGTAAGTATATCTTCTTCTGGTAAACTGTCCCTGATTCTGCTATTATCCACGTGTCTCTGTGCATTTCCCTGTTCTGAGACATAAAGGTCTAGAACCTTCTCCAGAGGTGCCCATTGAGCCCTGAAATCAGCTGATATCACCACATCTCAGTGGAATAAATAGTATGAGCCACTACCACCCTGCGTCACTGTCTGGTCTCATCACTTCCATATTTATCTGTTTCTAACACATTTTCCATGCAGCAGCCAAAGCGATCTTACTAAAATGAGGATCCTCATTTGCTTTAAGGCAGTCATTTGCAGCCAGGCCTTATTCTCTTTCTTCAAAGCCGCCCACAAGTCCCCTGTGCATATAAAATCAAAGTCTAATTTCTCAGCTCTCCAGTGTCTCTTTGCCCTGCACTCCCACACCCCAACTAGAGCACACCCCTCTTTTCTCCTCTGTGGATCCCTCTCCTGCTCATCCCTTCGCCAGAAGCTCTTTATTAGTGTTCTTCCCCTCCCCCTCCCAGCTGTTCTCATTTGTCACTTCAGTGACTTTTATCCACTTTCTCGTTCATTTTTCATCATCCCACTTATTTTCTTCAGCGCTCACTTAATAATCTAAAATATTTTATTTATTTGTATATTGTTCCTCTTGGAACCTCATCAGAACATAAACCCCATGAGGATTTGTGCCTGGCACATAATGAGCGCTGAGAAAATAGAAGCTGAATAAAATAAAAGACAGGTAGGCAGATCAGTGATCTTTTTGTCCAGTGGCAGCAAACAAAGAGATAGTGCCTTCAGAGAACCTTTTCAGATGTGTAGGAGGAAAAATTGCCTTAAGAAGTCTCTCTGCCTGGAAAAATTTGGGTCTTATCCCCCAGCCCTTTAGAGATTCTGGACATCTGATCCAGGCCCCGAATAGACCTGGCATCTCCAGTCACACGCTGTCCCTGGAGGACACAAGCCTGCCAGATGATCAAAACAGTGAGTCACCTGCACTCCGTTAGCGACAGTGACATCATTAAAGCAGGCTGGTTTCTGAAGCTCGAGGGGGTCTGAGGCAGATTTGTGAGGATCCTCATTTTCTTTACAGCTAGGCCTGACCATGACTTGTGGGCGATCATCTCCCGCCATTGCAAACCTTGGACGTCACAGACACAATGGCTTCCAGACACGGGATTCCCTGCAACAACACGGTTAGGCTTTTTTTTTTTTTTTAACAGCCTCCTTCCCTTGTCCCCAGTCTGCAAGCCGTAGACATCTATTTGATGCCCGTAACCGTAAAGACGATCCTAAGGAGAAACCTAAATGAAGACAATCCTTAATGAGGTGCTTTTGAAAGCATTCTGACACTTGAACCAGGTCCTTCAAGATTGGTCAAAGCCTCGGGTGTCAGCCAAGCTGAAGGTTGCCCCACAGTCTTACTGGTGCTGAAGTACCGTTTCATTTGGCTTATATTCTCTTTTATTCACACCATCTCTGCAGCCAAGGAAGCAGCGGGCTCCCAGCCTTCCTTCGAGGGAGATTTTGCTTTTATTGTTTTTCACTGGCCTTCTTTTTCCCTGCTTTCTTTCTTACCTTATGCTAACTTGCCATGTTCCCTCTGTTTTAGTCTTAAGAAGGTATTTTAAGTCCTTTACCATCTGTTACTTTTATTGATAACAAAGCGGAAGCTTATTTGTCTCTTTCTTTTGAAACCCAGGAAGGATTTGTGGGGTATGACGTTTAAAAAAAAAAAAAAAAAAGGAAAAAGAAAAACACAATGAACAAACTGTGTCTGCTTGGCAAAGAGCCCCCGGCCACATTTTCGTTTCTTCTCTCCATTCCCTTTCCTGGGAGTGACGGCTTCTCCAGCTATCTGCTATCTCACTGGGTATCCCCTCCCGTCTGCTGCTCATCCCAGTGGTTTCTATTGATTGAGTCATGGAGAACTGGAAAGTAGAGTTGGCATGAAGCTTCCATCCAACCCATAGGCCAACTCGGTTTTTTTTTTTTTTTTGCCTGTTGTAAAGAATCGGGCTACTGTTTCCAAGGTGGAAGAAGCGTCCACCTGCAAGGAAAGATTGTGAGACCTTTGTGAGTACAAAGCGTGTGTGTGTGTGTGTGTGTGTGTGTGTGTGTGTGTGTGTGTGAGATTTGCTTCACTCTCCCTT
The DNA here is from genome assembly GCA_023101885.1 of Typhlomys cinereus. Taxonomy (NCBI): domain Eukaryota; kingdom Metazoa; phylum Chordata; class Mammalia; order Rodentia; family Platacanthomyidae; genus Typhlomys; species Typhlomys cinereus. The sequence goes on along the minus strand of JALPQD010000307.1, from coordinate 2,022,719 downwards.
GCCCCCATGGAGAGTTCATGCTGTTTTAAATTGAGCTTTCCTGATCTCTAAAAGATAGTTGAATGGTTAGGAAAAAGGGAGAGAATTCTTTTGAACGTTATCCAGATCACTCAACTGTCTTCTTGCTAGGAAGAATTCCACAAACGCTTTTCACATTGGAAATCCTCTAGAAGGTGCCTCTCAAAACAAGGGAGAGAATAATTCGATGTGACTGGCTCTTATTGTCTTCAGTTCCTTCAAAAAAAAAGGCAAATATTTACTATACATCTGATACTTTGTCTCTAAGTCAACGGAGTTTTTTCTTTCTTTCTTCCTTTCTTTTTTTTAAGACAAGGCCTTTTTGAGCTCTTTATTTTCTCCTAAGTACTTTGCTAAGCGTTCTGTTTTGCAATGTTCTTCATAATGCTCCATCTGTTCTGGGCTTTCAGAAGATTTTTTTTTTTTTTAAATCACAGAAAATTCAACAGGAAAAGGTAAAGGCTTTACTGCCAATAGATTTTGGTTTCTCTTCTCTTTTGGAAAGAGCCAGTGTGAGTATAAAAATAGACCTGAGAAACAGCTACAGCTTGAGATTCATGCGACCCTCTAATATTTGCCCTAAAATAAAAAAAGGAGAGTCGATACATCTAAAGGAAAATGACCCCTGTAGTTTTCATCTTTATATTTCAGATCAAACAATTCACCCCTGCAGTCTTGTGGTAAAGCAAACGCCATGATATTAACTACACCTCCCTTACTTTTAATTTATCCTGACAAAAGGAAAGGTCATGATCTAGATCATTCCAAGTGTTCTGGGCTGAACATTCATCAGTTGATGATATTTATTGTTTATTATCAATAGCAATGGCTATAATCCTGATCCTTAGACACCAAGGACATTAGGACATTGGGACAATGGGAAAAAGTGATTTGTTTTTAAAGTTGTCTTGGGAAAGTAATTATTGAAGTGTAACTGACATACAGTGAAATTTGAGTTAATAGTTCAAGGATTTCTAACTAGTTGATGAAATTTAAAAATGTAGGTTCTTGAATTTCCAATGACATATTAGAAATGTTACCCCTTAGTGTTTCAAAGCACCTTCAGGATGGTTGTGGAAAACTCCTGTAAATGGAAGAAAAAAAAAAAACCCACAACTCTCACCTCAAAGGGATAAGAGGGAGTTTATTCTGGATCCAAATATGAGTGACCATGACTAGAGAACATGGGTTCAGATTGCCCCAAATTATATGTGTTCCACTGTGGTATCAGTTTTCTGAAGCTTTATAATCACAGAACAAAGAAAGCCATAAATCAAAACACTTGTCAAATATATTGGTGGAAACATCAGGTGGGCAGGTTACAGCAAAACTGGCAAATTTCTGTTACAGGCTACAGATGCTATCTGATGACATTCTTAGTCACCAGGGGTCTGGTTGTACATTCCAATGAATGCACCTAATACTCACCAGAATGTTAGATCATGGATAGAGGAAGGCAATAGATGGCAATGAAGGGGGCTAAAGATGACCCAAGATAATCTGGCTCTGGACTTGCCACATTCCAGACCTGTCCACATCATGGAGGCTCTAATCAGCCCATCAGCCTTGTAGGAGCAGCAGCTTCTTTCCAGGAATTTATTTTCACAGTACCTGCAACAGGATGATCTGAACACTTCTTCCCCTTGGAAGCTGTGGGTCTGCACTTCTGTAACCACTCATAAGGAGTTCTGGGTAACTTTCCTTCCTGCCTCACATGAAGATGGCTTCAAGTCCTGGCAAATCTTCTGTATATGGGAGACGTAAGATGTGCTGTAAGAGGAGGGGCTGGTGAGGGGCACTTGAATAGACAAGATCTGCTGTACCCTTTTCTGTCTTCTTAGATTTTTTTCCCTCCCTTCTCTTGTAACCTTTAATTTTGATATAATTTCAAAACCAGAGGAAAAGCTGCCAGAATAATATGAGAAACTGTGTATGCTGCTGAAATTCACCAATATTCACATTTTGCCCTAATTTACATAAATTTTTATTTATTTTATTTCAAAAAGATAACTAAGATTTTGCATTCGTTCATTCATTCATTCATGTTTGGATTGAATCCAAAGTCTCACATATGTATGTTAAGCACACATTCTGAGCTATACCCTCTCACCCCTAACCCTTTTCAAAATTTCAATACTAATTTATCTAGCCTAAATGGTAGAAAAGCAGCAATTACTTAATTTCGTTTTTGCAATGCTAAGGGTCCATGACAGAACCTCCTTCATGCTGGACAAGTGTTCTTCCACTAAGCCATGAAAACCATCATTTTACAACTGGGAAGGCTGCCAGTGAGGGAGGATGGGGAGATCTAAACACTGACCAGCCTGAGACCTAGCCAGTTTTCTAGGATCTGGTCACTATCAAAGAAAGAATTCAAAGACAAGATCAAGAAAGGATTTGGAGACTTTGGCTAGCTGGTTTTATGGGCAAACTTCAATGAACGAGAAGATTATTTATGATTTAAGGTATGTGGGAGAGAAGGCAAGGAATTCCAAGAATGGGTTAGAATGTCCTCAGAATTAAGTTTTACGTTTGTGTCCTCCTTTGAGGTTTGGGATATAGTATGGTGTCAGATGCATGAGGGAAGAAGCAGTTTTGCATGGCTAATGATTTGGAGACATCATTATAATGAAGTAAAGCATAGTCAGGAGTAGTATTGGTGGCCAAGTTGGATCTTACCATCTCTGAGTAATCTTTATTTTCTAGCAGTCATGTGATAACCTCCTGTAACCTGTGGTTGCTTCATATTTTAGCCACAATGCAGTTTCCCTCATATTTCTCCTATGCCCATCAGACTACCTCAGGAAGACTAGAACATAGAGCAGCTTAGACAGAACTCTGGGCCTACTACTGCCAATGGACAACCCAAGGAAGCCAATTATCATTCACCCTTGCAATCTACTCTATAGCCAATAGCCTAATCTCTTTCTGGGATCCCTGGCTCTTATCTGATTCTCCAGCACTTGACTCTTAGCTTTGATGGCCATAGGTTAAGTTGTCAAACAGAGTGTTAGGTTTTCAAACATGCACAATCAGTTGTATTAGGTACCTCAGCATCTAGAAGTATACAACTCAGAGATATTGGTGGGAAAATTATGCTGCAATTATTCAGTGCAATGTTTTAAATATTCAATGAGGCCACTGTGACCTCAAGAGATTTAATATTTGTCAAAGTCATGCAATGAGTTGGCAGCAAAAGTATTACAAAAATTCAAGTTGTATGCCTTTGTTTTTAATGACATATTTATGCCTCAAGTTTCTATTATGAATGGTAATCAGTTCTCAGATATAAAAGTTCATGCATCTGTTCATGAAACTAACACATTTACTGAGCATTTACTATATACTATGCGCAGGTTACATAAAACAGACTTAGGTTGTCTTTCTGTAGCTTATTTCTAGAGGGAGATAGATGATTAAAAAGCATTTATTTTACTGTAGAGAACAGAATGGCAATTATGTCAAACATTAAACATACATCCTATTCTAGTATATGTACAGAAAAACTAGAAGTGAGGATTTGAACAGATATCTGGGCATTATATAAATTAACTCATTTGCCATAGCAAAATACCAATCTGGGTGGCTTAAGTAGTCAATTGAGATTTCCTTTTCTAAAGTTCTAGAGGCTCTCCACATCAAGATGCCTTCAGGGTTGCTTTGTAGCTGTCACTCTGGCCTATCATAGGGCCACTTGTCAGTGTACACACGTGGAGAGAGGATGTGTGTGACTCCTTTTTTTTCCTCTCCTCCCCCTCCTCCACCAGTCAAGAGGTCGCTGCACTCATCCACATTTCATTACCCGACACCACATTCTATGGCCACCCAGCGAACGGTCCCAGTTTGTTCTCGCGACCTCATCTACACCTTCACACTGTTCCCCTCTAATAGAGCCAACCAGAGGGAAAAAGAAACGCACGACGGGGGGAATGAATTGCCGGAGGACGAGAAGATGTAAGCGAACTTCCACCGTCCCGGCCGAGGGGAAGCGTCGAGTCCGAAACGCCCGAATCGCGCAAAAAAGGAAAAGGGGGAGGGAACAAGAAAACGGGATGAGTGAGGGTGAGGGGCATGCGGGGGACGGGAAGGGGTGGAGTGAGGGAAAGGAGAGTGAGGGATGAGGGAGATGCATGGAGGGCCGGGAGGGAAGGTAGGCGAGGGCTGGGGGGGGGAGGAGAGGGAGGGAATGGAATGCTGGGGGATGACGGGCGGGAGTTCGTGACTCGAGACTCGAAAAAGCACGACTAGCAAACGAACCCACCGCCAGGAAAGGAGGAGCAAGTTACATCCGCGGCAGGGACGAGAAGGAACGGCAGCAGCCGCGGGGACTCTGCCAGGCACCGGCCCCTCCCCCCCCGATCCCCGCCACCTCGGCCTTCAAGCACGCCGCGGCGCAGCGGCAGCGCGCACGCAGTGATGGGCGGAGGGAGGCGAGACGGGAAGCCCGGAGGGGGTAGGGGCATCCCCCTCGATATCCTTCTGCGTTAGTTCGTTCCCCCCCCCCCCCCCTCCCCCCTCTTCTTACCCCCCCCCCCCCCCCCCCCCCCTCCCCCCCCCCCCCCCCCCCCCCCCCCCCCCCCCCCCCCCGGCGCGGGTTCATTGCGTGATTTCTTTCTCTTCTTCCTCATGTTCCTTTTGTTCTTTATTTCTTCTGTTCGTGAGTTCATCTCTTTCGGATCTACTCCGCTCCATATCCCTCCCTCCCCTATGCTCTCATCCATCTCTCCTGCCTCCGGTTTCTTCCCTGTCTGTCCCTCCTCTGTATCTCCTTCCCTTCTCCCCCCTCTCCCCTGCCTCCGTCTCTATCTACGTCTGCCTCCCTCTTTCCTCCTCTGTCCCTCCCTCTGTCCCTCCTCTCTTCCTCCCTCCCTCTCTCCTTCCCTCCCTCCCTCTCTCCCTCCCTCTCTCTCTCCCTCCTCTCCCCTCCCTCTTCTCCCTCCCCTCCCTCCCTCTCTCTTGTCTCTCTCTCTCCCTTCCTTCCTTTTTCTTCTCTCTTTCTTTTCTTTCTTTCTTTCTTTCTTTCTTTCTTCTTTTTTCTTCTCTTTCTTTCTTTTATCTTTCTTTCTGTCTCTCTTTCTTTCTGTCTTTCTTCCTTTCGACAGAGACCCACACTGTAGCCCAGGCTTTCCTGTTACTCACTACAGCCCAAGCTGGCCTCAAGCTGTGGCAATCCTCCTGCTTCAGCCTCCCAAATGCTGAATTTCAAGTGTAATCCATCATCCCCAGCTCTTCTTTTTCTTTAAAAAGCAAAGCAAAACATGCTTCATGCATGCTAAGCAAGTCCTCTCTCTTCTTTTTTTCTGGATCAGGCTCATTAAATCAGTTTTCTTGCCTCTATTCCTCAAGGTCAGGCTGAGACAATTCACCATCTCTACCACTGAGTTATATCCTTAGTGTGATGGTACCTACATGTAATCTCTAGCACTTGGAGGCTGAGGTAAGAGGATCATATGTTCAAGGCTAACCTGGACTATAAAAGAAGATACGATCTCAAAAAAAAATAATAAAATAACAACAATGATAATATAACCAAATAAAACTTTAAAAAAATACAAGTACAACATCCGTCATGATTTGAATGTGAGTTGCCCCCATAGACGCGTGTGTTTGAATCCTCAGCTGCTGACATTTTGCGAAGACATGCATCTTTAAAAGATAGAGCCTCGTTAGAGGAAGGCCTATTACAGGGAGCAAGTCTTGTGGTTTGGTGGTCTGGCCCTGCTTCCTTTTGATATCTCTGCTTTCTATGGTCTGCAGTGACCCAAATCAGCCTCCTGCTTCTACCTGCAGTTGTGCCTTCTGCTATATGATTCCCACCAGAATGAACTATATCCCCTCTGGAACCATGAGCCAAGTAAATACCCCTTTCTCACTTTCTGCATGAGTCTGATTACTGTCTCACAGCAAAAGAAGAGTCACTGCAACAATGTCTTGAGATGAAAATGCACCGTGGCGGGTACGATGATGGATTAAACAACATGTAAGAGAAGGCCAGCAATTTAGAAGACATGGCAGTAGAGAGCGTCCAAAGAAGGAGGAGAAGAGACTGAAAAATGTACAGAGCTTTGAGAAGTGTGAAATGACTTTAAGAAGTCTAATGCATCCAGAACTGGTGTCCTGAAACAGAAGATCATAATTCACTAGCATTGCCATAGGAAAATGCTATAAGCTCGATGGTTTCAATAGGAATTTATTTGACTACAGTTCTAGAAACTGCAAATCTAAGGTCAAGGTGCTGGAAGGTTTTATGCCTCCCAAGCCTCTCTCTGTTTTGTGGGTGGCCTGCCACAGTCTGTTCACATGTAGCTTCCCTTCTTCTTCAAATTAGGGACCCATAGCTTTAACTTCATTTTATCTTAACTACTCCTTTAAGGGCTGTATCTTCACAGTCTCAGGGATCATTTTTGGCATAAAAATTTTGGGGAGACACAATTTAACCCGGAGAGAGATGAAAAAATATTGATGAGATCACAGTTGAAAACTTCACAAATTTATTGACATTTCTAAAGCTAAATGGTTTTGAAATATTTTAAAAATCTTAAAATACAAATGAAAGTTTAAAGCAACAACAATAATAAGACATTATGAGGCTGTTGTAAGCAATTATTATAAAAATGAATGATATTGTGGGATTGGCCTAGCGCTCTGAGACAGGGACAGACGCAATTTTAGCTAAAACTACTTATCCCAATCATCACAAAGCAAGACTCCTTTTACTCTTTTCTGCAGTCGTTTTATTAAAAGCAAGGTGATTACTGTAGCTGATCTTTCTACTTATGTCTCACCATGTGGATAGCAAGACTCAAATTCCTGGGTACAAGAATCCTTCTTTTTAAAAATTATTTTATTTTTCTAGTTTTATAAGCATATTGAGTACTTATCCCTGCTTCCCTTCATCCCCCCTCTTTCCTATCCTCTTCTCTTCCCTTCATCAATCCATCCCACTCCCACCCTCCTGCCTGCCTGTTTCTATGGACCCCAGGGTTCCTTCTGGCTTGTCTACACTTGGTGGGGGTTCAGTCCTCTTGTGGTATACTAAGTTGCCCCTCTTTGGGCCACCCCACTGATAGAGCATTTCCCTTCACTCATCCAGCTTTAGTCCCCAACGTTTCCACTTGTATGAGAACACTTCTGAACTCTCTGGAAAGACTAGCAAAGTTCAGATTGTTTTGTGTTCCCAACCCAAAAATTGAAAATGAACTTAGGAATGTTATGGAAGTAACTGAACACTTTCTGATTAGATTTAAGGCCTGCTTTTCAAGAGAGAACTCATTCCTGGTACTGGAAACCAAGGTAAGAACCTATGGATGGCCATACACCCTGGGGTTAACAAACTGTTGTTTTGCTATATGGACATGATACTGCCTTAAATTCTCAGTCTTCAATCATGAAGCTTGCTTTTGTAAAAGCATTTACTATAGAGATTTACAACTAGCAAGAATGCAGAGAATAAGTGACTGCAGAGTGCTTGGCCCTAAGTAGAACATCTATATCATTCTCATTCCCCTCTCTCTACTCTTCCACTCCCACCAGTCACCATCACACATACCCTTCCATCCACCGTGCTCAAGGCTTAAGAACATCATGGAAGAGGGGGGCAGAAAGAATAGAAGAAATATAGCCAATTAATGTCTTCTGAACCTGACAAGGCTGCTGCACCCATAAACTCACTTCAGCTTTATTTATACGCACAAGATTTGACCTATCGACATTTTATCATGGAAAGCAGAAAATCTCAAGGCATCCTGTCTCCTTGGGGGACTCTTTAGGGTTAATGCTGGCTATGTAAAAAGGATTTACTTTCTTTTTTTTTAATTTCCAAAGGAAGTTTCTTTACATAATGAAGTAATTACATATAGCTTAACAACTAAAAAATACATCATAATTATCTGTAGCATATAATGTCCACATATTTACCAGTGATTTCTTTTGTTTCTATTCTAGTTTATTTTTTAAAATTTATTTTTCCCCAGTCATACAAGCTCAATAGATACCCTGGTCCTCTCCCTCCCTCCCCCCCTCCCCAGTCCCCCCTGCACCCTCCCCCCTTCCCCTTCATTTCACCCCTGTCCCTCCCCCTCTCCCAGTGCCTCCCCTTTCCCCTCTCCCATCCCCTGGAGCATCCTCCTGTGTGAACGCCAAACTTCCCTCTGAGTCTTCCACTCCAGTGAGGTGTAAGGACTCAGTGACATAGCCTAAAGCCCCTCCCATTCCCCCTTAGTATGGGAATATTATTATGACTATTAATCCCTTGCCTCTAAGGATCCTACTGCCTGTGATCCATGCTAGACTCTGAGGGGATCATCAACATCTCAATCAAAAAATATGGAATGCTTTACGAATTTGTGTGTCATCCTTGTGCAAGGGCCATGCTAATCTCTGTATCATTCCAATTTTAGTATATGTGCTGCTGAAGCGAGCACGGATTTACTTTCTTTAGCAGTACACCATTGGCATATCATCCATGCAAGTGACCAGGCACATGTAAATGCAGGCAACCCTTATTAAACTCAATGGGTCACAGATACAAAAAAATACATGAAAGTAGAAGGGATCCTGGTTGAGAAAAAGGTTTTCAATGAGAGAAAGAAGAGGATGGGATTAGATAATGTGGGTGTGAAAATGACTTAAACTCATTGTACACGTATATGAAATTGTCAAGGAATAAAAAATAAAAGCAAAATAAAACAAAACAAAATGAGCTTAAAGCTAGGTGTGGTGATACATGCCTGAAATCTTAGCACTCAGGAAGCTGAGGCAGGAAGATCATCAGCTTGAGTCCAACATGGGCTGAATTGTGAAACCCTGTTTCCAAAAACTAGATAGAGAGATGGATGGATAGACAGACAGACAGACAGACAGAAAGACAGACAGAAAGACAGACAGACAGACATAATAGACAGAGAGGATGAACCTACACTTCGCTTCAGATTCTCTATTTTGGGAAAATCAGAAAAAAGGAAAGTGGAGGTTCAAGTGTTTCCTTGAGAGTCAGAGGCAGAATTTAATATTTTTGCTCACTTGTTTGTTCATCTGAAACGGGTTTCAATGTGTATGCCAGATTGACTTTAAATGAACTATGTAGCCCAGGCTGTCTTCAGATTTGCTGTGTTTCTCTTCAGAGATAGACATTTAATTAGAGGGATTACACACTGGCATAGCTGACTCAACAGCTATTTGTCCACCAACTCGGGGACACAAGAAAAGACTAAATTTTCAGGCTGTATTGAAAATAAGATAAAAGATTTCTGTTTGCAAAATGATCAGATTGTTTCCTTATTCCCATGTATGCCCTTACTTGGAAGCACCATTTTAGTCACTTTATTAACTTTTGTGTTTACCCTAAGAACGTGAACATTGCTTTTCCAAGAAGGCAGACACTGATGATAAGGAGCCTGTTTGCACATCTCTGAAAATACAACAATTAATGTGTGGTAGATGCAATGAGATGAAGAGGGAACATGCTCAGTAGCTGCTCAAACATCAGTAAGCTCAGACTAATTGTCTGTGGGCTTGGGCAAAGATCAGCTACCATTTGGAATCATGTCCTAAATTTATTCACAGGAAGATGTGTGTGATCTGTGGCTGAGTAAAGTGATAGGTGACAAGATGTGTACTATGTGGACCGAAAAGTACCCAGTGGGTTGATGTGAATTTGGATTCTGTTTTTTCTTGTTTGCTCAATTTAAATTTCAGTGGTGAGACCCAGATTACAAACTTGGATTAAAAATCACAATCCATCAATCTGCTGCCTGCAGGAAACCCATCTCACCACAAAAGATAGGCACGCTCTAAAAATAAAAGGCTGGTCAACAATCCTACAAGCAAATGGAAGCAGAAAACAGGCAGAGGTAGCCATTATGCTATCAGACAAAGTGGACTTCAAACCAAAGAAAATTATAAGAGACACGGATGGATACTACATTTTAGTCTCAGGTACAATTCACCAGGAAGACTCACAATACTGAACATATATGGACCCATACGGGCCCCTCCACATTCATTAAGAAAAACCCTGCAGCGTTCTAAAGCAAGAAATCAACCCCCAAACGATAATTCTTGGGGACTTCCAACACCGCCCTCTCTACATGGGATAGAAAACGGTCAAAAGCTTAACAGAGACACTTTGGAACTTAATCAAACCCTGAAAGAAATGGCCTTACAGATCTCTATCGAACTTTTCACCCACGTGCCAAAGAATACACATTTTTCTCGCGCAGCACGGAACTTTCTCCAAATAGATCACATATTGGGCCACAAACGAATCTACACATATACAAAAAAGTTGAAATTCTAACCTGTGCCCTATCAGACCACCACGGCCTAAAGCTGGACATCCACAACACATCAAACAAGAGAAAATCACTAACTCTGGAAACTTAACATATGATGCTGAATGAGAACTGATTCAGGAGAATTAAAAAGGAAATTCAAGATTTCCTGAAGTGAATGATAATGAAAATACAAAAATCTCTGGGACACAATGAAAGCTGTTCTAAGAGGTAAGTTCATAGCTCTTAATGCCTACATCAAAAAATGGAAACATCAGAAATAAACAACTTAACAATGCAGCTTAAAGCTTTAAGAGAAACTAGAGCAATCTGATCCCAAAAGTGTAGAAGAGAGGAGATTAGCAAAATAGGGGAGAAATGATGCGAGATTAAGAAATGATAGAAAAATCAACCAGTCAAAAAGCTGGTTCTTTGAAAAAACATAGATTGATACACCCCTAGCTAAATTAACCAAAAGCAGGAGAGAGAAAACCCAAATTAACAAAATCAGAAATGAACATGAAGTTATCACTATGATACCCAAGAAATCCAGAGAATTATAACATCCATTTCAAAAACTTATACTCTGTGAAGTTTGACAACACAAAAGAGATGGATGATTCTAAGTAAACACAACTTACCTAAATTGAATCAGGAAGTTGTGAATTATTTAAATAGTCCTTATAACATATAAGGAAATTGAGGAAGTAATCTTGAATCTTCCCACCAAAAAATGTCCTGGACCAGATGGATTCAGCAGAGTGTCTACCAGACATTTGAGGAGTTAATAATACCAATACTCCTTAAACTGTTCCATCAAATAGCAAAGGAAGGAACACTACCAAATTCCTTCTATGAAGCTAATATCATTTTAATCCCAAAACCTAATAAAGACTCACTTAAAAAAGAAAACTATAGGCCTATCTCTCTGATGAACACAGACAAAGTTTTAGCAAATCGGATTCAAAACCATATTAAAAAGATTATTCACGAGGACCAAGTAGGCTTCATCCCTGGCACACAAGGTTGGTTCAACATACGCAAATCAATAAATGTAATTCATCATGTAAACCAGTCCAAAGTCCAAGACCACATGATACTCTCAATAGATGCAGAAAAAGCTTTTGACAAGATTCAACAACCTTTTATGATCAAAATGCTAGAGACAGTAGGAATGGAAGGACCTTTATCAATATAATTAAGCTGTTACAAACAAGCCCACCAGCAAGGATTATGCTCAATGGGGAACAATTGGAAACATTCCCACTTCGATCAGGAACTAGACAAGGCTGTCCACTCTCACCACTTCTATTCAATATTGTACTTGAAGTCTTGCTGAAGCCATAAGACAAGAAAGCGACATAGAGGGATTCCATCGGCAAGGAAGAAGTCAAACTATCCCTATTTGCAGATGACATGATCTTATACCTGAGGATCCCAAAAACTCCACCAGGAAGCTCCTGGAACTAATTGAGAAGTTCAGCAGGGTGGCAGGATAACAAATAATGTGCAAAATCAGAGGCCTTCCTATATGCCCAGAATGAAAGAAGTGAAAAAGTCTGAGGAAACCATCCCATTCACTATAGCCCCTAAAAAAATGAAATATCTTGGTATAAACCTAACCCAGGAGGTAAAAGACCTTTACAATGAAAACTTTAAAACCCTAAGAAAGAATTTCGGACACCAGAAGGTGGAAAACTCCCATGTTCCTGAATTGGCAGATCAACATCGTAAAAATGACCATCCTATCAAAGGCAATATACAAATTCCTGCTTATCCAATTAAAATCCCAAAGCAATTCTTTAAAGAAGTTGACCAAACAATCTAAAATTCATATGGAGGCACAAAAGACCCAGGATAGCAAAGACAATCTCTGAGTAACAAAAACACTGCTGGGTATTCATACCGAACCAGTCTATATACAAATCCATAGTTTAAAAACACCTGGTACTGGCTCCAAATAAGACACACAGATCAATGGATAAGGATTGAAGACCCAGATATAACCCACAAAATTACAGCCATTTAGTCTTTCACAAAGGGGCCCAAAGAATCCAATGGAAAAAGAACAGCATCTTCAACAAATGGTGCTGGCAAAACTGGATCTCCACATGCAGAAGATTAAAGCTGGACCCATACTTGTTACCATGTAGAAGACTTAATTCCAAATGGATCAAGGACCTTGATGTAAGGCCAGAGACTATAAAAACCATAGTTGAAAGGATAGGGAACTCCCTCGAGCTGATTGGCTAGGCCAACAGTTCCTAAACAGACATCCAATGGCACAGTCACTGCTACCAACTCTCAACAGTTGGGATCTTGTGAAATTAAAGAGCTTCTGTTCACATAAAGAGATTGTAACACGACTCACAGGCACCCACCGAATGGGAGAAATCTTCACTAACCACATACTGTAGAGCTCTATGCCAGAGTGCACAAAGAACTTAGAAAACTAAACATCAAGGAAAACAATGGCCCAATTAAAAATGGGCCCCGGAACTTAAAAGAAATTTTACCAGGGATGAAATTAAAACGTCTAACCATATCTTAAAAATGCTCACTTCTTTAGCCATCAGGGAAATGCAAATAAAACTTCCCTGAGATATCATCTCACCCGGTCAGGATGGCAAAAAATCCACAACACAAAACAACAACAATGCTGGAGAGGCGTGGAGAGAGGGGAACTCTCTACATTGCTGGTGGGGTGCAGGGTCATACAACCACTCTGGCGAGCGTCTGGAGATCTTAAAGAAATTAAAGATTGAATGCCATATGACCCTGCGATTCACCTTTTGGGTTAACCCCCCATACAGCAGAGGTTCACCTCGATAGCACAAGCATGACCATGTTCATAGCAGCACTGTTTACAATAGCAAAGACATGGAATCAACCCAAATGTCCACAGTTGACGAGTGGATAGGAACTGTGGTAAATCTACAACGGAGTACTACTCAGCCATCAAAAATGATGAATTACTGGAATTTGCCGGGAAATGGATGTTATTAGAAACAATTATATTAAGTGAAGTATCCCAGACCCAGAAAATTAAGCGCCATATGTACTCCCTAATAGGTGGCTCCTAATACCAAACCTACCCAGCCCATCTTGAGACACTCATAGGTAAATCTATGTATTACCTACAGTAATTGCAAGGATTATGAACAGGAGGGATGGGGTTGGAGGGCCACACCAGAAACAAGGAGAGAAGTGACCATGTTACAGTAGAGAAAATAGGCCTCCATCAAGGACTGCAAGAAAGTAATGTGACACCTAGTTAAGTTCACAATTTGTTCCTGATCATTTACAACTAAGGGGGTATGAACTCACCAGAAGGGGAGGGCATATAGTCCGGCAGATTAAAAAGTAACCATTTTGCAAATGGGTGATTGACCCCTCCCATTGCCTAATGCCTTATGACTCTGCGATTCCACTTTTGGGTATAAGTATTTCATCTACCCTTGAATGTGCTCTTATAATAAGACTCCAGTGTAACAGCTTTCTGTCTCTGGCCAGGGGGTGACATACAGTGCCCATCACGATGGAGTGAAGGGCATTGCAGGAGCAACAAAACTGCAAAAGAAAATCAATGAACCACTATCCAGAACTTCAGAGACTCTATATCAACCACCTAGAACTAGGCCAGACTAATCTCTCCCCATCCTGAAGCTCAGGGACATTTGCGGAAGAGGGGGCGGTAAGAGTGTAAGAGCAAAAGGATGGGAGGAGCAATGATTTGCAAGATTCTCCACACTAGTTAGGGCCGAAGCAATCATAATTGGACATTGCACGCCCGGCACAACGTCCAACACACTATTGACCTCACAAAGTCTAGCATCTGCTAAAGGCACCAAGATCCTTGGAGGCAAGGGATTGACAGCCACAGTAGTGTTCCTATGCTTAAGGGGAACATAGGAAAGGGTTCAGGGAAATGCCACTGGGTCCTTGTATGTCATCGGAGAGGAGGGCCCAGAGGAGAGTCAGGCATGCACAAGAAAGGACTCTGGGAATCCGGGTGGGAGGCACTGGGGGATGGAGCGGGAGGGGTGAAGGGAGGGGGAGCAGGGGGTTTGGGGGGGGAGGAGGGAGGGAGGGAACTGGTGTACCTATTAAGTTTGTATGAGCTGAAATAATAAAAAATGTATTATAAAAAAATAAATAAATTTCAGTGGTGATAGAGGTTTTTTGCTCCTCTTCCTCTTCTTCTCTTCCTCTCCTCCTCCTATTCTTCTCTTTCTTTTCCTGTTTTTCTCCTCCATCTGCTTTTTGAGTCTCACCGTATAACCCAGACTGGCCATGAACTTGGTCTTCCTGCTTCAGCTCTCCACTAATATGCGCCATGGTGCCTTGCTGTTTATTCATTTTTTTATTTTGTACTTTATAAAAGTTAGGTACATATTTCATTTATAAAGGTAGGGAAATTATGCAGGTTTTTAAAAATCGAATGATATTCTGAACCACACCGAGAATTTGGACACTCAGACTTTTTCAGATTCTCATATGTCTTACACAGTCCAGGTGGTCCTACATAGGGAAGAGATAAGGAAACAGGACCTTTTGTAGAGCAGGTGGTCTTCAAACAGCCCCAGAGCCCAGCTAAGAAGTCCTTAAGAACCCTACCTGGAAACCCCAACATTATGGGACTTTTAAAGTAAATTATGGAACTCCCGCATAATTGGGATATTTGCAGCTGTTAAAATCTATGGTTTTAAGAATATTTAATAACATGGGAAAATGCACAAATTGTAGTGTTAAATTTTAAAAGCCATGCACAATGTTATGCTATTTGAATAGGGAGTTATATATGCAATTTAATTTCTTAAAGGAAATAGACCCAAATACTAATAAACATTATCACTGGGTGATAAAAATATAAATAATTTTGACTTCTTTACTCCTTTCTCTATTTAAAAAATCCCTATGATGGCTTAGTTTTATAATTAGAACATAAAATGTTATTATTATAATTATTTCTTGAAGGAGGTGGCTTGTGGAATTGGAAAGTTGTTCATGGTACAAATGCTGAGCAGGCTCTGACAGGTTGGAAAGCCACTGCCTTTTGTGCCTCAATTTTCTGATCTTAATATTTAGATAATGGATGGGGGTAGAGCTCATTAGTAAAGTAGCTGCTTAGCATGTATTGGTTCAATCCCCAGTACTGAAAGAAAAAAAAATGAGATGATAGTACCTACTCATTGAATTGCTATACAAGTAAATAAGTTAATTCATAATAAAGTGTTTGAAATAGTACTCTGCATATAAAACAACCCTAAGTTACTAATAATAATTATTGTGAATTCAAAACTCTGGATTTTTATCTCCTTATGAGCTATGTTATTTCAGTCAAAGGCTGTTTTCGGACTATCATCTCAGACCTTCCAGATGCCAGGAACCTGCATGTACCATTTACTCTAAAAATCTCTAGCAATTTTCCCAAGCATTGGATGCTCTTGTTGAATTAGGTAATGGAGTGCAAACATGTCAGAGAGTGAGCCTAGGTTGGCAAGAAGGCTGCTAGAGTGACCATTGAACTGTCTCTGTTTCCTCAGAGAACCAAGAGGTTAAGATGCCATCTGACTTTTCCTAAATAGGCTCCAAATTTAGAGCTGTATCACCTTCCAGGGTTGGGCTCAATTTCATAATCCAAACTGCGGCAAAGAAAGTGAGTTCCAAGATTACCAGCTAAGAAAGGGGAATAAGAGATTTGAACATACATATGTTTGTCTGACTCCATAATTTATCATTTACATTTTTTTTTATATCACTATAACAAAAAACCCTGGCAGAATTGAGTTATTTTGACTCATGGTCTCACAGAAAATGTCAGTCCATTATGGGAAGGCATAGTAGGAGAGCAGCCTTGTCTTAGTCTCATATTTTATTGTTTGATAGATACTTGGCCCAGACAATTTAAGGGAACCAGGGGGTTTAATCCAGTATAAATTCTCAGGTTACAGTCCACTATAATGGCAGGAGAGCAACACTGGCACCTGGAAGTGAGGGAACTTGCCCCACCACAGCCACAGGAAGGAGTGATGACAGAGGAAAGACCCAAGCATATCTTCTACCTCCAGTCTTCCAGCTTGCCAACTAGTTCTCTCTCCATCTTATCCCCCCACCAGGGGAATGATCCCACCCACTGTGGGCTGAGTCCTTCCACATCAATTAGATGGTCTCCTACCGGTTTGCTGTTTCTCTCACCAGAGCAGCTTATGGGAGAAAGTATTTGGCTTACTGCTCCAGAGGGACTTGAGTCCATTATGGTGGGAAACACATAGCAAAAGGCACAGCAGCCAAAACAAGAGGCCATGCAAAGGCAGAGAGAGAGAGAGAGAGAGAGAGAGAGAGAGAGAGAGAGAGAGAGCCCATGTCTGCCCAGCCACACCTCAAGGATCCACCCCTTAAAGGCTCCACAATCTTCCCAAACTGTGTCACCAGCTGGAGACCAAGTATTTGAATATATGAGTCTGGAGGGGGAGGGGAGAGGAAGACAATCCACTTTCAAACCGATGCACTAGCTCAGAGCTTGTCTTAACTAAATAATTCTATAGAGCTATGCCTAAAAACTCAGCTCCCAACGGTCAGATTGACACCTCAAACTGATATACTCCATCTCTCGTCAAGTTGACACATAAAAACATTACTTTTAAATAATAAACTTCTGTCTCTTGTCCTCCAGATCTTATATTTTTATAATATAAAATGCCAAATTTAAAAGTTATCATTATTGGAGGCTAAAGAGATGGCTCTCAGGGGTTAACACTCTGTCTTCCAAGCAGAAGGTCCTGAGTTTGGATCCAAGTCCCACATAAAAACGCCAGGCAGAAACGGTGGCCTGCACTTCCAGCCCTGATAGGTGGAGCCTGGGAAATCCTAGAGCAAAGCAAGGAGGTAGACGCAATCCAGGATGATTCCTGAAGTCACCCTTGGTCCTCCACAAGGACACAGAGTGCCCTCTGATACACACACACACACACACACACACACACACACACACACATTAAAAAAGTTCTCATTGTCCGAGATTGAAAGTTCTCATACTTCAGATTTAAAGTTTTCATAGTCATTAGTTTAGTTCTAGCGTTTTAAAAACCCAAAGTCTCTTAACCTATAAAATTAAAAATCAGTTAAATACTTCCAACATACAATGCATAGAATAAACATTCTTATTTTTAAATGGAAGTATAGGACACAACAAAAAAATAGGAAATCAAATTTAAGACCAGAATCCAGCAAGATATAATACCACATATTGCAGCTCAGTATCTGTAATCTGTTTCTTGTCATGTACTCAGTTAGACTCTAAAACACCAGACATTTTTATCACGCTGGCTTTCTTAACCACAACACACATGGTTTCTCTCTGGGCTGGATCTAATTCAAGCTTACAAACCTCCTAGGCACATGTCCCATGATTCTACCATCCTCATGTCCCAGAGTCACTACTACAACTGTAGGGTGTACCCTCTCTTGTAGGAACTTCATCCCTGCCACATAGTACCACGCTTAAGCTGTTTTCCATGATTCCCTCGGTCTTGCAGGAAGACTAGTACCACCCAAGCCAATGCTACCAAATTCTACCCAGAGGTTGAACATGGGTTCATTCAGAACACAACTGCATGAACTTCTAGGTGCTGGTCGTGAAGAAAACAATGCTGTTCTAAGCAGCAGACTTGGACGAGCAGGAAAACACTTCAGCTTAGGCTTTCTTCTGCCAAATGAGTCTGGCTTTTCACAAAATGGAGCCCCTGTAGAGTTCTGCCTTAGGACACTTCTCCCACTACCCCAGTGCAAAGTGCTAGGCTTTTTCTCCATAGTTTCTCCAAAAGCTCCAGATGATCTGCTGTCTGCCCATACCATTCTCCTCCATCAAACAAGTAAGTCCATTATTTGCAGATTCACCATTAACGAAGTCTTCATTCCTCTGCAAAACCTCATAAACTAGGCCTCCAAAGTCCGCTTTTCTGTCACCATTACTGTCATTCAAACTCTTGCCACAATAGTCATTAAGATCTACTCAATGAACCATAAGACAAGAAAGGGACATAAAAGGGATTCAAATCGGCAAGGAAGAAGTCAAGTTATCTCTATTTGCAGATGACATGATCCTATACCTGAGTGATCCCAAAAACTCCACCAGGAAGCTCCTAGAGCTAATATAGAAGTTCAGCAGGGTGGCAGGATACAAAATAAATGTACAAAAATCAGTGGCCTTCTTATATGCCTAGAATGAAAGAAGCAAAAAAGCCCTGAGAGAAACAATCCCATTTACTATAGCCCCTAAAAAAATGAAATACCTTGGGATAAACCTAACCAAGGTAGTAAGAGACCTCTATAATGAAAACTTTAAAACCCTAAAGAAAGAAATTGCAGAAGACACCAGAAGGTGGAAAGACCTCCCATGTTCCTGGATTGGCAGAATCAACATCGTAAAAATGACCATCCTACCAAAGGCAATATACAAATTCAATGCTATACCAATTAAAATCCCAAAGCAACTTCTTTCTTTAAAGAAGTTGACCAAACAATCTCAAAATTCATATGGAGGCACAAAAGACCCAGGATAGCAAAGACAATCCTGAGTAACAAAAACACGGCTGGAGGTATCACCATACCAAACCTTAGTCTATACTACAAATCCATAATTGTAAAAACAGCCTGTTATTGGTTCCAAAATAGACACACAGATCAATGGATAAGGGTTGAAGACCCATATAAGCACACACAACTACAGCCATTTGATCTTTGACAAAGGGGCCCAAAAAATCCAATGGAAAAAGAACAGCATCTTCAACAAATGGTGCTGGCAAAACTGGATCTCCACATGCAGAAGATTAAAACTGGACCTGTACTTGTCACCATGTACAAGAATTAATTCCAAATGGATCAAGGACCTCGATATAAGGCCAGAGACTATTAAAACCATAGTTGAAAGGGTAGGGAACTCCCTCGAGCTGATTGGGCTAGGCCAACAGTTCCTGAACAGACATCCAATAGCACAGTCACTACAACCAACACTCAACAGATGGGATCTTGTGAAATTAAAGAGCTTCTGTTCAGATAAAGAAATTGTAACTCAAGAACACAGGCAACCCACAGAATGGGAGAAAATCTTCACTAACCACATATCTGATAGAGCTCTATTATCAAGAGTGCACAAAGAACTTAAAAAACTAAACACCAAGGAAACAAATGGGTCAATTAAAAAATGGGCCTTGGAACTTAAAAGAAACTTTACCAAGGACGAAATTAAAATGTCTAACACATATCTTAAAAAATGCTTCACTTCCTTAGCCATCAGGGAAATGCAAATCAAAACCTCCCTGAGATATCATCTCATCCCTGTCAGAATGGCAAAAATTCACAATACAAACAACACCAAATGCTGGAGAGGACGTGGAGAGAGGGGAACTCTCTTACATTGCTGGTGGGAGTGCCGGCTCATACAATCATTCTGGCCAGCCGTCTGGCGATTCTTAAAGAAGTTAAAGATTGAAATGCCATATGACCCTGCTATACCACTTTTGGGAATAACCCCCCATACATCAAAAATTCACCTCGATAGCACAAGCATGACCATGTTCATAGCAACACTGTTTATAATAGCAAAGTCATGGAATCAGCCCAAATGTCCAACAGTTGACAAGTGGATAAGGAAAATGTGTTACATTTTTACAATGGAATACTACTACTCAGCCATCAAAAATGATGATTTAATGCAATTTGCCGGGAAATGGATGGAATTAGAAACAATTATATTTAGTGAAGTATCCCAGACACGGAAAATTAAGCACTGTATGTACTCCCTAATAGGTGGATCCTAGTACCAAACTCACTTAGAGACACTCAAAGACAAATCTCTGTAATACCTACAGTAATTGTAAAGATTATAAACAGGAGGGATGGGGAAGGAGGGCCCCACCAGAAACAGAGGGGACCAAGTTACAGCAGAGAAAATAGGCCACCATCAAGGACTGCAAGTAAGTAATGAGACATCTGATTAAGTTCACAGACTTTCCTTCCTGATCATTTCCAACTGATGAGGTACGATCTTACTAGAAGGGGAGAGCATATAGGCTTCCAGATAGAAGGTAACCATTTTGGAAATGGGTGATTGACCCCTCTCTCACCGCGGTCTCCTACTTCTATTCCATCTACCTTTGAATAGACTCTTATAACAAGACTTTAATTTAACAGGTTTTTATCTCTGGCTAGGGGGTGACATCCAATACCCATCAAGATGGAACCAAGGGCATTGCAGGAGCAGCAAAACTGAAAAAAAAATCATCAACAACATCAGAGACTCTGTAACAATCACCTGGAATCAGGCCTGCCTAATCTCTCCCCATCCTGAAGCTCAGGGAAATTTGTGGAAGAGGGGGCGGTAAGATTGTAAGAGCACAAGGATGGAAGGAGCAATGATATGCAAGATACTCCACACAAGTTAGGGCTGAAGCAATTATAACAGGACCCTGCATGATCTGCGCAATGACCAACATATCATTGACCCCTCAAATTCTAGCATGGACTAAAGGCACTAGGATCCTTAGAAGCAAGGGATTAATAGTCACAATAGTGTTCCTATACTTAAGGGGAACACAAGAAAGAGTTCTAGGAAATGCTACTGAGTCCTTTACACCTCATCAGAGAGGAGGACCCAGAGGAAAGTTTGATATACTCATTAAAGGATGCTTCAGAGATGGGGGAAGGGGGCACTGGGAGAAAGGGAGAGAGGGGGGAAAGGAAGGGACAAAGTGGGAAGGGACAGGGAGGTCCAGGGAGGGGTGGAGGGAGGGAGGGGACAGGGATTCCTATTATGTTTGTATGAGCAGAAAAAAAAAAGATCTACTCAATGGCTTTTCTAGTCCCCAGATTCAAATCCCTCCACAGTTGTCCAATAAAATGGTTCAAAAAGCACAGAAGTTCAATGGCCAACAAGACCAGCAACAAGACCCCAACAAGACCCCACTTCTCTGGCATCAAATTGTCTTTTTTTTCATGTTCTGTTGCTGTAATGAATTTGTGACCCAAACAATGTAGAGGACAAGGGGACAGCTCTTCGTTTCAGTTGATTATGATGGCAAGAGACTCGCCAGCAAACACTGAGAAAACTGGCCATGCCACATCTACAGGAGGAACTTTGAAAGGGGCAAGGACCTCAACGTACCTTCTAGACTGCTAGTCTGCCAACTTGCCAAACTAGTTCTTTTTTTTAATCTTATCTACCTTCCAGGAGATTGATCCTACCCACTGTGGGCTGAGTCCTCACGTGTCAATTAAGTAATCTCCTACAAGCTTCCTCAGAGATTTGCCTTGACTAAATAATTCATTTGGTACCTAAAGTCTCAACTCTTCAATTGTCAAGTAATTCTACAAGTAATGGCCACAGGCTCCATGGCAGGAATGGCATGCTACCAACATCTCATAACTCCTTTCCAGTGAAAGAAGAGAGCTTGAAGAAGGAGCTACAAACCAGGCCCAAGTGCACCAGGGCTGGGCTAACAATCATCAGTCCTAAGTGCCTTTATCCCAGAGATATCAAGCTTCTTGGTTAAGGCAGTTGCTCTGCGTGCATGCTGTTGGTTAAGGGACAGAAAGAGTGGTGTTCTGAGAGCCTTAGGGTTTTACTAGATCACGTAGCCCTTGGAGTCTGTACCATGGTCCCTACCTGTCCATCTGTCTGATATCTCTGTCCCTGACTGCCTGCTAGTGACCTTTTGCATATGTGTTGTGCTGCTTAAAAGCTAGAATGCTATCGTGGGTATTTGGTCTGAGGAAACATTCTATGCTGAGCCTTTGGGGACCTAAGGTGGTGGGAGCTAGCCGAAGTATTTGTAGGTGGGAATGGGGAAAATATACCTCTTATCTCAGTATCACCCAAGAGATACGACTCCACAATCAACCATAAAATAACTACAGCAAAATTATTTCCCAGGTGTGATCAATAAAGACCACAAAATGGAAAAAAAAAAGCTAGAATGCTATCAACTCTGTGATGTCTGCTGTCAGACTGTCAGACTGTGGAACAGTCATCCATCCCTCTCCACTGGGCCTCATCCTCCGTGGCTTTGCTTCTCACCTAGTGTGTTACTGCTTCGTCCAGTCCCACTGTGTGTCCGTTAGATACAAGTATCAACTCGACAACTGAGAATCGATCCTCTAGGCACCTCTATGAAGAATTGTATAATTAAGACAAGCCCTGAGCAAACCTGTGGGAGATGATCTAATTGATGTAGAAAGATCCAGCCCACAGTGGGTGGGAACATTCCCTGGGCAGGTGGGAAAGATGGAAAGAGTTGTTGCAGTATTTTGGCCAACTGTGAAAGTGTGCCCTTCTCTCTTCCTGTGAGTGTGATTTGGCCAGTTCCTTTGGCTCCTGATACTACTATAAATTCTTATGCCATGCTGATGAACTGTAACCAAGAACACTCTCTCTCTCTCTCTCTCTCTCTCTCTCTCTCTCTCTCTCCTTGTTCTCCTAAGTTGTTCAGTCATGTATGTGCAGTAACGACCAAAGAGTAACTATAACTCACCTCAGTGAGCTATTTGAGGTCAAAGACCACATAGCTTTTTCTCTGTAATGGAAAAATAACTCAAGATGACTTTAGTCCATTGACAAACAGTACCTGATATATACTAAGTACTCAAAAAATGTTTCCTACTGTCTTTGTTCTTTCACTTGGGGCAGTTGTTCAAAGGCCATGGATACTAAGCAGATTTTCCTTGGATAAATAAGTGAACACTTCTTATTCCTGCCTAGACGGTAGGCATCAGGTTCTGTTTTGACTTATGTCTCCCGGAATTTCTTCTCATTTTTATTTCTAGCCTATGAAATAGCTATAACCACTTTGGTCACCTGACTTGGATACTAAAGATAATCTGACTGATTTTCTCTAGTTGCAAACGAGACTGAAGTTTCACCTCTGAGGCAGCTTCAGGAAACAGGTGTTCACCCTGTATCTATTTCATCTTGACTTAAACCGAGTTGGCCAAGGGTCTAAGATGCCAAGCTGTAGGTCTCATATAGGACTAGACTTCGCCCATTTGCCACATGGAGCACTCTCTGTCTTTCTTGTGAGAATCACTAACCACTATTGACTCTAGAAGAATAAATCCTCAAAGACTGAGAACTGTGAAATCCAACCTTTTGCTCTTATGATCTTAAGTAAGACCTGGAAAGTTCCACTTATTTCCATCTACCCGGAACCAACCTAGTAGTGAATGCAAGTCAATGTTCAAGAAACTCTGTGTGAAATTGCTCTTAAGGAAATATGAAGAAAGGAATTTATAGGCTCTACATTCTAGAGTATAATTTTGTGATGTTCATTGTGTCTTAAAAGCACAGAGGCAAGATGAAAAGGAATTCACATATCTAAATAGAATGATGAGATTGAAAATGTGCTTTATCCCGTACAGAGTTATATCAGCATATTATTAACAGAACTCTTACTGTATTTATATGCTTTAAATGCTATTTTTTTTAGATATGGTCTCAAACAGATGAAGCTGGACTTGAATTTGCTGTGCTAGTTAGGATGACTTTGAACTTCTGATTCCCCCTGCCTCAACCCCAAGCTCATCTTAAAAGGAAAATTAGCATATATGGGCTGGAGAGGTAGCTCAGGGGTTAAGTAAGACTCTGCCTCATAAGCAGAAGGTCTTGAGCTCTGGTCCTAGGTCCCATGTAAAAAACAACAGGCATAAATGGAGGCAATCTACACTTCTGGCCCTGGTGAGAGAAGCCTGAGAAATCCAAGAGTGAAGCAAAAAAGAGGTAGAAACAATCCAGGATGATTCCCAAATTCACTCTTGGTCCTTTATAGGGACATACAGTTCTCTCTGTTACAAACACACACACATAGGCATACACACGCACACACACACACAGAATAAATACAGTTAAAAAATTATTAGCATATAGTCATTGTACAAAATACTGGGTTCCGTTATAACATTTTCCTATGTCCATGTGGTATTCTCTAATTTTCTTCACACACACACACCCATCTCCCTTTCTTGTCTCTCCTTTTCCCTCCTGTTGGCTCTTTTTTTCTCCCCAAATAATGCCCCTCTGCCCCTTTTACTTTCAGGTCATCCATTTTGTAAATCCAGATTTTGCAAATGAAAGGAACCATGTGCTATTTGTATTTCTAAATCTGGCTTGCTTTGTTTAACATGATGAATGTCCAGCTATATTTTCCCGCAAATAACATAATTTTGTATCTCTTCATGGCTAAATAATACATCACTGTGTATGCATACCACATTCTCTCTCCATTCATCTGTTGATAGACACCTAGGCTGATTGCATAATGGTTATCATGAGTAGAGCTATAAGAAGCATGGGCATCAAGCTCTCTGATATTTGCTGCATTACATTAAATCTATTTTTTTTAATTTGAGTATGTGTGTATCAGTGAAGTAGCATTCATGTCATGAATAGTGTGTGTGTGTGTGTGTGTGTGTGTGTGTGTGTGTGCGCGCGCGCGTGCGCGCATGGAGGTCAGAGAACAACTTTTGGAAGTTAATTCTCTTCTGCCATGTTGTGGGTTCTGGGGCTTGATTGACAACTCAGGTTGTCAGATTTGGGCAACTTTTACAAACTGAACCATCTCTCTGGACCTTGTGTTTAAATTCTTGAGATACTTTAATTTTATCCATTTTGCAGATGGATAAAAGCAAGCATAGAGGGGCTAAAAGTAGACTGCTCAGGGCCAAAGGCTAATTGTAGTGGAACACCCCCTCCCCCACCCTCATTAAAATGAGCTTCACAAGGAAAGTATCTCTGGCACTGAGAATAGTGCTTGGCATATAGCGATGCTAAATAAATATTTGTTGAAGAATGAGCCGGAATTGGCTGACTCCGAAGCTTTTGCTCTTTCCATGACGTTAGCTGCTATTCTGTGAAATGGCCTTTTGAAGTGTCAGAGAAAATAGTACACCTGTTACTCCCATGAGGGACCAAGGGCCGGAAAGATGAATTTGCCTATAGCTAACAGTGGCTAGACCAAGACTAGAACTCAGGGTTTCAGAGACCTGACAATATTTTTTTTCTGATGGTATTTTTCTTTTTTTTTTTTTTGGACCATGAGGCTGAGACAGCTGTGCCCACTTTCTTTCCCCAGGAAACCAGGGGGCTAGAGAGAAACAGGTAAAGAGGTGCCTTCAAGACTGTTGTAGCACTTTTGCTGCTGATAAATTCATGACAAAATGGCTTATGGGAACAAAGGATTTTATTCTTACAGTTCTTCGAGTCCACACACAATACTAGGGCTGGGGGAACTGGTCACGTCATATTCATGGGACTACTGAGAGAAGGGAAAACTTCCCTGAACGCTAAGTTATTTAACCAGCTCCCTCCAGTTCATCCACCTGTCCAAGGAATGGTCTCCCATGGGCTGGGTGTTCCACCTCCACCCCAATCAATTAAATAATCTCTTGCAGGTTTACTCGGGGCTTAACTCAACTATTAATTCTTTATAAATGTGCCCAGAGCTCAAACCTTCAATTGTCAAGTTGACAACTATATCTAACAGTCACAACTGCCCACCTAAAAGTCAAGGTGGCAGCCTTGACGCTGGAGGAAGCCTAGACAATTGGGGTAACTTTCTTATTCATGGTGCTGACATCCGGTAGTCTTGAGGTAAAAGTTGCACTAAGCCACTGCAGTCTAACAGGAACAACTTTGTCATATATTTTCCCGGTCTATCATTTTTAAATATTAATTGATTGTGTGTGTATGTGTGTGTCAGAGGGCACTGTGTGTCCCTGTGGAGGACCAAGGGTGACTTCAGGAATCATCCTGGATCGCTTCCCTCTCCTTCTTGCTTCACTCTGGGACTTCCCAGGTTCTGCCCACTAGACCCAGAAGTGCAGGTTGTCGCCATTTTTACCTGGCATTTTTACCTGGGACCTGGGTTCCAAATTCAGCACCTTCTGCTTATGAGGCAGTCTTAGCCCCTGAACCATCTCTCCAGCTCCAGGTTTATCATTTTAAATGGGCATGATCCCCGGACTCTCTCTTTCTCTCTCTCTCTCTCTCTCTCTCTCTCTGTATGTCTGACCACTGAATCCAGGGCCTTGCACATGCTGAATAAACACTCTACTACTGAGTCATATTCCCAGGACAGCCATGACCTTTGAAATATCACATCACATACGTAATTATACCAAATAGACTTTTAGTTACTCTTTTAGGTTTCCTATATATGTGTGTGTGTGTACATAGATATACATATACATATATAGAAAGAATATATATTCTATATGTACATCTATATGCATATACATACAGATAATGTGTGTATATATATGTACATGTACATATGTGTGTGTGTGTATATATATATATATATATATATAGAGAGAGAGAGAGAGAGAGAGAGAGAGAAGACCTCATCATGTAGCTCAGGCTGATTCTGACCTGCCAGTCCTCCACTTCCACTTCCCAAGCGATGCCATGTGCTGTCACATCCAGCTTCTTTTATTTTTTTAATATAAAAGATAATGGCAGAGCACATCCTACTGTTAATATAAATTAGTAGCTATGGTAACTCATATCTATTTGTTAGGTATCCAACTAGGTGTATCCCTATGCTAGGTCTACTAAGTAAATACACATTCCTGAGTACAAAAGTTTATGATACTTCACACAGCATGGAGGAGATTGAATAGACCACATAGAAATGGCCGAACCTATCCCAAGCCCACAGGCAACCAAACAAGCTGGCTGCCTGAAACAATGGACAATGGCATCCTCAGAGTGAGCCAGGGCAAGGCAACCTTGCCCATGTCACTGCTCACTTGTTCTCAAGCTCTCTAGTGTTTCTTTTTCTAGTCTTATTTTCTCCTGAGTGGTTCACCTGCCAATCTTCTCAAAGCATCCTAATCTAAGGACAGACGAATCAGATCCTGTTTGGGTGGCATTCTGCTCAGGAATCCCCAGTCCTAAGCTTCCAGAAACAACTGAAAGAAGTGCTGCATAAACCAGGCCAGGAAAAAGTCATGACTTCATCTAAAGCTCATGTGCTAACAAAGCCCCAGCAGGGGAGAGTAGCTGTGGCCACAGGAGCCACACGGACAGGTCGATGCATCTGTCTGTCTCTCTTTGGAGTCCCACATCGTGTCCAGTGTGTGTCCCAGCAAAACTCACTCTGAAGAGCCATTGACTATTGTACCTCTCTTCATGTCACACTCAATGATGCCACACTGTACCATGGGACACTTGAAAGGCATGAAAGAAATCAGACCTGGGCTCGAGGGATGCCCCTGCCATTAATAGGATCTGTGATTGTTTCTTGCTCTTGCCTCTCCTCTCAGCACTTCTGCTTTCCCTAATTTTTCCACCTTACACATCTTGTATTGTTTTCTAAATATAGATGCTCTCCAACCCCGGTGGAAACACCATCCATTGAAAGCAGAGTGATGCAAGTAATGTGCCCAGCAGGCAAATCGCAAAACAAATAGAGGGTGCACTCAGCACTTTTCATTCTGCTGCACAAAAGAACCCAAATAAGGCTCCTGGAAACATGGGTTGAGTAATCAAGTCCTTTTCCTGGATGTGCAACAGCACAGCTTTGGGAGATAACTAATTCGACTCATGTAATTGTACACCCGACTAGAAGAGGGACAGGAAGCACAAAAGGAGAGAGGAGGAGAGCGAGCCAAACTTTGGGCGGCTTGTCCTCCTTCTGCACCTGCCAGGACTCACAAGCAGAATACCATGTCCCAGCTGGCCACTTGTCCTGAATTCTAAGACCCCAAGACACCCATTGCCCTTGGAATTAAGGAATTAAAAATGGAATTTTTGCACCTGCAAAATAGTGGGCGGAGGGAGCTAGTGTGAGAACTTGGAAGAGATCCCTTGAAATAATTCTATCACCCTTGTCAGGATGTGTTTCCTGTCCCTGGTGAATGCTAACCAGACAGACGAGCGAAGACTCTTGAGGACCATCTCGCTTTTGTGCTGAAATTAATTTCAGTTCCTACAGATTAGCCATAAAGATGTGCACTGTCTGCAGGTGTGCCAAAGCCAGCATTAGGAGAAAGCCCAGCAACATTTGCAGGGATGGGTAATGACTCCTGCAAAATTAATTTAAATCGAAACAGGATAAGAACATATGGAAAGAATCAATCATTCCCCCATTTCGAGTGAATATTATTTTAGCATGCATAGATTTCTGATACAATTTTCTTCTGTTCCCTTAAGGGTTGGGATGTACTCCCGCACTAAGTCTTTTTTGTAAAAAGGAAGTTATTTTTTTGTTTTGTTTTGTTTTGTTTTCCCAGGAAAGTGGAGAAATGTGTTTCATAAATCTTTTTCCTTGTCTAGTGTTGAAATGTACATCTGGGGCTCCAAAGACACCGATAAAAGCCCTCCCAGAAATACAATTCTGCTCTTGGGATAATTACGCCTTCCAGTGTCTGGACAATGGTTCTGGTTTCCATTTAGAATCAGACCAGGGCCACTTACTATGCGTGTCCACATTAACCGGATGGTTTATAGAATTTAAATGCAAAGTCAGAAGAAAGCACAAAGGCAATAGCAATGGAATGGAAGCATGAACGTATTTTCCAAGTGTTTGGAAGGAAATGGCAACATTCACAGGATCCCACAGTCACCTGCTCAGCCTGTGTCGTCCAGTGTCCCCCAGCACAGCCTTCCCCAGCGTTCAGCTTCAGGGTCTCTTCCAGTGATTGAATGAGAAGGCACAGCCATTTGAAGAGAGAGGTTCTGTGAGCACGAGTTGTAGTAGTGTGGTTTTTTCTTCTCTGTGACAGTCTTTTAATATCTATAGTTTTTTTGCCTACATTTATTTATACCTTGTTCCAGAAAATATTTAAGCTAATAATATCTGTATAAATCCTCTTCTCTATCAATCACAGAGATTCACTGAGCATCTAGCATTTATTCATTGTTTATTTTGACAAATGCAGAGTAAGTAGTTTTGTTTTGTAGTAGACCACTTCGGAATGTGATAAGACATAATATGAAAATAATTTCCCTTTTCTTGTGTTCAGTAACACAAAACCCTTAAATGTAAATATAATAACATTGCTCATGGAAAAAATCATTTATGGATTTCTTCGTTTCAAAAGTTTTCCTATTGTATTATTATTATTATTATTACTATTACTATTTCTTTTTAAACAGAGTCTCCTGTATCCCAGAGTGGCCTGGAATGCCATCGCACTGTGCAGCTGAGGACAGCATTGAGCTCTTGATCCTCCCAACTCTACCTCTAAAGAGGCATGCATCACCACATCTGATTTCTGCCACGCTTTGAATCAAACCCAGGGTCCACACTCAGCAAACAAGTCTACCAACTGATCTGCATCCCAAGCCCATCACCTTCTCTGTTCACTCTGATTTGCTTTTTTACATATATTCACAACTCTCATGTGCAAGGCATTTGTTGCAGTTGCTCTTCTGTTGCTGCGAGAAAATACTCTGACCCAAGCAGCTTAAGAAAGAAAGGGTTATTTATTTGGCTTGTGGTTCAGAGGGAATGTGGGGTCCATCGTGCTAGGACATGTATAGCAAAAGGTATGGTGGCCAAACGAAGCAGGAGCCTAGATACTTCCTTGAAGCCATCAGAAAGGAGAGAGAAAGAGAGAAAGAGAGAGAGAAAGAGAGAGATTGGGCAAGGCTTCCAAACCTCAAGGCCCACCCCCTAAATGAA
This sequence comes from Typhlomys cinereus, assembly GCA_023101885.1. Taxonomy (NCBI): domain Eukaryota; kingdom Metazoa; phylum Chordata; class Mammalia; order Rodentia; family Platacanthomyidae; genus Typhlomys; species Typhlomys cinereus. Next base: position 1,992,751 of record JALPQD010000307.1, on the reverse strand, counting down.
GTGCTTCTAGCAAGGTTCCACCTCCTAAAGGTGCCACAGCCTTCCCAAGCAGCATCCAGACCAAGTTCAAAGGCATGTGCCTGTGGGAAACAATCCATATTCAAAACCATGATAGCAGTAGACTAAGAATTGGTAATACAAATTTGGACACAACATCCAAAGAGCTTCAAAACAACACCCACAATCCTAGGAGTCACAGGAAAGAAGCCAGAAGATATCTCTTTATAGTATTTGGACCAATGGAGGTGAAGCAGAGAATTGAGAGAAATAATAATAAAAAAAAAAGCCATCATTCCTATGTGACTTGGAAGAGATCCTAAGTTTTGTAGAGAGCCAGGGAATGGGGCAGGTGAGGGAAAATCACTTCAGCCTCTCCAGGCTGACATTGGGACCCATCCCTGTTCTCTGAGTGGACATCATGTGGAGAGCAGGGGCCTGTGTGTGCTAAGGGAGAATTAACTCCAGGATCCCCGAATTCGGCAGTCACTCACCCTACAAAATCTACAACATAGATCATGTGCATTTGCCATATAAACAACAAAAAGGCATGTGACATTGTCAGAAAAGCAAGTCTTCTAGAAAAAAGGAGAGTTGGAAGAGACCATGGGAAGAAACAAAATCAGAGAGCACCAGAAGACAATGTTCTTCTGATCTCACTAGAATGCTCCTTAAACACTCAGCCAGTTACTGTGGCTGTTACTTTACCTGCTCCACCTATCAAGCTAGAGATTCCTAGGGGCTGTGCTTGTCTTCCAGTGACTCGTGGCCCTGCGCCAGAGTCGGGCTTCTGGAAACTCTTAAGGAGATTTACTTTTACAAATTAAAAAATATATATTATTTATTTATTTATTAATTTACTTGTTTATTATTATTTTCTCTACGTGCATGTCCCTGTCTATCCCTGTGGAGGATCAAGGGTGACTTCAGGAATCATCCTGGATTGCTTCTACCTCCTTGTTTTTCATGCTGGGATTTTCCAGGCTCCACCCACCAGAGCAAGAAGTGCAGGCTGCCGCTGTTTCCACCTGGCATTATCACCTGGGTCTTGGGATCCTAACTCAAAACTTTCTGCTTGCAAGACACAGTCATCTTTGTAATACCTACAGTAATTGCAAGGATTATGAACAGGAGGGATGGGGTAGGAGGGCCACACCAGAAACAAGGAGAGAGGGGACCATGTTACAGCAGAGAAAATAGGCCTCCATCAAGGACTGCAAGTAAGTAATGAGACATTTGGTTAAGTTCACAGACTTTCCTTCCTGATCATTTACAACTAGGGGGGGTTGATCTCACCAGAAGGGGAGGACGTATAGTCTGGCAGATAAAAAGTAACCATTTTGCAAATGGGTGATTGACCCCTCCCTCACTGTGGTTTCCTACTTTTATTACATCTACCTTTGAATGGGCTCTTATAACAAGACTCCAGTTTAACAGCTTTTTGTCTCTGGCCAGGGGGTGACATACAATGCCCATCAGGATGGAGTGAAGGGCATTGCAGGAGCAGCAAAACTGCAAAAGAAAATCAACAAACCACAATCCAGAACTTGACTCTTTATCAGCCACCTAGAACTAGGCCAAACTAATCTCTCCCCATCCTGAAGCTCAGGGAAATTTGCGGAAGAGGGGGCGGTAAGATTGTAAGAGCACAAGGATGGGAGGAGCAATGATTTGCAAGATACTGCAATCATAATTGGACTTTGCATGCCCTGCGCAATGTCCAACACACTATTGACCTCACAAAGTCTAGCATCTGCTAAAGGCACCAAGATCCTTGGAGGCAAGGGATTGACAGCCACAGTAGTGTCCCTGTGCTTAAGGGAAACACAGGAAAGGGTTCAGGGAAATGCCACTGGGTCCTTTATGTTATCGGAGAGGAGGGCCCAAAGGAGAGTCTGGCATGCATATTAAAGGATTCTCTGGGGATTGGAGGGGGAGGCACTGGGGGATGGGGCGGGAGGGGTGAGGGGAGAGGGAGCAGGGGGGTGGGGGGGAGGAAGAGGGAGGGAGGGAACTGGTGTACCTACTAAGTTTGTATGAGCTGAAATAATAATAAAAATTATATATATATAAAAAAAGACACAGTCTTAACTCCTGAACTGTCTCTCCAGCCCTAGATTTACTTTTAAAGAGTGAACCAAGGGCTAAAGAGATGACAACAGGGGTTAAACCTTTGTCTCATAAATAAAGAGACCTGATTTTTGGATCCCAGATAAACATAAAAACATGGGGTAGATATGGCAATAGCTTTAACTTTCAGGCCTGGGAAGGCAGAGCCTGGAAAACCGCAGAGCGAAGCCATAAAGAGGTAGAGCAATCCAGGATGATTGCCTGTGTCACCTATATCACTTAGGCCTCCAGAGGCACACACACTTAGTGCCTTCTACACACACACAAAGTGAATTTGGTAAAGGAAGGAGTCAAAAAAAGTTAAACATGAATCTGTTCTGAATATAGGAGGCTTTACCTATGAGTTATCATACCTTTGAGTTTTCAGTCACCTCAAAGTATTTCCATATTGCTCTTTAAATTTTTTTTTATTACTTAGTGGGGGAGTGCATGTGGAAGTCAGAGAACAGCTTTTAGAGATGGTTCTTGCCTTCTTCCATCTTGCTGAGGAGGGTCTGTCTTGCTATATAGCATACGCCAAGCTAACTGACCAACAAACTTCTGGCTGATTCTCCTGTCTCTTATATCCCTGCAGGAGTTCTGGGATTACGCATGCCCACCCTTTCCCCACCCTATCTGGCTTTTTGCATAGGTTCCAGCTTTCTGTAGCAAGGGCTTTTACCTGCTGAGCCATCTCCCTGCCCAGCCCGCTTGTATTTCTTTTGATTTCTCTGACCTATTGTTCAGTTGAGAATGTATTGTCTCATTCCCCCATTTGTGTTCACAGGGAATGGACCACATTAAAGTGTCTCAGTTTGGGAGGCCAGAGGTGACCTCTGATCAGAGAGGGCAGGAGGGCACAGGCAAGAACGAATAGTTTCCTGGTGGCTGCTTGGATCGAAGTCATCTCTACAAGCCTGTCCCCTAGCACCTTCCCTGAGGCAAAGATGTGCTCACTCTGTACATATTCCTTCCACCTGAGGAATGCAACCTGCCTGGGGTCTTAGATGTGAGAAAGTGTGCCGCATAACAGAAGCAAGATGACGAGCAGGTGACCCAGCGTCCTGGGTGATGAGGTTCAGACCGCCGTCCTGCCATTTTTCGGCGGGATGCCCTTTGGAAAGATTCTTAATTTCTCAATGTTCCTGTATTCTCACCTGTAAAGTGGGGAGACATAGTAGAAACTATTTAGTAAGATTATGGTTAGAGCAATATTAATGCACACAGGACTTTCTGTTTGTTTGTTTGTCGTGTTGCTGACAAAATGCCTCACAAAAATGACTCAAGGAAGGGCTCATTGTGCCTCATGGCGGGGAGGTGTGGCAGTAAGTGCTGCTCTAGCTGAAGCAGCAGGAACAGGAGGCAACTGGTTACATGGAGTCCACAGCAGGAAGCAGAGAGTGATGGATGCTGTTCTCTCTCTCTGTCTCTCTCTCTCTCCCTTTTATTCAATCTGGTCCTAAGGTTGGTATCACACACACTCAGAGTGGGTCTTCCCACCTCGGTTAAACCTCTGCAGAAGGCCAGAAGCTTGTCTTCGAAGAGCCTCTGTTGACTATCAAAATCAACCATCGCAGGGTGTCGCTATGCTGCACAGACTGACCGCAAACTCATGATGCATCGCCCTACCTCAGCTTCCGAGGGTCGGGACTGGAAGCCTGCACCACCAAGCCTGGTTTACCATGGGAAGCTTTTAGTACATGTTGTACTCTTGTTGACACTTGGGGCCTAGAATCTTTGAATATCAAATCTGATGCTGTACTCTTGGGTCCCCCCCTATTTCCTGGTTTCGGTGCCTGACTCTCCCCTGTGGTGGTACTCTGTGATCCTGGTTTTGTAACCTCTCTGCATCTCAGCGCCCTTCACTCTGACAGGAGAGTCAGAGTTTAATACCCTCCCATGGCCATTACAAAAGTTATCATCCATGTCAAGTAGGAACCGGTTCCTAAACTCAAAAAATTTGAATTCTTGTTAGCTTTGGAGAGAGGTGAAAACCAGTAGAAGACAATTAGGCAAAGCAGTTACAAGTTGTGATCAATGCCAGGAAGGCAATAAAATAAGGCTAAGAGAGAGAATGGGAAAGGGAGGCTAATTAAGAGATTAGGCCAGGTGGAGACTTTCCCAAGAAAGAACGATATGAGCCGAGAGCAAAAAGATAGAGGATGAGGACTGAGAAAAGCCTCACCCTCTACTTGCCAAGGACCAAAGGAAAAACTTTCTTGGCACAAAGCACAACAGACGCAAGCGGCCAGAAGCCATTTGATAGAATCCCTAATAACATCAGCAACAGTAGGATTCCTTATCATGACTGTATCATCTTGCATCGACATGATAAAAATGACATGAGATGTGAGTACATGTGCCAAATACATGTCCCTGAACCTTGCTTGGTATGTTAGTGTTTTGGTCCTGTGATAAGAACTTGAATTTTTTTTTTTTTTTGGAAGTTTTAGGAATCAAACCCAGAACCCCACATACCCAATACAGACAGATAAGATTTTTAAACATTTACTTCTTTTAATTTTATTTTTTAACATTGTGTAGCGGTTACTCTTAATTATTGCTGTGAGAGAGCATTCAAAGTCAATCAACTTAAGGGGGAAAGGGAGGCTTATTCAGCTTACGGTTCCAGAGGGGAGAAACAGTCTCTCAAAGCAGAGGCGGCATGGCTGGCTGGCCAAAGCTGGAGGAGGCTAAGTCACTGCAGACATCTTGGAGGCTGAGAGCTGCAGACTGCTTGCTGCAAAGGCAGACTTCTCCAAGAGGTTGGGTGGGACTCATCCACCTCAAGGCCCACCCCTGGTGACTGCCTTCCTCCAGCAAGGCTCCACCTCTCAAGGTGCCATGACCTTGCCAAACACACGAGACAGTGGGGGACACATTTCAAACCATGGCACATTGCATACATGAATATGGTGAATTTATAATATTTTCATCCCTTAGTCCCAAATCCCATCCCCCCTTACCTTTATCTCCCCTCCCAGACTCCCTCCTATTTTCAAATCTTTTCACTTGTGCCACCGTGTTTCATCTAGTCTGCCTTTTATGACATAAGGCAGAAATACTTTAAAAGAGACCAAGTTTATTTGGGCTCATCATTTCAGAGGTCTCAGTTTATGGCTGCTTGGATTATTGTTTTAGGGCCCAGATAAGGCAGCGCATCATAGGACACCTAGCTGCTCATCCCAGGTTGGACAGGAAGAGACAGTGGACAATACCCACCTTTCCAGGGCATGTCCTCAATGACCTCTGTCCATTAACTAGGCCTTCTCTTGGACTTCCTAGCCTGCCCCATATTTTGAATCCATACAGAGATTACTCTTTAATGAAGTCACAGCCCTCAGGATTCATCCTCTTAGGACTGGATCTTCCAGATATGGACCAAACTTTTTTGGGGGGTAGGCGAACACTTCATTTCTAAACTGTCGTGGTTTGGATTGAATTGTCCCCCACAGGCTCATGTATTTAATACTTAATGGCATTGTTTGAGAAGATTATGGAACCTTTGAGAGATGGAGTCTTGTTGGAGGAAGTGTGTCACTGCAGGTGACATACTTGAGGTTTTATAAGTCATTCCTATGTCCTGTTTTCTCTCTCCTTCTCTCTGCTTCCTGAGTATGGCTAATGCAATGTCAGAGCAGGCTGCGTGCTTCTGCTGCCATGGCTGGCACCACGTGTTCCCTGCCATGATGGACTATGGATAGTCTGGAGCCATTAGCCAGAATGATACATCCTTTCTCCTTTAAGTTGCTTGGGCATTTTGTCACAGCAGCAGAAGATTTGATCGACCTGATAAGTGTGTTATTGACATATATTATTTTTAATCGTATTCAATGGATAATTATATACCTGAATCTTTTTAAGAGGCAGGCCTACACCTTCCTAACAAGCAAGCATATTTAAGATATTCAAATAAAAGTAGAGAAGAGGCACAAGGAACTCTGTAAGATTTGTACAAAACCAAATTTACCTGGCAGCCAAAGTTGATGCATGACTTGTTTCCATGTGTTAAACATTTTGATATATAACACATGTGAGCTGTACACATTGTGCTTTAGTAGACTATTTTAAATAATTAGATGACACATATTTAAGGAACAAAAAAAAAAGTCTGGAATGCCCAATATTATGTCATTCAACTCTCAAGCATCGAAGAGCATTTTGAAGAGCACTGCTGTAAGAAAAATTGAATTTGCCACTGTCTTCCATTCCCTCTCCATCGGAGCTTAATTTCATCCATTTATTTAACAAATATGGTGGGGCACACAGAGTTTTGAGGCAAGCTTCAGGCCAGTCTGGCTATAGGAGACCTGGTCTCAAACACACACACACACACACACACACACAGAAATGTAACAAGTATCTTGAACCCCATTCTCCTTACTCTTCACCTTACGTCCTGCTCTGATCTATTCTCCATCCTTGTTGGACACTGCTTAGTACCATGGGAAGTGGAGACATTGGTGGGCACGGTTACCTACAGCCAGATGAAGTGAGGCAGATAAAGGGTGTTCTCTCCCTGTTTTGCTTCTATGACATGGAAGACTTCTGCAGGGGTGATTCTCCGATACACTCTCAGAGCTCACCAGTTCTGATAGGATCACATCCCTCCTTCCTTCTAAACTTGGGTGTTAACTGCCCCTCCCCCCTTTTTGGCTAGTCTCTTGGTGCTTCTGCATCCCTGATGGATTTCTTTGTCTTGCCTACAATTCTGTAAACAGTCCATTCACAGTTCTTCAGTATCAAATTTTTCTTTCTTGCTCTGAATTTTAGTCCAGCTTGGTTTACATAGTGAGTCCAGGCTAGCCAGAGCTACCTAGTAAGATCATGTCTTACGCGTCCACTTTGAGATGGCACACGCATGTGTACTCACATGCACATATAACTGCTCACACACATGCAAAACCATGCATACACAGTAACATGCGCTTCCCATATACATACACATGAGGATGAAATAAAACACTATCGTTTTCATGTGTAATCATTGTAAAAATTTATGGACAGACCAATGAGATAGCTGAGTGGGTGAAGTGCCTGCTCCCAAACCTGGTGACTGGGTTCAATTGTAAGATACCCACATGGTAGAAGGACAGAACTGACTTCTGAAAGTTGTCCTCTGCCCTCCACTGTACGCCATGCATACCTTCTTTTCTCTCTCAAATATATAAAGTTTATGTATAGAAGCTCCTACACTAGACAGCTGTAGTTTGGAATGTTGTGTTGATACAGACATGAAATCTGTCCATAGGATCATGGGGTTGATGGTCCAGGAGGAAGGCTGGACAGGCAGAACAGCACAAAACAATATAGAAAATGCACAATTAGTGCTACATGTTGGGGGCACAGTTCTCCTTTCCACCAGGGAAGTGGAAGGAACCCGAATTCATTTTCCTAAGGTAACATAACTGTGGCACTGATTGGCTTCGTTGACTCAGATTCCTGGGCACAAAGCCCAGATTTATTTTTCTCATCTCACCTGCTTTCTTTTCTAGTCAATAAGCATTACCATTGGCTGGGCACCAAAGCCCATGGTTTTTATTCTTTGGTGACCCCTCTGTTGTCGCTTTTCATCTTTTCCCCTCATATGAGCCCCATTTTCCTAGTGCTCTTAAGGATTTAAGAATTACCATTGACATCTCTGCAGTCTGTCCTCTGTCAATCCTTCTTTTAGTGAACCCCCAAACAGAGAAACTTGTCCACACTACAGGATAGTTCACGTTCTTCTTTCTGTCTAAGAGACCTTGCTGGTTCTTTGTCCTTGCAAAGGAGGATATCACTTAAGCAATCCCTAAGGAAGGGATGGGCATATCTTTCCTGCCTCAACGTGCCTTCTCAGTACACTCGCCCATATTTTTTTTTTTTTTTGATGCTGATGATAATGTGGTTTATTGCAATCATTTCTTTTTTTTTTAGGTTTTTTTTATTTCTTTAAATTTTATTTTTTATTTCTTCCACTCATACAAAGTTGATAAGTACCCCATTCCCCTCCCTCCCTCCACCCCTCCCTGGATTCCCTTGCTCCCTCCCCACCTTTTCCCTTTCCTTTCCCCCCTTCCTCCCTTTCTTTCAGTGCCCCCTGCCCCCCATTCTGGAGCATCCTTTAGTGTGCATGTCAAACTTCCCTCTGGGTCCTCCTCTCTGATGAGGTGTAAGGACTCAGTGGCATTGCCTTTTTTTGTGTGTGTTCCCCTTTAGTATAGGAACACTATTGTGGCTGTTAATTCCTTGCCTCTAAAAATCATAGTGCCTGTGATCCATGCTAGACTTTGGGGGTTCAATGATATGTTGGTCATTATTTGTATGGAATATCTTGCATATCATTGCTCCTCTCCATCTTTAGGCTCTTACAATCTTACCACCCCCTCTTCCGCAAATTTCCCTGAGCTTTAGGATGGGGAAAAATTAGGCTGGCCTGGTTCCAGGTGGTTGATGTAGATGCTCTGATTTTCTGAATTATGGATTGTTGATTTTTTTCTTTCAGTTTTGCTGCTCCTGCACCGCCCTGGCTCCATCCTGATGGGTATTAGGTGTCACCCTCTGCCCAGAGATAAAAGGCTGTTAAAATAGAGTCTTATTGCAAGAGTAGATTCAAAGGTACATGGAATAAGAGTAGGAGACCATTTGCAGGACGGTTACCTTCTATCTGCTAGACTCTATGCCCTCCCTTTCTGGTGAAATCATACCCCATCAGATTCAAGTGACCAGTAAGGAAAGTCTGCGAGCCCAACCAGATGTCTCATTACTTACTTACAGTCCTTGATAGTGACCTATTTTCTCTGCTGTAGCATGATCCCCTCTCTCCTTGTTTCTGGCGGGGCCCTCCTTCCCTTTCCCAAACCCACTTAGTGACACACTCAAAAATAAATCGCCCATATATTTTTGAAAGAATCATTTTACCCCTCTGGAACCTCTAAATGTCAGTTTTGTAACATAAAAAGCATTCTGTGGATTAGCACAGGAACAAAACAGAACTGTCCAGCTTTCTGCCCAGGGTTGCACATGAGGCTTCTCTGATCTTAGAGGTCATCCACGTCCCTGCAAGTCTCTTTGAGTTACTTCATAGCACTAGCTGTAAAGGGTTTTCAAGGATACAGCAGCAATGGGAGAGGGAAGAAGGAGAGCTATACTTAAGATGCCAGGAAAGATGAGTGCGTTCAACGCAGACCAACATCCAGGCGCCTTTCTGTATGAGCAGAATTCTGATTCCCAGAAGGCTGGAACGCTGTGGCCAACTGTTTACATCCTTTGTTTGCAGCAGTTAGATGGTATATACTGTAGCCTTATTTTCCTTGTCTCCCTCTCAAATCAACCATAAATCATTTTCAATGCTGAGCTTTCCACAAAAATTCCCTGTGGTTTCCTTCAGTTTCTCACTCCAACTCTCTCATTGTGGTTCCCATTGGCAATAATGTCAGCATCTGTTCTCCATACCAGCACTATTTGCAAATACTTTGAGACCAAGTCCTTGATTACTACTCAAAAGTTCAACTTCTGTTTTCTCAGAGCCAAAACACATACTGCATTATGCAGTTTAAATAGTTTCCAACCCTCATCTGGGTGGTGAGCTTCATCCTTTCTTCCCATTACTCATATTCTTCTTTTTTAAAAATTACTTTTAATCCTTTCCTTTCAATGCACTCACTGTGTGGAAGATTAACTTCGGTTCTTAAGCTTGCTCGCCTTGCCATTCCCTTTTGCCCATCGATATGTGGATTCCCGCAGATTCTTACACCCTCAAAGGCAAGTTATTGGTGCCACCTTATTGTTTTTCCTTTCTGTGGTCTAGTTAGACTTGCACAGAAACAACTGGTCATGGTAAAAGAGAATTTTCTGTGGGTTGGTTTCTTTTTATCTCTCGTGCTTAAAACACGTGTGACTTCTGATGGGTTTGTAAGTTTGTGATGTGCAAGTGGCTTGGTGCTGGTTTGGGTTTTCTAAGTGTGTATATATGTGCAGTTTGAGTTTGCCTTGGCTTTGCTTATTTACTTTTCCAAATAACATAGTTGAACAGTTCTTCAGCAGAGCTGGGTGTTCTGTTCTGAACACTGTCAGGCAGAGATGTTTTACAAGCTGCCCTTCTGGGACAGACATTGTTTCTGGATTTATGAGAAAATACATGCTTATATGCTTATGTGTGCATGTCAGTACACACATGCAAAACTAATAGGAAAATTAAAACAATACACCATGGAAGATACTTTACTAAGCCCAGCAGCATCATAGGGACACACCAACATTGGATGAAAATGTCTCATAATTAAAACCATCTATGCATTTATACAAATGTCAGCAGAAATCATAAATTACAATGAAAACCATTAATATTCTAATATTGCTGTTACTAGCAATAATACTTGGAAAGTTTTCCTTAAGTCAGTTACTATTCCACATATTTTACAATGAGAAATGCATTTAATCTTCATGACAGTTCTATGAGATAGGAACGATTTTATCCTGTTTACAGACAGAATGGAGCCCTGCAGAGAGGTAAGTGACTCACGCAGGGTTCACAGTCAGCTTAATGAAAAGGGCACACTCAGACAATTGAGAAGATAAAATACAATCTTCGATGGAAAAAATGTTCAGCATTGCCAGTAATCAAAGAAATGTAAATTAAGACCTTAAGCATTATTTCATTCCATACTTTGGGGAGCTTCAGTTAAGCTGTCACTCCGAGATAAGGCATCAACAATGTTGACCAGTGTAAGCTTTTTGGAAAGCCATTTGTTAATGCTTAGAAACAACAGGAGAGAGTCTCCTTTAATTCTGTCTTCTTAGAAAGTTATCCAGGATCAAGTAGAGGACTCAGCTAATATGCCAAAGTCTTGGGCTCAATTCCCAGTCCACCATTGACTGGGTATATTGGTACACACCTGTAATCCCAGCATTGGAAGGTAGAGACAGAAGGATCTAAATTTAAGGTCATCTTTGGACTACACATTAAGAGCTTTGTACACATGAAATCCTGTCTCAAAAAAACGTAATAAAAAAGGTCTGTATGAATAAAAAAAAAATCGGAGCTGCATTCTTTATTTTCCCAAATACTGAAAACCATCTAAGGTCTAAGTGAAGGCAATATGTACCTGATGTATGTCATTGAGATGAAGAGCACATAAGCACTGAATCATTACATAACTGTGAATGATAATGGGAACATAAAAAGTTAGACATGACAAGCAAATCAGATTAAACAGTTTTACCTATTTTATGCCTGCAACTCTACATAATCAGAGGTACACGATACAAGGATCAGAGAACAGGTCAGACAATGAGCATACTGGAGATGGCAGACAGCATAATGATCAGTACTGTTGTGTAGTGGCAAAATTAAGAGTAGGGAAAAAATATGAAAGAATTCTGCTCCTGTCTTTCGGAGATACCTGATTTCTCTGGGAAATCATAGATTCATTGGTTTTTAGAGCTGGGAGATTTTTACCAGGTGCTTGGAACAGCTTTCTAATTTCACACATAAACACTGGGGCAGGAGAAGACTGACTTGCTCACTGGCATATATTTAATTAGGAATCAGAATTTACAACTCCAAAAATGATTGCCCATCATCTGGGCTGCATTTCTTGCAGGGAAATTGGGTTCTAGGATACTATCTTGAAACACACCATGCTAGTGAAAACGACTTGGATACTTTAGCCTAATCCTGCTTTCTTCTCTGCGGTGTCTGTGCCTACTTTGCCCACCGGAAACAAGCCTTACACTAGAACAAGAGTCCTGTCTAACTCCTGTCTAGGCAGTACGCATGCATCGAGTGTGGTTTCAGCACGTGAAAAAAAGTCAAAATATTTATAAAGAAGATGAATATTCCAATAACAATGGGGAAACTGCTAGTCACTGCCTAGCAATGGCAATAAGCAGGAATTCAATTAAGATTTGATAGATGAAAACTTTAAACATTTAAGAAGTTTTTCCTTCCCTGAGACTTTTGAAAACTCAGTTTCAAATAATGTACACATATGTGCGCAGCCTAGCAGAGGGGCACTTATCCATTGCAGGAAGTCTGTACAGAGAATAGGGACACTTTCTTCTAGGAAGCAGTTTGTGCCCGCCTCAGCCTAGAGGGCTCGCATGCAAAGGCTGAGCCCGAGCACAGCAGGGTTTTGTCTTCTATATTTTTTGTTACTCCTCCTCTCTTTTAGTGCCTTCATCTCCCAGATGTGGTGATTATGCATTCCACCGATTGTGATAAGGTTACCCGTGCAGACTGTCACATAGCCTAGATGCTGAGCAGCCAGTTTTTTTTTTTTGTTTCAAAGAAGCCCTTACCACATACCAACTCAACCTGGGACCACAGAAAAGGTAATTACATATGTGAATTCCCAGCCCTGGGGAAGTGGAGGTAGGAGGATCCCAAGTTCAAGGTCAGTGAGGCTCCGTCTTAAAATAATAAACAATCAAGCAAACAAACAAAAACTGAAAAAAGTAAAGACTCTTTCTTCTTTTCCTTTCTGGTGAATGTGTGTATGGAGGTCAGAGGCTGACTTCAGGTGCCTTCCTCGGCCACTCTACACCTTACTTTTTGAGGCGGCGTCTCTCGCTGAACCTAGAGCTCACTGAATTGGCCGGGTTGTATGGCCAGCAGGTCCCAAGGATCCCTTCTGTCTCTGCCTCCTCACCGCTGGGATTATAGGTAAGCATCACCAGGTAATTCAGGACCTGACACTTGTATAATCCTCACAGCTCCTTTCTCTTAAATTCTCTGCAGATCACCACAGGTTCCTGATGGGCTCTCCACAAGGACAAGTGGGAAAAGACTGAAGAAAATGGAAGTTGTAGATTGGTGGGACACCAAAGTCACCCTAAGAGATGCATAAAGGCCACAGGCTGATTTGCGAGGGGTATATAAAAGCATCTAGAGCTCACTAGTGAGATTCCACCTTGCCCAGGCAGGTGGCTTTAGCACAGTCAGTTCCCAGGGGGCATCAACCAAACATTACCAGTCAGTGGCTCTGCATGTCACCTGTGGCACAGAAGGAAGTCCTGGGGGCTCTCAGCACTCTCCCTGGGCTTGGTGAGTGAATAAATATTAGGGGAGCTGTTGAAACACTCCAGGGGTTAAGGGAATTGAAAATAAGAGAAAGATGCGGAATACAGAGAGGAAAAATTTTAAGGGGAGATCACATTTCTATGTACAACCTGTAGTTGCACATTGTTCTGTGTTTAGTTTTAAAACTACTTAGATTTACTCATCCCTGCTCTTTGTAAGTCAAAACCAGTTTATAATGCATGGAATTCTCTGTGAGATTTTTTTCCCCACCTTTAAGTTATAATTTAGTTGTTCTCAACCCTACTAAACATCGAAATCTCCCAGATAGTAACAAACAATACTGCCTAGGCCTTTCCTCTTCCATAAGTGGACAGAACCTGAATTTAACAGAATGTGTATGCTTCGAAAGCTTTGGAGGTGGATCTACGAACAAGTGAGGACTGGTTCGCCCCTCTCCCTGCGCTAGCACCAGAAGCACCCCTGATTCTAATTTGAATGCGCCTGCTCACCTGGGGATCTTGTTAAAGCGCGGATTGTGATTTGGTCGGTACAGTTGGGAACTGAGATGCTGAGCACTTAACAACCTCTCCTGGTGATGCTGATTGCAGATGCCACGGTCCGCAGGCTACATCTGACTACAGAAAGGATGTAGGAAAGCTAAGGTGGTAAATTCTAGAATCGAGTGCGCAGCAATGAGACTTGACAAAATAATGAAAATTTCAATAAAAGCATAAATCACGAAAGATATATTTTGTTTGCACATAATCTTAGCTAAAAGGTTAAGAAGGAGGGTCTCTGTTTTATATAACAAAAAACCCTAACATGCATTGCTATGGTATGAATGTTCATGAGTCAAACCCTATCTACCAAACTCAAATGTTAAAAAAAAAAAGGTATTTTTGAGACACGTCTCACTATGTTGCCCAAGTTGGCCTTTTGTGGTGCCTTGAGTGGTGCTCCTGCCTCAGGCTCATAAACAGCTGGGGTGACAGGCATATGCTCCGGGCTGGCGTCCCCAAAGTGATGGTTTTAGGAATGATTGGGTCATGAGGGTGAATGGGATTACTGCTCATAAAGAACTTCTGAAACTGTTGTCTCTCCACCACTTGAGGACATGTAGTCTAATTTTTAAAACTTATTTTTGTGTGTGTGTGTGTGTGTGTGTGTGTGTGTGTGTGTGTGTGTGTGTGGTGTGTATCAGAGGGCACTGTGTGTCCCTGTGGAAAACCAAGGATGACTTCGGGAATCATCCTGGATTACTTTTACCTCTCTTTGCTTCTCTCTGGGATTTTCCAGATTCCATCCACAGAGCTGAAAGTACAGTCTGCAGTCATTTTCTGCTTGACATTTTTATGTGGGACTTGGGATCAGAACTCAGGACCTTCTGCTTTCAAGGCAGAGTCTTAACCCCTAAGCCATCTTTCTAGCCCAGGGCATGCTGTCTATAACCCTGACTCCCATGAGACATCTAATTAACTGCATTCTTGGTCTTGGACTTTCCATTCTCAATTTATAAGAAATAAATTTCTACTGATGCTAAGCCACCCATTGAGTCGCATTATGCTATAGTAATCCAAATGGAATAAGACAGCCACTTGATCTGAATATTCTTATTTATTTGATTAATTAATTCATTCATTATGTTTGTGGTAGAGGGTACTTGAATATGTGCCTGTAGAGATCCAAGGATAACTTCAGGAATCCCCCCTTCCTCCCCCCTTTTCTCAACTCTCCAGCAGTGAGGGCTGAACCGTTTTAGGATTGCTTAGTGAAGAAGGGTTGTGATGTCCCCAAGTAGACTCAGAGTGGAGGGTTGTCCGAGATATAGTGGTGGCAGCCCACGTTCTCTAGTGACTAAACTCTCTCTCCTAGGACTGGGTGATAGGACTGAATGCCAAGTGTGAGTGGAGTCCTGACTGGCTGAGTGACAATGGTGAGAAGGAAGATGATGAGGACGTAAAGAGGGTGGGAAGGGTGGGGAACTAGGGAGGAGCCAGCTAGATGTGAACTATGGAAGGCCAGGTTGGATAATGAGGCTAGTTTCTTAAATGCAAAACAGACATTAACATAAAGTTTGCTGTTGTCACCACTTGGTGGTTTTCAGCTCTGTGCTGTCTGTGCACCACTGCGTGATGACTATTGTCCATCTGTAGAACTGATGCTTTGTACAATGAAAGCTTCACTCAGCCCATTTTCCATCTTGTGGAAGTGAAATCATACTATACTTGTCCTTTTATGATTGGTCTATTCTATTCATCGGAATGACTCCAAGGATCATCCACCTTCTGTTATGTTTATTTCTTGAGACAGGATCTTGTGTAGCCCAGGCTGGACTCCTACGGGCCGTGTAACTGAGGATGGCTTTGAAGTCTTGATCCTCCTGTTTCTCCCTCCTAGTGATGGGATTATAGGCTTGCGCCACCACACTGGGCTCACAATTTCCTTCAAGGCTTAATAAGAGTCCACTGTGGATACATGTCACATTTCATTTGTGCATTTGTCTGTTGATAGTCACTTGGGATGGTTCCATCTTTGGACTCTTACGAATATTGATGAATAATGTTACTATGGGTATACAAATACTTCGCCAAACAACTTTACTCAATCAAAAATGTTTATATGAATTACTGTGCATGTGTGTGTGCTTCAACGCATGCATACATGTCATGGTGCACACATTATATAGATTCCAGGGATTGAAGTGGAGTCATCAGGCTTGATAGCAAGAGCCTTTGCCTGCTGAGCTTTTTTCAGTTTGTTTGAAAAAATATCCTGAAAATGGATGTCGAGTCAGTTTTTCTTTAATCTTTAATTCTTCAAGATATTGCCATGCCATTTTCTACACTGCCGCACGCTTCACACTCACACCAGAGTGGAAAGATGTTCTCATTTCTCCATCCCCCTGACAGTATTTCCTTCCCTCCCCTCCCATCCCCTGTCCTTCCTTCCTCTCCCCTCCTATCCTCTCCCCTGTCCTCTCCTCCCCTTTCCTCCTCTTCCCTCCTCTCCCCTTCCCTCTCCTCTCATCTCCTTCCTTCCTTTTCTTTCCTCCCTCCCTCTACATCCTCCTTTTACTTCCTTCTCTCCCTCTCCAACTCCTTCCCCCCCACCCAGCGAGAGCTCAGGGCCAAACCAAGCAACCACAAAAACACTATGAAGGGTTCATCAGAGGAACTGGTTCATGTGATTATGAAGGCTGAGAAATCCTAGGGCAACTTCCTGAGAGCTGGAGTTTCAGAAAAATGGATGGTGTGACTCTTGCCCAAAGGTGAAGGCTTGAGAACACAAGGAGCTGTTGATGCAAGGCCCAGAGTCCCAGATCCTGGAAGCCTGGTGCCTATGGGCAAAGAAAGATGTCCCCACTCCAGAAGAGAGAACTGGCTTACCTGTCCCCACTCCAGAAGAGAGAACTGGCTTACTTTCTGGTTTGTTTTTTTTTTTTTTAATCTGAACCCCAGCTGTTGATGCCTCCCCAGACTGAGGTCCCATCTTCTCCCCTTAGTCCACTTACTCACCCTCCAACTTTCTTCAGAAACACCCACAGGACATACTGAGAATCAAGGATCTCCCACTTAAGTGGGGATTCTTTAATCTAGTCAAGTCAAAGCCTAGAATTAATCATCACACCATCTTCTGTAAAAACCAAAAAAATCTACCAGTAACTATAGAAACAATCTGTTATTAAACATCATCTCTGGGATCCAGTGTATCACGTTTGACCCTCACAGCAATCTGCAGACGAGCTGTGTCTTCACTTTGTAGATGGGACCATTGAGGCTTGGAGATACGTCCTTCTTCCAGCCATGCATGGAGCATAGTGAAGCTAGGATCTGTGTTCACTGCAGTCCTGGTTGCCTGTCTGGGAACTCTACCTGTTTCCACTAGGGGACCCAGCATTTTTATCTTCCAGTGTGCGTTCCTTTTAGGACAAATAAACACATTTTCTTCAGGCTCAGTCATGGCCCTCATAAGCAAACTATTAATAATCTTTTATCTGTCTCTGGCCTTTTCCCAAGTTCTGCATGTTCCCTGAGTTTGGCATCAATCCAGCATTTAAAATATCATTCTCTCTCTCTCTCTCTCTTTCTCTCTCTCTCTGTCTCTCTCTCTCTGTCTCTCTCTGTCTCTGTCTCTCTCTCTGTCTCTGTCTCTCTCTGTGTGTCTCATACACACTTCAACAAAATAAAACTCTCTTCCTTTCCCTTGTAAGTCAGCAAAGAAACTATTTTATTCCACTGTCACACAGTCAAAGTTTCAAAGAAAGGCACGAAAGAATAGTTGTCTGGTAAGAGAAGCCAGGTAGTGGTGTATGACTTTGTGTGCTTGAGTCACACGGTATGAAAAATATTCTAGGAAATAGCAACTGAAACCTTGGACCAAGCATGTTTCAGACGCAAGAGCCCAAGTCCTGACGTGTTGACTTTGACACCAGAAGACAAAAGCTCAGAAGTAAAGTGGGACAAAGACGGGATGCAAAAGACTTCCAGGCTTATCTCTGTGCTTTAGACTCGGGCAGGTCTGGTCAAAGGACTGTTTCATTAGAAGACTATGACCAGGTTAAGGAGAAAGAACAAATTTTACTTCTATTAAAGCTCAGGGAAATTTGCAGAAGAGGGGGCAGTAAGATTGTAAGAGCGCAAGGATAGGAGGAGCAATGATAGGCAAGATACTCCACACAAGTTAGGGCCGAAGCAATCATAATTGGACTTTGCATGCCCTGCGCAATGTCCAACACACTATTGACCTCACAAAGTCTAGCATCTGCTAAAGGCACCAAGATCCTTGGAGGCAAGAGATTGACAGCCACAGTAGTGTTCCTATGCTTAAGGGGAACACAGGAAAGGGTTCCGGGAAATGCCCCTGGGTCCTTGCACCTCATCGGAGAGGAGGACCCAGAGGAGAGTCTGGCATGCACATTAAAGGATGCTCCAGGGATGGGAGGAGGAGGTACTGAGGGATGGAGAAGGAGGGGGGAGGGGAGGGGGCCATAGGGTGGTGGGAGGTTGGAGGGAGGGAGGGGACCGGTGTACCTGTTAAGTTTCTATGAGTGGAAATAAAAAAAATTTAAATAAATAAATAAATAGATTTGAGCTCTGTAAAAAAAACCAAACAAACAAAACAAAAAATAAAAACAAAAAAAATTTTACTTCTATTGAATATAGTAAAATTCTTGGGCTAAGGATAAGGAGATAGATAGTACAGTGAGTAGAGAGCTTGCTTTGCATGCCTGAGAACCTGAGCTTAATTTCTAAAAACCAAGTTAAAAAAAAACTGAGTATATTGATACAATCCCAGTGTTGGATAGCTAGACGTGGGTAGACTGGCCCACTTGCTTAACTTGCTTGCTGAGCTCTAAGTCAGTGAGAGATCCTATTCTAACACAAAAGTGGTCAGCTACTGAGAAGCTTGAGGTTGAGAAAGCCTGAGGTTAATTTGGACCTCCACATATGCAAGCACACACATATATAAACCTGCACATATATGTGCACTAACACACATACACACAGACACACACACGCACACACATATACAAACCTGCACACATATGTGCACTAACACACAGACACACACACGCACACACACACACCCCATAGCAAAACAAAATGAAATGCTTAGAGGTTTGTATTTTGCCCAGGATTTTGTTTTCTTTTTCATGCCTTCAACACCTCAAAACTTGGAACATGGTTTGATCTTTTGCAAGAACTCACAGATGAACTGGACACTCACGAGAGATTGAGGGCAGAAGACAGCAACCAGTAAGTCAAGTGGCAAAAACCAGGCTATGTATCATTTGCTGTGGTTTTGAGACAGGCAGGTCTTGAACTCATGATCCTCTTGTCTCAGTCTCCTGTGCCACTCACACCTAGCTTATGTGTCTATTTCCCAGTAATTCGCATTTACAATCCTTTAAATGGTCGTTGATGACTGGAAATGAATAAAATGAAACAAAAGTCAACTGCTCTTTACCTCAGATAGTTTGAGAAGCCTATTCATTTAGAGATTATAGCATACAGGACCGAGTTGCCAGACCCCTGAGTCACGTATTTAGCACGTTAGCGAGTATTTTAGTGTAGTGCGGTTCCCAGAAGAATCTACTAGCTATCACATAGGAATTACATTCTGCTTGTAGTCCCCTGGATTCTAATACCCTACAGATTTCATTTGTCTTAAAGGCGAATGCTGACAGGCCTGAGGAGCTGCCCACGACCCAGAGGTAAAAGCTGAAGAACTACAGTCGCCTGAGTCCCCAGCAGATTCCTCCTGAGTCAGTGAGAAAGCAGAGTCCAGTGCATATTCCCGGTGTGTGCCGAGCTCCACCCAGCACTTCAGGTTAATTCATAGGCCTGTGACTTGCCATATAGAAGGCAGCACCTGACACGAAACTTATGGTGGCTCTAATGCTCCCGGATCCCGGGAGAGGTAGAATGACTTCACAAGTATATGAATGTGGGAGACGAATAGCCCTCGCTTGCCCTCTTTCCCACAGCAGAATGTGCTCCGTAATAGTCATGTGATATGACTTCTGTGGCTGACCCATGGTGGGTCCTGCAGTCGTTTCCACGTACCCCAGGATTGGCTTTGTTACTGACTCGACATCAGCTTCTTCACTTGCTTATATCTCAGTCTGTCTCACTGGTTTAAAACCTGGGCAGGGACCGGGGAGGCTATTTTTTGGTCCTCTGAAACTTCATCAGAGGATGAAGACTCCACAAAGTGGTCTTGTCTATGGGCTATATGGGTCTACATTCTTCACTTGCCCTCCACGGATTTCCTTAGAGGGCCAGGAAAGTTGAATTACTTGCCCATTCCATTATACCTGATATTTATTTAATCTATGGCCTCTTGAACAGCGCCAGACTTCCCCCTTCTCACTGGGACTGAGGAAGCTCTGGCTTGGCCCGTGACTTCCTCGCTTCTCTGAGCATATTCCTCCTAAAGTCACTCCCGCCTCTTTCCAGGTTCAATGGATCAATGAACTCATACCGGTGACACGTCATAACGGAAAACAAACATGCAAGTCCAAGGAATTCACAAGTGTCAGATGAAGTTAAGTCTCTGCTCTTCCAAAGATGTCAAGAACAAATGCCTTACTAGTTGCCATTTTGTGGTAGAACTGCAATTCAGGTAAGCAGGACAAAAGTTCATGGCCCCTGTTGTCTTCCTAATCCCATGGCTCACTTTTGGCTTTTTGGCTTCCTTGAGCTCAGGTTGGGGGTATTTAAGCCTAAAATCCAGTTGCAACCTTCCCTGACCTTGCATTTTCCTTTGGGCCACTGGAGCTGATCTGTGAACATCCCTCTTCTCTCCTATCAAGCATTGCTTGTTTCTTTGGTGAGATTCCTTGTCACCCATTAATGTGACATGCTTCCTTATGTGGACCTTGCCTATGCTAAGAGCTTTGTCTTTAGCTGGATCTCCCTGCATATAGTGTTTATTTGCCATATGCCATGTTGCACTTACTCTTTCTGTTTGCTATGAGACAATACTCAAACAATCAGCTTAAGGGAGAAAGATTTATTTGATTTGTACTTCTAGCAGGGAGATGCAATCCATTATAACAGGAAAGGCATAGCAGGAGGCAGAAGCTGGAGGTGAAATAAGTCACGTCCATTATCATGGAGGCAGAGTAAGCAGCAAATGCAAGAGCAGACTGATGAAGAAAGCAGGGTGGGGCTACCTATCCTCAAGACCCATCCCCTGTGATGTCCTACCTCCAGAGATAGTCTACCTCCTAAAGGTACCACTATCTTTCCAAACATTAACAGCAGTTAACGATGCAAACACATGAGCGCGTGGGGGACAGCTCACATTCAAACCCTGACATACAGTATATTGCAGATTATGTCCTTAAGAAAAATACCCCCCCCCTTGAATAGTTAAGAGCTCTGTTTTGCAAGCCAGTGCTTTCTGCTTTCATCCCAGTATCATTCAACATTCCTGGCCGAAACATCTTTTAATATCAAAACAAAAAACGAAAGCATTAATATATAAAAATATAGGTTCTAGTCTGTCTCCTTGGAAAGTTACTGGCCCAATAATAAACTATGAATAAAACTCTCAGACTAGGATGAACCAAGTGTTATTTATATCCACACATAAACATAATTACAGTATGCAGTTGCATAACTAGAATAAAATAGAAGTGTGCCAGGGAGAAAAAAGCAGAGACGATTGTAAAAACTTATATGACATAAGAAAATGCTCAACCATGTAATAAACAAGGTTTCATAAACTCAGCCCTTTGGGAACCCAGAATATGAAGTAGCCCCTGACAAATGTTTCTGGTGTTCCTGTTCCTCCTACAGCAGGTAAATCCTGCGCATGCCAAGCAGGCTGCCTGACCACAGGTGGAAGACCAAAGAGTCTGTCCTTTATTGTTGACAACTTCCTTATGAATGTGACAAGCTTCTGTACTCCTCAAATGCCTTTTAAAATACCAGGGCCAGATCTGGAGAAGTAACTCAGCAGTAGAACGCTTGCTGGAAATGCTGTTGAACTTCATCATCGGAAGGAAGGGGAAAAAAAGTTAAGGTGTGTGCTAATGGTACGTTCAATCCTTTATCAATGAAAAATTAAAATATTGGACATCTTTTGAAGTCAAGGCTAGATGACTATGCATCAAAATTTTGTGAAATAAAAAATCTATCTGCGAGGGAAATATCAGCTTGCCTGGGTCACGAGCAGAACCTATTCTCTTCTTAACACCAGGCTTCTGGGTACCCAGCTCCCTTCACTCCGAGTAGCAAACCTCCTCCCGCCCCGCCGGTTGCTGCTGAGCCAAACTTTTAAAGGCCAGTCAGGAAATGAACAACGCTCCCGAATGGGAAAGTCTGGATCAATGTTTCTGCTCTCTAAAGTAAACAAAGGATCTACCCAAGTATTTCCTTGCACTATTGGCAAGAGAAAGCAGCACCTGGAGTAAAGCAAGGATGTTAGAGCGCAGCTTTGTCCCAGGAATCTCCAGAGCCCCTGCGTTCCATCAGGAAACAAAGCTGCAGATGAGGAGGCTCTGGGGTGGGGGGAGCAGATGATTGCGGATCTGTTCACGGAAAGGATGAATAGATGCGTCCTTTTCTGGATCCTGGATTTTATCTTTCCTTTGGATTTCGAAAGAAAGAAAACCCTATCTTCTGGAAATTCAAAGTGGAATATATGCATTGAAGTAGATGAGGGCGCGGAGCAAGGGGTATGAGCAACGAGAGAAGCAATTATCCTTGGAGGCTGGAATTTCTTTTGCTCCAGTGTCGCATGCGATGCTGCCAATTTCAGCCATTTTCTCTCAGGTAATTTTCAGCACGAGTTCCCAGCGCTGCCTAGTCTCAGCTCACCTGAGGGAACTGTGTACCAGTAAAGATGTATGGAGAGGGATCATTCTGCTGGGCAGGACAGCCTCGGGAGAGAGATACGTGACTCAGGGAGGCAGGAATGAGAAATGAAGCAGCAAATACATGGGGTTGCTTGTGTTAACCGAGTGTTAAGAAAATAGTTAAGGGCTGGGGAGATGGCTCAAGATTAAAGCTTTTGACTCGAAAGCAGAAGAACCTGAGTTCAGATATCCAGATTTCACGTTAAAAAAATGCCAGATGGATATGGGAGTGGCTTGTAATTCTGGCCCTCAAACAATAAGGGAGGAGGTAGAACAATTGAAGATAATTCTCAAATGTTACCCTTGGGCCTCTACAGGCCACACAACTTAAATGCTCTCTTGTACAAACACATCAGACATACACAACACATACACACACACAAGAAAAATTAAAAATCCACTAATATCATCAACTCAAATAGCTATCTTGTCATTAATTTTAGAAAGTGACACAAGCAGGACTTGTTTTTATTATGAAAACCTTTCAAGGCCCTGTCGGTGACAGCCCTTCCCCAGTGGTTTTTGAAACAACTATACCTGATGGAAAAATAAAAATTACCTAAGGGGAAAAATAAATTTCCGTTTTTTCTGCCATGAACGTCTTAGAAGTGTCACAAAAGAACAATGGATTGAGAACATTGCTAAAAAATTTTTATAAGTACAAAAAAGTTCTTATTTTCTCCAATTGAAAGAGATGTATCCCAAATAAAAGAGATGATGCTTGGGTTTGTTAGGGGGGCAATCAATGGCTCATTTTATTTGGTAGGTAGCATCTGATAGAGAAGCACTTTTTTTTTCCTGGAGTTTTGGCTCTACTTAGAGGCTGCCTGCTGGGGAAAATCAAAGTGAACACACAGATGGCTGGGACGCCAAGTGCATAGCTACCTGGACACTGTTTATGACTTGCATCAATGTGCTCCCAAAGCATCGATTCTCCCCCTTCATGTAATGTTAGCATGCATTTATGCATCCACCTGCTTCTAGCTGTTTCTTACTAAAGGTCAAGTGGTTGTGAAACCACAAGCACCAAGAATCAAAGGCTGTTGTTTGAAGCTGTTGGCCAAGCAGTAGCGCCTGAAGCTTGTTTCTGACAGCTCCCGAGGCAGCTGAGGTGGGCTCTTTGACCATCTGGAGGTTTAACGTGCTCCATCCATCTCATGCCAATCTGCTTTACCAGAGTCAGGGGTCAGCATGCGCTGATACCCCTTGAGATGGTGCTCCCGTGTTCTGTGGCTCCCCAGCCCCTCCTGCAGGTGCACTTGCCTTTTCGGTCTATGCTATTTTTCTTGTCTTCTGCAAGCACTCACCCGCAGAGCTATTATTACTGCTTGTGACTGCATGTTGCTGATTCATACTCATAGGCAAAAGTAATTTCGTCTTCAACACCTCTTCCCTGTCATTTAAGGCATATGTTAATAAAAGACAGATTCTGGTGTCTACTCTCCTCTGTAGCTCTGAGGCCACAATATAGATTCATTATAAATGAAGAGGCAATTGCTATTTTACTTCTCTTTCTATTTAAAGAGCCAACCCAAAGCCATCTTGCAGGTTCCTTTGTGCCTCTGAAATCCCAAACCATATTCCAAGAAATGCTCAACTCTGCATGCTTGGGTTGGCATTCACGTACATACAATGTTTTAAATAAAGATGTTTTCACTTGTGTTTTGATATTGATACCTCTTGATTTCACATATTTTAGATTACAGTAGAGCTGAACCCTTCTGCAGGGCTTTTTCCCTTCTTTGCAGCATTTTTTTTTTTTTAAATAAAAACTCCGAGCAAGAAGTATGCAAGTGATGTGCTCCGCCAAGAGGGATGCCAAGCACGAGACGGGAGTCTGGTGGGGGTGGGGCAGGAGCAGAAAGTGCGCATACTCGAGTGGTGAAGGAGCAGACTGAAGGCTTTTTGCTTTGTCATTGCTGCGGGTCCTTTCTAGTCCTTCCTTCCCAATTTATAGCCGTGGACAAGGGCAACCTATTATATTTCACAGACCGTCTGGATCTCAAATGAGCAGTAACCTTGAAGGGCCTCGGAGCCCACGGCACCCTGCCTCAGCTCCGTGCGCCTTGCAGGAGTGCTCTTGTCCGGCACCCGGAGCCCGTCAGTAAAAAGCTTTAGGAATCAGACAGCTCTGGCTCCCAATTCTGACTCTGCCACATAATAGCCTGTGATACCAGTTACCTGGCATCTCAGACCTCATCTTATCCATTACAGGCCTGCATATAAGGGTAATTCACAGGATCTTGGGGATCAAAATGAAGTACCACATGCAATAGACAGAACACTTCGCACTCAGAGCTAAATGGAGAGTAGCAAAGTGGCTCAGCAGGAACTAGAACCCACGCTTTCCTATGAGACTCCCAGGTAGTACTTTTTCCATGGCAAAACACTGTCTTTCTGTTGATCTCAAAAAACCATTGAAGTAGTTAGTAGTGGTTGAGTGCTATGCGTGCTGCCTTGTGGAATGTAAATGCTGTTATTAATAACAGTACCTTACATACACTCAGTGCTTAAGAACTTACAATGTGCTTTCACAAGTGGGGAAAATACCCACGCCAACTGTAGTCTGCTAATGACTAACAGAGGTGGGAGGAGGAGCAGGGGCTTTGAGATCTATTAGTGAGTGATACTAATGGGAAGTCACCGGCACTTGTGAGGAACATAATAAGCATAGAACCAAGAGGGTAACAAAGCTGAGGAGCTCAGAACTGAGATGCAGGAAAAGAGCAGGTAGGCCACAGAAACACAGCAGAGTAGTCACTGGTGAGGAGGAAACTCACCTGACGGGTCAGAATACAGCGAGCTTACAAGACTGAACTCAGGTTTCAAAAGGCCCACAGGGAGGCTGATGTTTGCATATGGACTTATTTTCATATTTGAGCCAGAGTAATAATGACTTAGAATTACTTCATGGTAGCAATCTGGATTTGTTCACAGCTATGGAGACAAGGATTGTGGAACCGAAAGGAGCGAGGTGCAAAGTTTCTCAGAAGTCGATGCTAACTGGGAGTTTCAGACACCTGGAGCAAACTGCACGTGGCAGACTTAAGGACAAAGACTGTTGCCCCAGGGTCCTCTGAAGCAGTTCTTCACCGGAGAATTTTTATATCTGGACCATGGTCAGAAGTGAATTTTTAGAACTGGAGAAAAATAGAGAGCACACATTTGATATGTATTTCATTGTTTCCATGGTGTGAGAAGAAGAAAGGAACATATCTTCTTTGCTAGGAAGAGAAGGGGACCCATTGAAATCCAGCTCCCTCAGGAGAGGAATTTTTAAATATCAGCCTCTGCCTAACCAACTGGTCCTTGCTTTCTGGATGTGAGGGAGAAATTAGAATTTCAAGCAGTTTATCAAGCATTTTGAGCTAATACCCAAGCAGATACATTCGCAACACTTCATGGTTTCTCAGTATCTATAGGCAAAATTCCAAATTGGCCTTTCCTTTTTTTCTCCACTAAATCTAAATTTTTGTCCTGCAGCAAACCTGGAAGAGGAGGAAGAAGAGGAGGAGGAGGAGAAGGAGGAGGAGGAGGAGGAGGAGGCAGCTGATGCAGACAAGCTAAGAGAAGGAAAAACTGACCAGATACACAGAAGACACAGGGAAAAGGCCTACTGTGCAGCTGGGAGGAATTCGAGGTCTATGCTGGACAGAGCCCAAGACAGCATAGTTTCTGTCTCAGAGTCCAAATTTGGTGGATGTATTTTTGAAGCTTTTAAAGGTTAACTCACATGCTGTAATACATTATAGAAAGACACGAAGCTGAATTTTACTGTGCCAGTCAAGAGGCTGGCTTGAATCTGCTATTTAGAACGGAGAGAGACAGTACAATTTACATGTGTGAGAATGTGAGAATAATTTTACCTTCTGTTGTTTTTAAAAAACCACCTTGGGCCGTGATTTTTAAATGGAGACACAAGACGATCAGTTAGGGGTTCCCATAGCAACATTAACTTAGCTAAGCTGCCCTTGTTGTATGTCATACTTTCGTGACTGGTTTGGCTTTAAATGTATACTTTAATTATGAAATACAAGTGAGTTAAGAGTCTTGGGCAAAGTTTGATTTTTTTACATTTACTGGTATATGCATATTTAAACAGAAACTTTGATAACTGTACTTCTAAGGACTTGCCACCAAACTCGTTTATTCAAAAGTCTGTCTGGGATTTTCCTTGCCACTGATCTCTGACCTTAATCCACAGATAACTTTTTACTGAATTTCTCTAAATACTTTTGGGAAACACCCTGGCTAGATGAAGCAGAAACAAACCAACAACCTCTGGTAGCTCCAAGCTCTGCATTCTACTAGGTTGGTTTGAGCTGCCCCACACCCACCACTGTCTTCTTCATTAGTCGTGCACACCTCACAGACCTGTCTTAATTTTGACATGCTGAACACAAGAAGGCTAAGGACTAGCTAGAGGCCCACCTTCCAGAAGCCTGAATGGTCTACATTGTTTCTTCACAGCTGCTCTCTCTTCTTGGAGCCACGACTACTCCAACCAGCACTAGTGACATGACAGTGATGACTTAGCACTTTGAGGAACTTTTTCTGGACCACCATACATTCTAGTGGCACCATCAACTAAGCTGCCCAGATGAACCCATGACCCCAAAAGGACTGATTATACTCTTCCAGCAACTGATTTAACTGATTCCAAATGATTTAAAAAGGAAAGACAGCTGGGAGTGGAAGCTGACATCTGTAATCCCAGCATTCAGTGGGCTGAGAAGGGAATCAAGGTCA
This sequence comes from Typhlomys cinereus, assembly GCA_023101885.1. Classification (NCBI taxonomy): domain Eukaryota; kingdom Metazoa; phylum Chordata; class Mammalia; order Rodentia; family Platacanthomyidae; genus Typhlomys; species Typhlomys cinereus. The sequence goes on along the minus strand of JALPQD010000307.1, from coordinate 1,965,527 downwards.
CATGTTTGAGGCCAGCCTGGGCTACAGAGTGAGACTCCTTTCAAACCAACCAGCCAACAAAGAAAGAAAGGAAGGAAAAAAAACCAGCGGGAGCTGCATTATTTCAAGGTGGTCTTTTCAAGAGTTTGTAGATTTTCCCCAGACTTCTGTGTTTCAGAAGCAATGGCCAGTAGATAGTACACCCCATTTACACATTTGCTCCTTACTGTCTTAGGTCACAATTCACACAGGTTTGGGATACACATACTCTGTATTGTCAGCTGAACACTACATATGTCTATGAAGACAGGGCTGGGTCTTTATTGATTGTATTATTCCACACAATTCAGCACAGTGTAAATACTCAATAAACACTGTATAATGAAAGAAATTATCTTGGAAACCCCATTTTCATGAAGAGCATTTTGTAAGTCAGCATATTCCCTTACTGAGATAAGGGAGTAAACAAATTTCTAATTGTTAGAAGAATTTTCTCGAGTATGACCGAATCTCAAAAAGAACTTGGAACAATCTGTACACCCTAAGAATAGCCTGAAATAGCCTGCTTCCCCAAGTATAAGAAAGAAACAGAAATTAAAATTAGAAATTAGTATCTAAAAGGGGGAGATATTTGGTGAAAACAGACAAGAATATGACAAACAACAATAACCTTGATCTTAGGCTTCTAACGTTCCTTGTAATCAAGGCATGTTGCCTTTCTACTGTCCAGTGACAATGAGGGACAGCGTGGATGTGTGGGAAATGTTTCGCTAAGCCCAATAATATACACAGTACAGGTTGGGGGGGCTCAGTGGTAAGCCTTTGCCTTGCAAGCAAAAGGACCCGTTTCCACACAAAAAAATGCCTGATGGATATGTCAGCAGTGTGTAATTCTGGCCTGGAAGGCCTAGCTGGGGAAACCCCAGAGCGAAACCATAAGGAGACAGAGCAATCCAGGATGATTCCTGATGTCACCCTTGGGCCTCCATGAGTACACACACTCAAGTGCCTTCTTGTATACATGTCTGCACACATATGTACACCCACCCGCAAGCAACACACACACACACACACACACACACACACACACACACACACACAAACACAGTAGATTACTCTCCATTTCTAAAAAAAAGACAATTTATGTTTCTTAAAATTATATGATTTACATCAGTAATTTAAATGAATACTTATAAAAATTCAAGGAACAAAATGGTTAGATGTAACAAACCCAAACACATTTGTATATATCAAGTTCTGAAAACACAGAAAGCGGTACATTCTGTAAAATCACTTACATGAGCTTAAAATGTACAAAGAGTTTACACATGACACATCAGCGGGAAACACATATTCTTTTCTTCTCATTGTCTTTTGGGAAAAAAAAAAGACTTGCAGGAGTCTTTGCATATTATAGTCTTCTGGCTTCGAAGTTAAGACATAGCATATAGTCAGTCATGAGAAAGGAGTGAAAACACCAGTTTTGAAGCTCTTTTGAGCCCAGTGGAATGGCTTCTGGAATTTTCCTTGAACCCACACTCGGTGCATTTTCACTTGTTTTTTCCTATTAACTTGCAGGCGATGATCAACCAGATTTTGTTTTTCATCTAACCCGGCTTGGTAGAACATATGGCGGACTTCTCCTTTGAGACAAAAGTGGCAATTAAAGATGTGACCTGTGATGGGGAGGGGGAGGTAAGGAGCTAGGGAATACTGACCATCCAGACTGCATTTATACCAAGAAACCCTCTAACACAACTAGGGCCAGGAGACCTGTGAAACTAAGCAGGTTTTTTGACTCCTCGAAACATCCCAAGTACAAACAGGCTACACAGTTGGTGCCATCGGATCAGATCACTGTGACTATACAGGCTACAGCCTTCTCTACTTTGAAATGTTCCTCCTTTCTGAGTGCTTGTTTTTATAGTGACCCCAACTTACGAGTTTTAAATGAAATTGACTCCTCTGGCAGTGGTGTATTATTGTTTATTTTTTTTAATATCCGGCTATCTCCACAGTCACACTCTGTGCTTTTCCTTCAGTATTAAGGATGAGACAGGTGACTCTTTCAGGCAGTTTTAAGTGGGAAAGGCCATCTTCGAGGTGTTGTGAAGAATTCTACACACCTAAGCATGGAGGCTTGTTTAGCTCATACTCATGCCAATTTCCAGCTTCTGAGTTCCAACTTGCAAATAAATAACAAACCAAAGGCAGTTTTCACAGCTAATTATTTACCCTGCCAGATTAACTTACCTTTTGTAAAGAAATACACTCTAGTACCATCTCCTCGAACATAAAAATTTTCAGATAAACAATGTCCTGGAAAAAAAATCGTGAAAACAAAATCTTGATATTCCTTAAGAACACTAAAACTCCCACACGAAGTGTCAGAAAATACCAACAAAGCATTCTTTGAAACACAGGAAAATAACCTCTATCTCAACAGACTATTATTACCCTTTTTAAAACGAAGCTGTGTAGTATCATATCTCCCATAGTCCCGAAACAACAGCATTCCCCCGGGCTTCAGCAACTCAGATAGTCGGGTGACGACGCCTTGCATCCTTGAAAAAAAAGTAAGATATGCTGTTTGTGGAAACCTTGTTTTCTATGTTAGGTTCAAGCTTCTTGAAGACAAAATATGAAAGGCTAAGCAAGCCAAAGAACAGCAATGAAAACAAAACATTCTGTAATGGAAGGGAAAAAGAAGACACCGACTTATTAAATGGCCAGATTCAAAAGTTTCAAGACTCAAGAAGCTCTATGCCTCCCAGAGAGACTGACAAGGACTAATGCTGATAGGGAAGAAAAGGAAGAATTTTCTTCAATGGTATATTGATTTATGACACTTACTGGAGCATGAATCATGTTAGGCATATGTCATCAAAGGCAAATTAGATGAAAAGACTTGAAAATAGGAGGGAATTTGACAGGAGGGATGAAGGGTTGTAAGGGGAAGAAGAGGGGGTATGGGAATGGGATTAAATGTTAAAAATATCATAAATCCACTATATTCATGTATGCAACACTAATTTAAAAAAAGGGCAATCAGAACGCAAAAAAAAAAAAAAGTTTCAAGAAATCAGTGACCAGAGTGGGAATATCACAGAGTTGGATGTGTGATGTCAGAACTGAACTGCAAATCACTGTATGGTAAATAGAGCATGGTGGTACGTGTCTGCAACTCCAGCACTGTGGGGGCTAAGGCAGGAGGATCACAGTTTCAATAGCTATTGCTATTAAGCTAGAAAATAAGAGTCTCTCTCTCTTTCTCCCTCTCTCACACACAGTTTTAGCATAGCTGTAGGAAAGGATGATGGTTCTCAGGAAGATAAAAGGAAAGGCACCTCACTTTTTGTGCAACATAAAAAATCTGCCTGAGCCATTCAATGGTATGTGCCTAAAGAGAACATCTTTCTTCCAAGTGTTCCTCGCCTTCTGAGTCTTCATTTAATCCACCTCGCAAACAAGGGTTTATTTTTCTTCCACTACTTTTTTTATGTAGTCACCAAATTTCTTTTTCCCCGCCTCCTCTCCTTTAGCATTTCCCGTCGGCAGTTCTTGGGTACAGATGCATGCTTCCTCAGGCCCAGAAGCAGAATTGCTTCCTAACGGCATTAGCTTCTTCCTGAGGATTCTTCTGGCAGGTTACCCATGAGTTATTTGGCTTGAAACAATGATCCTCTCTCCAATCACCTCTTAGCTAAAAAACTTTTAAGAGTTCAGTCTGTATGGCAAATTTTCACTTCTGAATGGGGTTCTTTCAAAAGGAATCTTTCCATAACTTTTCCAGTACTTCCCAACCAAAGGCAAACGCTTGATGCACTGGGCTCTGTGACTGGTGCCTTTGCTTGCATGGTTTCCTCTCAAAGAATTCTCTCTCCTTACCTTTTGCCTATTTCAATTTAACTTATGGCCCAGTTCCCAGCTCAATACCAGGAGGCCCTGGCTTTCTTCCTCTTATTTATTCTACTTACGTGGCATGCATTCAAATACTACCTCTTAAAACTGCCCTTGTGCTTTGGCATTTCTGTTGACGAGTTCATGGCCTATGAGTGATGATAGGTCAAGAACTGAAGAGTCAGCTCTTCTGTCACTGCTGAGTGACAGACATCAGCAACTTACAGAGCTCCACTAAGAAGGACTCAAGGAGCCCACTGGGAATGATGATCAGAGAGACAGACTTGATCACTAGTGTCTGCTGTGAGAAGGAATGGTAATGGTGGTCTATAGGCTGGGATTTTGCTGCCTCTTTTGCCTGTTCATTTGGTTGGTTCTGGTTTTGGAGACAGGCCTCTCACTAGGACCTGCAGTTTACTGATAGGCTATGTTGTCTGGCCAGTGAGCCTTAGATCCACCTGTCTGTGCCATCCTATGGCTAAAATTATAATCACATTTGATTTTTCTTATGTGGGTTCTGGGAATCAAACTCAGGTTAAGTTTATGCTTGTGTGGCAACCATTTTACTGACCATAAATACAGTCATCTTTCTTTGGTAGTCTCTTACAGTTTATTTCCATTTGAGATGGGACCCCAGATTTAGGGTCTAGTTTAATTACTTACCATTTCTTTATATCTGCTGCCAATAGGTTAGTGTTCTAGAATGTTCCTGGAGGCAAATCCAACTATAGTCCTTAATGATCCTAAAGACATGGTTTGAAATACTTACTTCCTATTGCCCCTCTTGCATTCATTCACCTTGTTTTCACTAATTAAATTTTTTTGAGGTGAGACCTTACTATGTTGCCCAGGTTGGTCTCAAACCCTTAGGGCTCAAGGGACCCTTCTTCCTCAATCACCTGAGCAGTTGGGACTGCAGGTGTGTCCCATCACACTCAACCCATTCACTTCATTTTAAGATCATTTCCATACGGGTTTAAAAAGTAGCACTGATATAATACATCTAAATTTATTTTATAATAAATGCACTATAAAAGCAATCTTCCCAAAGTGTCTGCTTCCCCTTCTCATTGACATTCAATTTGAATCATGAGAAAATACATTATCTAATTTCAAATAGTCTTTTTGCAGTCTTATTTAGAATTTATAAGTTTCCTATTATGAGTACCAGATAGGAAATCTTGCTCTTTATCCACCTACACCATCCTTTTAACTATTCATCTAAGGAAACAGAATACATCGATGACATCTTTCTACTACTATCTCAAGAATGCCAGCAGATGAACAAATCAGCAGAAAAAGAAGTCAGAAATAGAGAAGAAAAAGAGGCTTCATGGTACCTTTATATATCAGGTTGAGTACGCACACGCATGCGCGCGCACACACACACACACTTAAAATTGTCTATATACCTTTTTGTTGTGGTGGTGGTGGCGTGTGTTGTATGTGTGGTACATGCATGTGAGTGTGCTGTGTGCACACACAAGTGGGCACAGTCAGGGCCAGGACAGGACATCAGGCCTATTCCTCTACTGCTCTTTCCCTTATTGCTTGAGACAGGGTCTCTCACTGATCTGGAAACTCACTGTTTAAGTTAGGCCAACTGGTCTGCCTGTCTTTGCCCCACAATGCTGTTGTTGCAAACATGTGCATGTGCAGCCATGACTAGCTTTTCTATGTGGCTGCTAGGGATTAGCACACAGATCCTCATAATTGCAGAGCAAGTGATCTTACCCAGACAGCCATCTCCCTACTCCCTGGAAATATTGACTTTCTTTTAAATTAATTTGAAACCCTAATTTGCCTTCCTTAAGTAATCAACATGCTCTTTTTTGAATAGGAATTTAAAGCACTGAAAAGATCTCAGTGAGGAAAGAAGCACATGTTGACTCAAGTTTCTGGGGGAGAAGGTCACAGTCATCAAGCAAAAGGTGGTCAGTCCAGATCTGTACTTGGTACTTGGGTCTGTGAGAAGCCAGTGTTGAAAAATCTTGCAAAAGCACAAATCCTGTGCATGCTAGTGATCTACTCACTGAGGAGGCTGAGGCAGGAGGATCACTGGGAGTCCGAGCTCAGCCTGGTTCCACGGTGAGTTCACAGCCACTGCTGGTAGAGCATGTCTAACATGCACAAGACCCTGAGGTTGATCCTTCTTCCCCCCAACACATACACATAAAAATAAGTGAAATACATATAACAGACACATCTACATGTGATAATTTTTGACCTATCTAAGATCATAAAGGTCCAAGGATAATCTGGTGAATCACTTTAACCCTAGTTCCTTAGTGAGATTCTCTTAAAACAAAAATTTAAAAGTCTATCGCTAGACCCCCATGAAGCTACACGGAGGCACAGCCCATCTCTTCATGAGCATTTGAGAAGATGCTAAATCAAAGATGTTTGTTTCTCATCACCAAGTATGATTTCCCTCTTGGGAGTCTATTAGACTGTGTTGGATTTGTAATTTCCTTGAAGCATTGTCACTTTTAATAGGTATGTGTCTTGCCAGAATAAGCTCACTTCATTCTGACAGTGATGGAAAGCTTGCTAATGAAGTTGTCTGACCAGTTTCTTTCTTAAAGTGTGAAGAAAGGGAAAACCGCATTTAAAAGGCTGCACATTATACATAATGTAACCCCCCCCCCACTAAATGATAAATTCAAGGACTGTCATCTTTGCTTTGATAGTTCTAAAAACCACTACCGAGAAAGGCGCTTTACTCATGTGCTTCGCCCTTCGTCTTCATTTACCTGTCAGGATGAATAGAAGAAAGCACAAAGACGAGGAGAATGACGTCCAGGATCCCATCTGGAAAAGGGTAGGGCGAGCTCTCAGCACACACGTCATGAACAAAGGCAGAGCACTGGGTTTCGCGGTAGGACGGGTGCGACTGGCATAATGAAGGAATAGAAAAAGCAGTTAGCACACTTGCAGATTTTTTTTTTTTAAGGAAAAGGGAAGTCATTTTATTTTAAATCTTTTCTCTGGGTATCTAAATGCATCTTATTTCCAATTGGCTATGTGTGAGCTTATTACAAGCCACTCTAAAAAAATGAAGCCCAGCACTTGGATTTGATCCCAAGTATTCTACCTAATCACTCTTTCAAATTAAGTGTCCCAGAGCAGGCCTCTGGGTCATGCTTTTCACTGCTTTTCCTATATTTCCTTTGCTTTGAAACACACTATTCAAAATTGGACAATGGTGGGCAGGAAGATGGTTCAGTGGGTAAGGCTCTTGCTCACAAACTTGGAGACCTGAGTTCAAATTCCAGAAGCCCACATAGTTGAGGTTGAGAACTGGAAAGTTGTCCTCTGACCTCAATCCATGCAATGGCACTCATGCATGCTTTACTTCTTTTGCAAATACATAAAATACTTTTTAAATTAAAAAATTACACAGTGGTTAATAGTTACACAACTCTGTGAGTATACTAAACATCACTGTGTTAATCCATTTCAGAAAGGGATAGAATATGAGCTATTTCAATAGGCTATTTTTTAAAAAACATCATTTAGGTTATACACACATACATGATTTATCTGTAAGATCAAATATCAAAAGGAGGCATCAAAATTAGTTCATCCTAGGAAATGTGCTTACAGCTTTTTAGGCTTTTAAAAATCATTTTAGTAATGTTTACACTGAACACTTTTATCAGAGATTAAGCATGCTTGTTTACGTATGTTTTTTAAAAAAAACTTTTAAAATAGCTGCTGCTATTTCTACCTGGTATTTGATATGGGACCTGGAATCTGAACTCAAGACCTTCCACTTGCAAGACAGAGTCTTAACTCTTGAACCATCTCTCCAGCCCTTAATTTTTTTTTAAGGTTAAACTTAGTTTATGTGTTACCACACATTTTCTGTGAGAACATCTATGCGTGTGCATGAGTATGCCTGAGTGTGAGGCCGGAGAACAGCCCTGGCTGGTGCTCCTCAAGGGCCATGCATTGTCTTTTTTTGAGACAGAGTCTCTCGCTGGTGCTGGGTCACCAAGTAGATTAGGCTGGTTGACCAGCAAGCCTCAGGGATCTGTCTCTCTTCAGTTTTGGGCTGTGTTACTGTTAAAATCGTGATTAATTATAACTGGTCTTTGACTTTGAACAATTCCTGAGTCCATGGAGAGTTTGAATTTTGTAGACTATATCCATCTTGTTGTCCTTGAGCTACTGGCTTGTCCAGGTCTAACTGTCCCTTGAGATTGCTCTTAAACTCAAAGCACTTTCTGTTGTTTTAACTGACATCTTGGGCATCAGATGATCACAGGACTGACAGTTAAAATGGCCACAGATAGATGGAATTTGACACAGAAGTATTTCAAACGAATCATTTCAGAAGCACACAAATTGGAAATTTATATGCTTCTCTTTATTTTTTTAATTTTTATCGCTTGCTTTTATGTATGTGTTCATATGTGTGCAACATGGATATGTATGCATGGGGAGACCAAAGGTTGATGTTAGGTGTCTTCCTCTATATTTTTTTAGACATGGTCTCTCACTGAACCTGGGGCTCATTAACTTGGCTAGGCTGGCTGGCCAACAAGCCCCAGGGAATCCTTCTGTCTCTCTACCTTCCCAGTACTGGGATAACAGTTGTGCACCATCAGGTCCAGCTTTTTACATAAGTGTTGGGGATTGAACAAAGGTCCCCACGCTTATACAGCAAGCATTCTATCAAGCGAGTCATCTCTCTAGCCTCCAACCTTGGTTATTTACAACAGGACATCTCTCTTGTCCTTGGGCTCATTAATTCACCTAGGCTTACTGGCCAATGAACCCCAGAAATCTAACTGTATGTCTCCCCAGTGCTGAGATTATAAGTGTATGCCACCACACTTGGCTTTCTTATGTAGGTTCTAGAGATCAATTCAGATCTTCACACTGACAAAATAAGAACTTTACTGACTGAGCCCTCTCATGTGTTTAAAGAAAATATAAGACATACCTTCACAAGCTCCACAGCTCCAGAGGCAAAATCACAGCAATAAAGAAAGGATTCTGGAATGTTCCTGTGAAAATGGAAGACAGGATTTAAATATACTAGATATACTCAAACTAGAGAAGATTTAAATATACGAGATATACTCAGACTAGATTTAAATATACTAGATATACTCAAACTAGAGAAGATTTAAATATACAAGATATACTCGGACTAGATTTAAATATACTAGATATACTCAAACTAGAGAAGAAAGGAACAAGAGGTTTGGCCCACTGGTACGTCTTCATAGAATTTTGGATATAACTTGGCTTGCTCTTCCTTTTCTTCCTCTTTCCTTTCTTTTTGTTTTCTTTCTTCCCTCCTTTCTTTCTTCCTTCTCTTCTTCCCTTCCTCCCTTCCTCCCTCCCTCTCTGCTTCCCTTCCTTCCTTCTACACAAGTACCTTCATATTGCTTCTGAGCCAGCACTGTCTCAAATGTTTATCGCCACAGGGTAACTTTGAAACTCTTGTTCTGGTTTTAAGCCCCACCCTCCTCCTGCCATTACTTGGGTCTATCTGCCTTCTTTCTTACTCCCAATAGAAAGTTTCTGGAGCTACCCTCCTGCACTGCTCTGTCTTCCTCCTGCCAGTTCTCTGCCCTCCTCCAGGGAGTCTCAACATCCAGCATTCTTCATGAACAACTCATTTGGCTCCTGGGCAATGTTTTGTGGGCCTGATGCAGCAGAAACACATATATTTTTACAGTGACTTTGCATTACTTTTTTCTGCTGTGAAACAATACTTGGACTCAAGCAATTTACAGGAGAAAGGGAGATTTAGCTGACTTATGGTTCCAGAAGGGATATAGTCCACATATGTGGAGAAACATACAGCAGAAGGCATGGTTGACCACAGAAGCAGATGGCGGGGTCAGCTCACTGCAGTCATCAGGAGGTAGAAAGAGCAGGACAAGAGGAAGCAGAGCCGGGCCACCAAACCTCAATGCCCACACACTATGACACGCCCTCCTCCAGCAAGTTACCACATCTCAAAGGTGCCACAAGCTTCTCAAACATCAGCACCAAGATTGAAATACATGAGCCTATGCTAGGACAAACTCACAGTAATGATCAATGATATATAAATATAACTTCTAAATAAAAGAGCTGAACATTAATATATATATTCTTAGCTATCTTTTTAATTTAATATAAAACATCTATTGACACATGCATAGGCTAAGCATTATAATATGAGGCAGAAGAGGGACTGGAGAGATGGCTCAGGGTCTAAGACTCTGCCTTGCAAGTAGAAATGCCTGAGTGTGGATCCCAAATCCCATGTAAAAACACCAGGCCTGCACTTGTGGCTCTGGTAGGCAGTCTGGAAAAATCCCAGAGCAAAGCAAAAAAGATGGTAGAAGCAATCCAAGATGATTTTTGAAAGCACCCTTGGGTCTCCGTAGGCACATATAGTGCCCTCTGATACACACACACACATACACACATAGAATATAAGGTAGTAGGATGAAGCACTTCTTTATAGAATATTGGATGTCACTCATTAAATAGTAAAAGTGTGGATTTTGGAGCTAATCAGATCTAGATTTGAGCATTTAAACTTAACTTCCCTAAAAATTGGTTGATCTGTTTACAATACATTAATAAAGTAAATTCATTGGTTTTGCAGAACAATGTTTGTCAAATGGAAAATTATGACTAATTTTAACTGATGTCTGAACTTAAGAATATTCCATTTGTTCTTTACTTGGAATTCATAACTGATGGCTGGACCCTGGCTATCCATGAGCAGGCAGGTACTGTGAACCCTGTGGTCCAGGAATTTTGCCAATCATCCTGTGTGTACCGGTATCATGCAATCTTTACCTCGCATGTCTGAGGACAAGGCTTGAGTTACAGACCTTGCATATCATCTTTCTGATCTAGTTGGGGACATGAGTGGCTTCATACAACCATTATAGGTAGGAAGACCTTGAAGTGTTAAGTCTTGTAAGTTTCTGAGGAACAGGAAAGCATTACTCATTAAGAAGAAACAGTGATGGTATAAAAGTCTGGGGGCGGGAGTCATATACCTGGGAGAAGCAGCAGAGCCCAACCTGGCAAGTGGCTCTGCATCAGTACAGGCCTGGAAGCACAGATTGGAATTAAGAGATTTGAAATGCAAGGTGGACTTTTAAATAAATAATCAAACACTAACACAAGATGTGAATTTAGCAACCTAGGCTTTGATTGCACTTGTAAAGGCTACTTATTCATGACTATCATGTTCATATATAATTATTTTATTCTGTGGCACTAGGGATTTGAATTCGATTTGCAACATGTTCATATAAGTAGAAGCAGGATGAACAGGCCTTGATTATGAAAAGTTAACCAGTAATGAATCATAGTAGATGATTGAGTTGCTTGTTTTTACTTTTGTCTATATGTCTCACATAAAAATAATTTGCGGGGCGCAATGGCACATGACTATTATCTCAGCTGTTGGGAGGCTGAGGCAAAAGGATTCCAAGTTTAAGGCCAGCCTAAGGTATATAGTAAGACCCTTTTTAAATAAATGAATAAATAAATAAGTGAACTCATATTACTTTGTGCTAGCACCTACCCTGCTGTTTCCCATGAGACCCACATGACTGTGACTTGCAAGCTACTGAGTGGTGGCATGCGCTCGAGTGTCCTCCTTAAATCTTAGCTGCACCTGTGGTCTATGGCTAAGGACAAAACCAGATTGTTAAAGATCTAATGCTTGGATACTTCATTAGGTGGTGCTATCAAGGATTAGTTACTTAATCTCTCTGTAACTGATTCCTTATCATTGAAATAGAGATTAATGGGCAGGAGAGATGGCTTAGAAGTTAAGACTCTGCCTCAGAAGCAGAAGGACCTGAGTTCAGGATGCTAGATTCCATGTAAAAATGACAGGCGGAAATGGTAGTGACCTGCACTTCTGGCTCTGGAGAGTAGAGCCTAGGAAATCCGAGTGAAGCAAAAAGGTGGTAGAAGCAATCTAGGAGGACTCCCAAAGTCACCCTTGGTCCTCCACAGGCATACCCAATGTTTCTCTCACACACATATGCAATAAATAAATAAGTTAAAAATATTTTGTAAAGGAAATAGAAACTAACATAGCATCTAAGGTGATAGTGAGGACTGAATGGTAAAGCTTCTAGAAAGAGACTTTACTCAAGTGTAAACACTCAACAAATGTCAGTTATTGCTGTTATTCTATCATTGCTATTAAAGGAGATTTGCTTCTTTTTTTGTGAACTTGGAAACTAACACAGTCTTCTAAAAACCCTACATAATTAAAAATGTCTTTCTGGACCTTGGTACATCCAACACATCATGGAAGGGCTGCTGTCTATCCCTGAGTAATTATTGACACCTACCAGCTACAGAATAGTCTGTGAGCTAAAGGAAAGCATGTATCATTTGCCATATGTCCTATCAGAGTAGGGTGGCAGCATGACCTGTGAGATGGAATTACCACCACATTAGCTTCAGAAACTAGAGTCTCGTGACCACCCAACGACTCTCCAGAGCCTTTCTGTAAAGTCAGCTGCCTGCTTTGGCTCTTCTCCCAGCAAGCAGGTGTACCTATCGCCACCGCCACCACATCAGCAAGCACTCTCTTGGCAGGGGGGTTAAGAATTAAATGATCCTTGGAAAATGATCTGACCTCTCAATTCCAGTGATCTAATTATGGTAAAATATTCTGAAAATGTAAAACATTAATCCTTTGCTCTCCAAAGGTAATAAAACATAATTTCTCGGGTGGGGAAAAGTCTAATCCTCCCATTGGGAGACTGATCACTGGTTAGCTTTTAAGGCTGAATTAATCATCCCAGGTTATTAAGCTATCACGGTCTTTCTTTCTTTCTCTTTCTTTCTTTCTTCTTTCTTTCTTTCTTTCTTTCTTTCTTTCTTTCTTTCTTTCTTTCTTTCTTTCTCTCTTTCTTTCTTTCTCTCTTTCTTTCTTTCTCTCTCTCCTTCCCTCCCTCCCTCCCTCCCTCCCTCCCTCTTCCCTCCTTCCCTCCCTCCCTCCCCTCCCTCCCTTCCTCCCTCCTTCCCTCCCTTCCTCCCTTCTTCCCTCCCTTCCTCCCTCCCTTCCTCCCTCCCTCCCTTTCCTCTCCCTTCCTCCCTTCTTCCCTCCCTTCCTCCCTCCCTTCCTCCCTCCCTCCCTTTCCTCTCCCTCACC